>JAPMOQ010001131.1:16179-114435 GCA_026543055.1 Argiope trifasciata | reverse complement strand
TGTGTGTGTGTGTGTGTGTGTGTGTGTGTGTGTGTGTGTGTGTCTGTGTGTGTGTGTGTGTGTGTGTGTAAGAAGATTGTGTACTAATAGTAGAAATTGAAAAATGAATTTTTTTATTGAATCGAAAGAAAAAAATTCAAATAAAATCGCCCTTGCTTAATGAGTGCAAAGAGAAGACAAAATTCTGTGCATTACAAAAGCGCATCTACCCAGCTTCTTGAAGAAATTGTATCTTTCTAAGACCCCCTCTCACTCTAAAATTTGCAATTGCATTCAATTCCTAGAATGATCATTGATTTCTAGGAAAAAATAATAGGAGGAATTTTTTTATTGCATATAAACCTAAAATATATTTTTAAAATCCAAATAAAATCATTCTTGTTGAAGAAATTGTGAATTTTTTAGTGCCCCTCCCCTCACATTCTAGGAAACCAAGAAAATGTGTCAGGAGGAATTTTTTTTCCATATAAATAATGGGTTTTAGACTCAAGTCACGAGGTTTTTCGATCGATATGCTTGGTAAGATAATTTGAAGTTTTGTCACTTCGCCAGGTCTGAAAGCGTTTTTGTGCGAACTCTACAGATAATCGCATTATAAAAAGATTTGTCCATTGAAGCTGCGTTTTTAGTAGTTGCCATCTCTATATACTTCATTCTAGCATTACAATGAACTATTATCAAGCAATGGTTTTAAATTTCTTTAAACATAAGCTACAAATTTCTTTTTGAATACATTTAATTCACAGTGACAAAATTCTCGATTTTTTTTGTCCTATTTCCTATTTAGTGAAAACCTTAAATAGTTGTTTTCTCTAATATTAATACCACGAGTTTTACGTCCTAAATCTAAACTTATTAACACGGAGTGTGTGCGTGCGTGCTTTGGCTTCTTTTGGAAGGTGGAAATGTGCACCTCTAAGTAGTTTTAGCTACATTTTCTATTCATTAAAAGTTAGCCAGATTCTGCCGTTTTTCCCCAATAATTCCTCAATTTTTTTAAATTTTATTTACACCAATTTAATTACAAATAAATTTTTCTGACTTAAATTTTTTTTATTATTTTTTTGAATGATTTCGAATAATAGATTCAATGTAATAATGAAATGTAAGCCATTTTAAATTTTTCATTAAATATTTAGTCGCATATTTGAAAGCTCAGAAAGAATGCCTCCACTTATTACCAACATAATTTACAACAGGAATGAAAAAGTGAAAGAAAAAAAAAGCTTTGAATTATACATCTCAGACACATTTTTAATGTCACTTTAATGCAATCTTTTAAGGCAAACCATTACTTTAGAAAATCATGAACAAGATCGGATTCATTTGCCCAGGAGTTCTGCAACTTTAAGGGTCTCAAAGCTTTTGAAGGTGGTTGTATTTAATTTGGCTCCATTATTTAATCGTAAAAACTTGATAAGCGAGCTCATTCATATTAAAATCAAGAATTAAATTCAGTAAAGAACATTGTGCTACTAACATTCTTAAGTAATCTCCATTTGAAATTATTATATTTATATTTTTGAAAAAAATGTGTTGTTTTATAATTAAAATTATTTGGTCCTATTGTTAAATCTATTTAGACCATACTCAGTAAATTCTGCTTTTAAATTATTATTTTTTAAAGTTACTTTTAAATTTCATTTATAAATTTTTATGGACTATATTCTGAAATCGATATCCTTTGCTTAGTCAAAATTTATTGAGTAAAACCTAATTTATTCTTTTATGAATGTTTTATTTAATTTATTCTTTAATAAATAAAAAAATTAGTTAAAATAAATAAAGCGCATGGGTTTGAAAGTTCAAAGGGAAAAGTGGTCCCTTTGATTTGTAGTGCCAAAAAGCCCTTATAAAGTATAATTCGACCCGTATCATAAACATTAAGCCATATGCAAAAGTCTAATTTGTAACTAAATAAATAATTTCAATAAATCAGTCAGTTGCCAAAGGCTGGTGTGAAGTATACTAAAATTTGCAGCAATAGAATTACGGTGTCCCAAAAGTTTCTTTCTCATCGCGCTGTAAATGACCTTATCTGGCTGTGCTTGTGTAAACATGCAGGCTTATTTATTAGTCATCTATGGCAACGGCTTCAGTCATCTCAAAGCTCTTTTACAGAAAGTTTCGTTTGTGCCACAGTTTCTTTTAAGATTTTCATCCACAACGTTAAATCTATACCATTAGTCGTAAGAGAGGAGCCCTTATAGTTTGTTTGGAATGTTTTATCGCACTCTGCATACTCTGGAGATTTCACACCATCTTATTATTTTTTTCTGTCCTTAAAAATTCTCTTTGCGAAAAGTGCTTTAAATCCATCAACGAAATAAAATCTCACCTCATGAATTATTTCTTGACCAAAAATCCAACCATTTTGGAAAGAAGGCACAAAGAGGTTTCCTGAGAGATGGAAGAAAGTAATAGAGCAAAAAAGCTCTTGCATAACAAAATAAATAATAAAACAGTAAATATATTGTGTATTCATTCCATATCAGAAATAGGAAAGAAACTTATGGGACACCGTAATATATTCACATTTTACGATGTTGATTTGAAAATATAAACATGGAAAAATACAATGTAACTGCACTCAAAAACAGTCAGTTTGTTTTTCACCGAAATACAGCTTTTCGTGAAACTGGAGCCACCTCTTCGACACAGGGGTCAAATGAGAGGTGAAAAACAAAAAAACAAAAGAAACCGCATCCTGTGGCAGAAGAGATTACGAGCACCCAGTTCTCCCCCCTATGCAATCACACGAAATGCACTTACGTCACCAAAAAAGCTCGGATTTATTTACTATATTAGCACATTGATAGCTGTGGCTCACCCTGGCTCTGAAACCTATCATCGATGGCACAACATATGTGTTGTTTGTCGTACAATCCATGAGAAAGTTTACAATATCTCCTTCTTGAGCCATTTAGATGAGTTTTCCAGAAATTCCAGATGAGACCCTGGTGAAATAACAACAAAAACCGTAAACAGAAAAAAAAAATACAGTCTAGTCTAGTTTTGCCATGTGGTTTTTACCAGTTTAGAATGAGGGGAGAAATGTAAAACAATGTTTAGTTAGTTGTCGATTTGCTTTAAAAGAATACATTCCTATTTTAGTAATATTCAACGGTAAATCAAAAGATTATGCACATAAATAGGGCCATTCTTGTTGATTTATCCCAGTAGTAAGACATATCATTGAAATAAAATGATCAAACGTCTTTGATTTGCTGGGAACATCTCGAATTTTTTTATCAGATTTAATTTAAATGACCTGACCTTGATTTAAAAAAAATATTTCCTTCTTAATTAAAAAAAATAAACTAAGGTTTACTTTTTTAAAAAAGTTAAGAAAAAAAACATTCTCCTTTCTGATTTCTGCAATCAAATGGCTTGGGATATTCAGAAGTGTAAAAATGAATTCCTGTACAGGACTGAAAATTCTATCCAAAACTTGCATCAAAATTTAAATTGATCTCTTTCTTTAACTTATTATTAAATAATTCATTCTAAAAAAAGGAAAAACTAGATTTAAACTCAATTGAATTTTAAATCAAGCAATATCATTCCTAAATTTTACTATACTTAAAGGTCTGTATGATATTAAACCTCTAAGACGCACTAATATGACCAATGTGAGTGATTTTTTTCACTTGATAATTGTCCCTTATTAATTATCCTTCATTTTAAAATAAAATAGAAAATAAATCGAATTTTTTTAAACCAATGGGACTTGTTTTTACAAAACTTTCTTGCATACTCTCTGATAAGCTTGTCATGCCAAAGAACGCCTGAAATGGCATTGGTAAACAATAATTATGAGATATTAACTTTTGGAGTGAATTTTGTATTTTTACTGAATCTATCGATTATTCCATGACAAATTATTCGACAATTAATCCTCTACATACATTAATAGTACCCAAAATTTGAATTTGTGTTTTAAACATTTTTTTCTTAACCGATTGAAACAAATGTTTGATACAAAATATAATACTAAATTTGATATATTTAAATCATTGCGTTTTTGAACAATCGCATTTACATGTCTTTGAAAGAGGAGACTGAAAGACTGGAAAATAGTCAACCCGTACTTAGATTTGGATGAACATTTGAGAAATGTCTACACTACAGATATTGGATTTGTGTACCGAATTTTATTTATATAGCTCTCTTTGTTTTGTAGTTATCATATTAACTTATATTCGAATTTTATCTAAGATCTTGTAAACATATTTTACTCAAAATTTGACAGAAATCTGCAAACATGGTCTAAAGAACGTATAACAAATATCAACCGACTAGCTTAAACCATTTTAGAATTATCTTTGACACAGACACACATTTTCCAAAAATGTATTTTTAGAACACAAGAGGGCCTAAAAGATGGAGATTCGTCAAAACCTAGAGTTTTATTTTCTGAAGGCTAAGTTATTTTCTCTATATAAAGTGAAAAACGAATATACATAACGTACTTTAATGTCTTAAGTCTTAAGCTTTAGTCTTACTTTTCAATGAAATCTTTTCATTTCTAAAAAAATATTATTATAAGTGACACGAGGCTTAGATAGTAGAGAAATTTAATCAATGGCTTTTAATAAAAATTATCAATCTTTAAAAAAAATCAAAGTTTTAGAACAAACTTTGGGAACGCTATAAAGCTACACAAAACAGAAATTCTTGAGAAATATACAATTTTATGCCGATGCTGTGTAATTCTGCATTTTAATCACTTTTTTTATTCGGCATCTTAAACCTCAACATGGCAACGAGGAAAACCAAACGAAACAAAAACAAATAGAATGCGCATAATAATCCAGGGCATCTTTCGAGCGCCTTAACAACCGAAAGAATTTCAATGAAGGCCAGTAACGACCCTTAAAGCCATTAAGAGAACCAGAAACATCGCATCGGACCCCACCTCCGAAATCATGGCTGAATAATGGAAGTTATTGGCCGAACGGCCTTGCAAGTTTGTGACAATTCGTGAGTTTTTTCCATCAAAATGTCATTTGGGATGTCCTTCCCCGCAATGAGGGACCTTGAAGCCTTTCGTATTGCCCATAGAAACGTGACTGGGGTACATAGTAACATGGATAGAAAAACAGGTCAAGGGTTAATCAATAATCGCACAGACCCATAAAAACAGATCGATATTTTGGTGGGCGAAAGGATGGGCGTAGCTGACCATCCAGCCTGTATCATAAGGGAGATAACGTCTTTGCTATATCTTAGCGATCTCTTTTTTGAAAATACTACAATATTTATGGAACTTGAAGATCCCTAGTTCAAAATTTGATGTGTAAAAATTTCGATGCACATAAACATTAATTGGAATTTTTTCATTATTTTCTTCTTAAAAACATGCTATGGGCAGTTAATTTTTCACAGCTAAAGAAGGCCTAAAGAAATTTATATGATGGCAATCGTGATAATTTTTTTGAAAAATATAATAAATTGAAAAGAATAAACTGAAATTAAAATAAATTGAAAATAAAATCAGATTCGAAACAAATATAGTTAAAACATAACAGCGTTTTTGAAATTGTAACTTTTTTTATTACATAACGAAGCTCTTAAAAGGCTTAAATCATTTTAACTAAACAAATTACTTATTCTGTAACTTAATATTGAGAAATTATTGTACAGCATTGTGCATGTATATATATATGTGTGTGTGTAACAAAAGATTGTGCATAGCAGAAAATATGTAATTTAATATGTCATGTAAACATCGTAAAATATGTAATGTAAACATTGTAATTTATAAAATTTTCCATCATAAATTTTATAAAGATTTAGAATTTGAGAAAAAAAAACCCTTTAAAGGTGTGAAATAGCATTGAAATGTAAAAGTAATATTTAAAAATGAATCTAACTTCCCTTAGACTGAATATAAAAATAAAACCCAAGCGGTTTTAAAAAAGAATGTAGTCCACAAAATAAGAAATGTTAAATAAAAACACATTCGACATTTTTGCAAATAATTATTTTTTAACATTAAACATTAAAAGCAATTCATATCAAAAATTTCCCCAAATTTTCGTAAAGTATATGACGAAATTTCGGGGTTGTTTTTTTATACATCTTTCATTTTGCCTAAAACCGATAATTTCAATCTCACATTTTAAGATTACAGTTTAGGGACTATACACATTCAAAAAAACCTTGAACTATACTAAATTTTAAGTAAAAATATTTCTTCAAGTTAGTAAAAGGATTTGTGGAGCAGAAGTTAAGAATGGCAAGGGACTCACTGACAAAATCTCCTCTTTAAATAGTTTCTAATCTAATAATTTCACTTCAATAAAAACTGACAGTAGACTTTTTTTTCCTTTTTCATTTCATCCTTTCTTATAGACAAAAATAATAATCCATCAATCATTGCAAATGGTGTACAGAATTTTTATGGGAAAACTTTTGTTCAATAAATGTAAAATGTATACTATATGCGAAATAATTTTTTAAAATTAAAAATCTCAAAATTCCCGAAAACAGTTCGATGCATAGAGATCATATAATATTTCCCAACAGTCGGAACGCTTTTTAGTTAGAAAAATTAACAAGACCAAAGGCAACTTTAAAAAAATACGGAGAAACGTACAATATGTTCAATTTTTTATAAAGTTTGAAAAGAAACGCATAAACTATTAAGAGTCAAAAAAGTAGCATGAAATATGTTTTTTATATTCAGCCAATTACAACAATAGCATTGTTTATATTTTAGATTGATGACTTGTGGTTGAAATTGGTAAAATATACGAAATGACAAAGCACGATTAAATTAACTAAAATTTTATTTATAAAGTTTTCATATTCTTTAATTACTTATACTCTTCGACAAAAACATTTGATAACATTAAATTAAGCCAACAAGGTGCCAAATCAGTGATGGCGAACTTTCAATACCAAATGTTTACTAAATATTTGAGCTGAAATGTGCACACGCATTTATACGTTTTTGTACTTGTACAATTCGTTAAGTATATAACCATGTAATGATTATCAAAAAATAGCACATGCCTCTTCGTTTATCCAATTTCGAAATATGTGAAATGCGGCTTTTTTTGAAAACAGCTGTACTCCACAGCATTAGTTTTTACACACATTTTAAGAATTTAACGTCTTATTACCAATATGTTTTTAGGCAAGGAATGTTTATCTGATAAATTAAATTCGCATAACTACTTTTCTTTACAACTTTCGAGTTTTTGTTTTATACAGGTTATTAAATCCTATAATAAAAAAAAAGTTAAAAAAGATTCGAATTGCCAACTTAAAACGTCGAGAACATGGTAAAGTTTAAAAAGTGATTTTTATGTTGTTTTTAAAAATTTATTTTATATATTATATTTATTTATGTTTGATAATGTTAAAATGCGCGCCGCATGTAAGCGTAGTTATTAAAACAATCAAAAGTATTGCTGTAAAATAAAGCTGAAAACATTTCTAAAAATATATCAAAATCCGAGAAAATATAAGGAAATAAAACTAATGTTTCTGTATAGCTTCGATTTTAAAGTGGTACAAAAATCTTTGGTGTAATAATATTCTTCAAATTTATAACAGAAAATTTTAGATTCTGATTAGTTTATAATTAAAATATTATAAAAAAATTTAAGAATCTCTTTCCAAGAAATAGCTACGAATTGAATTTGGTAACTGTCGATCCACCGTTATGCTTTGTAAAATGTTTGAATGATTTTTACATCACACATGAAATATTAGGAAATTTACAGATAGTATACCAGCTTAAAAGTATCATTATGTTAAAACTTCAATGTATGATTAGTATTTAATGGACAATACTAATGTTTAACAGGTCTAAGAAATATTTATAAAAATATTTGGAGAGATAACATAAATATCAAAAAAAAAATCTAAACTCATTTTGCAGTTAATAATACAACATAAAAGTTAATAAAACAAATTATCAGCATTAGAAAACTACATATTTTTGGATTTAAAAGTTTAATCAAATTCTTCGCATTCTAAAGCAATCGAAGTATTGCATAGTTCAGAAAAAAAAATCCAATAGTACCCAAACAATACATTCTCATGCGAAAGTTTATTTATTTTAACAGCGCTAAATCCTTTCTTCTCCAGTGAGACAGTGCTTGAAGTTTGTTTAATGAAAACTCGATGTAGGGGTAGAAGAATCGTTTGGAAATTTGCATATATATCCAGACAGCCTTTCAAAGAGAGTGCGAGTGTGTGTGATCAGGTAAATTCGAACAACACAGCTGCCGCAGTCTTCAACAACTCAATCTAATTAAAGTGGTTGGAGAAGAATTTTCAAAAGAGCCAGCCGTATTCAGAGTGACGAATTACTACGGTAGAGATAATGATGTGACTAAATACTTTTTTTAGCCGTGCAAATGCAGCTGTGAGTATTTTGAACACGCAAACTTAATGTTTGAAGATTTGTTTGGGATTAAATTTTGCTCTTAACACTAGAAATTTAAAATATAGAAAGGAGTACTTTTAATAAAAGCCAGCCAAGTAGATTTTTAATTTTAACAAACCAACCGGACTTTTAAAGACAATGCGCGTGGCATTTATAGTCAATATAATAAATAAAATAAAATAAATTCCTCTCGTCAAGGTGGAAGGCAAAAGTAGATTCCTTTACATTTGAGTTACTATTTGGTAACATAAATTGTAGATACTAGAAACAATTAAAATATGGACTTGTAAATCACTTTTCAACCCCAAACTCCTAAGATATTGCAGCTATCGAAAAACTATAAATACTGTTGTTCGTTTAAATGAGGAGCTAATTTGGTAAACTGGAATTATTTTTCTGTTTCAAACATTAAGAAAACTATGACAGATGAAAATTTTCATCCCCTCCCATCATTTCCACAAACTTTGAGCTAGATGACTCATTTACGAATTAAGTTTTAACATTTATAACTTATTTCAAGCCAGTTAAAATCAAAACAAAATTGCTCTAGTCATCCTGTTCCCAATATAACAAAGGTAGAATTAGTTTAGTTCAGTTATACTAACGTCCCGTTATAAAGAAACACTTGGGATATTTTGGGACAGACCTCGTGATTTTGAACCACGACTAGATAATGAGGATGACACCTAAACTGGCACTCACCTCTCCACATCAGACCAGCGGGAGGACACTTGGCCTGACAGATTTAACGTGCAAGAGAAACCCTTACATGACTGTTCTTCGGTGGAATCGAGTCTCGAACCTGAAACCCTTCCTATATATATGAGGAACCATAATCGGTGAAGAATTGAAGAAATATTCCCGAAGTCTTGCCATGAAAACCATTGCAATGGGTATTCTTTCAACAGGAATCTATTTAAAATTAGTATTATTGTGTGGTGTGAAGTCATATCTTTCTTGTTCCTACAAAATGTATAGAGGTTTTCTCAATTACATTGTCTTGATACTAATAAGGTGAGTCTCCTGGACATAAATGAATTGCATTAATTTAAAAAAAACTGAGTACGAAAGGTTTTCCTTCGAAATTAATATAATATGTTACTGACGATCTCGCATTCCTTTATAAATAATAAAGTTTTAGCCCAGATATTTTGTGAGTTACTTTATATTATATCAACCACTATATATGAATCTGATAAAGGCCAACTTATGTTTTAAAAGAGATTAAGTCAAACAGATGTTGCGAACACAAATTCTTATTTTAAGAAAAGGATCGAAGTAGCATCTCCCCCCTCCCCTTTCTGTAAATGAGCAATGGATTTCAAAATGAAATTGTCTTGGCGCCGATAGTTGATTGATTGCACTGATTGAATTGATTGCACTATTTCAAAATATTCTTCTTCAGAAGTTTTACATCCAGAGTATATATCCACGCATCACAGATAATTTTGAATTAATTTATAACTCTATTTAGTAATGTTTTTGACCTAAATATTTATTGAATCAAACTTTGATCACGCAAATTCTTATTTAAACCACCGGCAGTTGTCTCGACGAAAGTTTCTCCCATATTTTTCAATGAATTTTTATCCCCCTCCCCCACATAATGCTATGGATTTTGTTAAAGATCGCAAACACCTTGCAGGGCATTGGCGCATTTGGCTTGAATTTGGCACTTTTATAGTCGGATATAATAGATAATAGGCACTTTAGATATTTTTTTTCCAACAGATTAGCACCAAAATTCTATACAACTGTAATCACAAGATAACATATCAAATTTTATTGATTTAAGTCACTTTATTTATGAATTACTGCATTTAAATGCATTCGAAAGGGAAAACTGATGGATGGCTAATTATTCGACTTAATTAGAATAAATTTCGAAAATGATCTATTATTTAAACGTTTAATCTGTGTACTAAATTTTATCTATCTAGCTGTCAGTGTTTTGTAATCATCGAGTTCCCTTGAACATTCAGCTAGGAAGAGTTTCTTTAAAAATCTGATAGAAATCTAGATATTTGGTTGCAAGTAAGTCCATCCGAATTCCATCCATCTAGCTGTAAACGTTTTTTGAGTTGTAATATTCACAGACAGACAGGCGAAAACACATTGTGCAAAAAAAAATGAAATGGAGGTTAACCGAAATCTTGAATTCTAATTTTTTGACGATTACAATATTTTCTATATACTTCGTATATGAGAAAGTAAGACAGTTATTGTATTCCAACTATATACAATATAAATGAATTGAATCAGTAAGTTTATCCTCTTTTAAGTAAACAAATTGGTAAAAAAAAATCATGCACTAACACAATATAAATACTCGAATGCTAAGTTTGTCAAAGATATGGTCTTACAAGTTTGCCATCAAATTATAAAAACGTAAAACAAAATAATAATAATAATAAATAATTGTCAACACTAATCTGCAAGAGAATTTGAAAATACATAAAAACATTTATAAATAATGTTTGTAATAAAAATATTGACTTGCATCTTTGTCGTCAAACTGTGAAAACAAAAATAAAATGATAATAATAATAACAATAAAACTTACTACATTAATCTACAAGCAAACTTGAAAAAATAAAAAATTGCAAAAAATATTTTCAAATTGGTTGTTGTTTCTCATGGTACTTGCCATTGAATAAGCCCGCTGTTACGAAGATAGCTATTTAAACCGATTGGGAGGGTTTCTTGTTTTAGTAGCATGAACTTGGTAACATGTACGACTTTACTACTCACACATCACTCATTCGCTTGCACAACCCCTTTTTACAGGAGGGCACATTCAAACATCTCACAGAGCAACCATGCCCGAACTGGGATTCGAACACAGGATACCCATATAACGGGGAAAACGCGCTACCCCTACGCCAGTACGCCGGCTTATTTTGAAATTTAAATAACACTTCCTTTTTATCTGATTAATTTCAAATAAATCGTTGAAAATCAAATGAAAACACAAAATTAAATTACCTTCAAAATAACGTGAAAAGCAAAAATTACTTTTAGACCACCTACCACCATTGAAAAGTTCCTAGACAGCTGTCTAATTTGCCTAAGTGATAATGCACCTCTGACTACATCTTCTCCAACTGCTAAAACATTCCTATTTCTACTAGAAAATCATGTATATGCCAGCTGCATTAATTCACGTACTTCAACGGTAGAAACATTTTTATCGTGGATCCTGCAGACCAATATCGTTTCTTTTCAGATACGCTCCGAAAAAGTCATTGAAGAGTACGACCGAATTTATTAATATTTTTAGATTCCATTTTGCAAAATGTAGAATATAACCCAACTTAGTTAATAGAAGAATTTTTTTTTCCAATAATTTTCCCCTTGCATTAATAGATAGGTCTTCAAGTAAGATGTGTATTAATGTAAAGTTTTTTTTAAAGTTATATCAAATGTATCAAAGATAAGTAAGTGAGAATACCCCCCTCCACATAAATAAGCAGGTTGTCGCTCTCTTGGTGGGAGTTACAAAGGTAAAGATTCAAAAAATCTTTACTTCAACTGTGGAAAATACTTCCTGTTGGAGGATTAAGACATGGCCTGTGGAATTGGCACTGTTTTGATCATCATCTTAAATTTCTGCCTATTCTATCTTGATGATAATGATTTGTTTACCACAAGTGGGTAAACTAGAAAGAAGCAATTCATTCTTGGTTACTATAATTAGTTCAGTTTTAAATTGATAATAATTGAAATAATCCCAAATTATTTTTTTCCTTCAATTAACATCTCCAAGGAAACACGTGAAATTAAAATAATTTTTTTAAAACAGGCACAATATTTTTCATTTGAAAAAGGGAAATGCAATAAAACACAGCTCATATGTCTACAAAAGACAAAAAACAACCTATCATAGTAACTATGACATATATTAATAAGCCTTTTTGATTACTACAAATTCAATGTTATTGAGCAAATTCATTTATAAAAATAGAAATTTTATAGTTTCTTAACACAGTAGTTGCATATTGCATCAAATAGTAAAATCAATAATTTAAAAAAATCATACAATCACAAAAAAATCATACTTTTATTGTTAATATCGATTATTAATCCTACCTTTCTTATTCTACATTATTTATGTAACGTAAATTACAGTTGTTTGAAAAAATTCTAATACTCGTCACACGCGCAAATTGCATCGAGGCATTAAATAAAACATAATAAATTAAGTTCGTTGAGCATCTTTTCACTTACGTTTTGACAAAAAAAAATAAGTTTGAAGTTTTGAAATATATCTCATTGTAAGGATATAAATCAAATTCCTTAAATTTAACTTCAGTGAATTCTTCTTTATCAGAGTTTAAATTAGTAGAAAAAGTTTGTTATCTATTGATTCATAAATTGTAAGAGTAATTTATTTCTTAATATAAATAACGAAATGAAATCCAGGCAGAAAGTGAATGAATTTTAGAAAAAGGTAAAAACTATATATAATTAAAGCGCAACTTGGTCACTACTTAAAGATTGTAAATGCATTGAAGCAGGGATAAAACAATGTATAAACGGTACCTAACTATATTTTAAAACGCAATAAAGTGATGCTTTAACACTTATTTATATGTTCGAATAAGGCATGATTTTACATCGTTTGAATATCAATTTCGAGCATCTGTTACAATCAAACACTTCTATTTATGGTTGTGAGCCATCCTATAAAAATAAACAAGCGAGGAAAAGACAGGTGAGATGAGAACTTTTGTTTATAAAGAGGTCAAATGAAGAGAGGAAGTATAAAATTGTTTGAATTTATTTAGTTTGTTAAACGCCATAATCTAAGTGAATATAAATAAATGTTTCTGCACTCTTTCACAATCACCTTTTACAATTTTTGTCTTTTAACATTTTAAGAATTTTTGTCTTTACTTTAATATTTTACTACAATTTTTGTCTTTAATATTTTACTACAATTTTAGTATTTATTATTTTACTACAATCTTCGCATTTACTATTTTTACTACAATTTTCGTCTTTACTATTTTACTACAATTACTTTACAATTTCTATTCCTACTATTTTGCTGCAATTTTTGCCATTACTACTGTACTACAATTTTCGTCTTTACTATTTTATTACAATTACTTTACTACAATTTTTGTCTTTTAATCACTTTTCAATGTCCAAAAGCTAATCAAAATACAATTAAAACTTTAACAATTTTAGCAATTTTTTTCAGCTATATCTAACGAAATATAACCTCACAAAAATTATTTTTGTATTATTTTAAGTTATTTTTGAATGACACTAATTTCATTTTCTTGAAGTATTTTTCTCTAATTTTATTAATTTTTAAAAATCTAATTTGATTTAAAATTTATTTTACTGTCATGATGAAAATTAGACTAATTTCATTGTTTCCTCTAAGCACATAATCACGTGCTTTATCCAGAATAAACTCTATGACTCGGATGTTGATTCTCAAGCACCATTCAAGACGGTGCATCATTTTGGCATTTTATTTATTTATTTTAAATTTTAACTGTAAAAAATGTCTACAGAATGTAAAAAAGAAGAAGATTTATTTTTCATGAAAAATCAACTCAAAACAGTTCATGCATTTATTACTTGGTATAATAAATAGCTCCATTTATTAAGCGGATAATTATGTATTGAATTATCTATACGAGAGCAAGAGTTAAAATTAATAAACGATATTGGTTTCTTTTTATATTAACATAGAAATAGGATTCACATTTAGGCTTTCACTTCTTTGTATAAAACCTGTTTCTTCTTGGTAAACCATTATATTCGAAATTTTCGATCCAATAAAATATCAAGGTGAAATGCTAAAATAAATTTCAAGTTAATAATTTAACTGCTAGGAAAACCAATATTTCGAGTGAACAATCTGGTCGCCACAGGCGGCTAAATTTTAAACTCAGGTGAAATATGTAAAGGCGGGATTTATGGTTAGATAAAAGAAATGTGTACAAATGATGATGCGCTTTATCTCTTCAATACGAGAAAATAAATGTTCAGAGATAAACAAAATAAACAAGCAAACTGTAGATTCGGCAAAGACGACTTCAAGGTGAAAACGAAGAGCTGACTTTAGATGTGAGGAAGATCAAGGTGAGATTAAAAGTGTTCTTATTCTTTTTTTTTACTTTGTGACATACATAGAATATTTTTTATCCAGTAACAAAAGCTACATAGCTTTTAAGATTGCATCTTGAAGAAAGATTTTTCTCGCAAGAAAAATGAATTAATTAAAGTTCATTTTGATTTTATTAATTTTTTTCATGAATTGAATATCAAGTAACTTATTATACATGCTGATTTATCAATAATATGAAGAATACATTTTATCGATAAGAATATTGACACAAAAACTTAAATGTAGAAAGGCAAAACTTTTAATAATTCAAGTTTTAACACTGAATTTAATTCATATTCCTTTACAGTCATATGACAAACGTAAAAGCGCATATTACAGAACATCTATCTGTTGTCTTACATTATATCGTGACGTCATTATATTTTCTCTTCTTTGCAAATACCAAGTGGATTAGAAAATTAAATAGTTGCAGCGTTAAAAGCTTTACATTCATACCCACATGACATATATCACTTCAGTATGAACAGGTGTTGTATAATCATGTGAACATAAATAACATGCATACATGCAATCTCATGAAATCTTTTACTGCTGTTGCCATAGAGACAACGGAAATATAAAAAAAATCGCGTGTAAATCTGAAAGCAAATAGTAAAATAAAAATGTTTTATAAATTTATATTTTTCTGAATCAAATTCGGAGGGAAAAAAACATTTACCAAGGCAACGTTAATATCAAAATCGTTTGCAAATCCTAAAGCAAATAATAAAAATAAAGATATGTTATAAATAATTATTTTTCTGGATCAAATTAAGAGAAAGAAACTCTTTACCAAGGGAACTTAAATATTAAAATCGCTTGCAAATCAAAAAGAAAATAGTAAAATAAACTTGTTTTAGAAATTATTTTTCAGGTTCATACTTGGGAAAGACTTTTAAATAAATATTTCCTCGATTTTCGCATATGATTTCAAATTTAGAGATATATTAATTAATGAAAAAACGGCGAATTAATTGAATTTTTAAAATATTTTAACGATTTATGTTAGAAATCTCCATTATTCTCATAGTTCATTGATTATTCTCATAGTTTTCAAATTATAGATTATTAAACTAATAAGAAATAACATGGGTAAATATCCAAACAGCAAAGCAGTACCAATTTTAACAAATTGTTAAATATATAACTCCTTAACCGTTAATTAATAACCATGAACCTTATTAACTTGACTGTGAGCTTTACGACCGTTAATGCATAGCAGTAACAAAACGATATTAATCTTGTGTCATGTTGCCTTTTCATTTTACATAATGTTGTGAATATTTACATGCCGGACAGATAGCCATAATTTTTAAGCTGTTGTGGTTACTAATTATAGAACTAAAACAAACATATTGCTTCTTATATAATTGAATTTTCATTCAGAGATTTGAATAACCCTTGAATATAGAGACAAATGGGTTCAAGATTTATTGGTGAACACAGGTTTGGCTGACCTATTTTTATTTATTCATTCAACAATTAAAATATTTTTATATGAATAAGATTACACAAAAATATGTTTAGAATTAAAGCATTATTATTTTATTACCAGCATAAATAGATAAAAATTGTTACATTCATATTTTCTTTTTCAATCACTATTTATAGAAAAAACTGCGATATAGCAATGGTTTTTTTTTCTGGATGCCAGATTTTCTTAGATAAAATCGAATGAGATATATTTTTGTGCTTCGATTTCATATATGAAATGGAGTTTCCCTTGAGACTTTCAAAAAAATTCAAATACATTTGATGTTATAAAAAAAGAAGAAAAAGTTCAGTACGTCCAAACTACTGACGCATTCTAAATAGAGTAAAACTTCAATTATTCAAGACAAAATGTGCAAATTATAAAGTATTCGAATAGACTTCAAGATGGTCTAAAACGTCTGTTTGACTTTGCCATTTAGAAACCAAGTAATTCGTTAAAACCATGTATTCATTTAAGTAATTTTCAAACAAAATAAGGTAGACACATACTGCATTATCCCTTTGTACATTTAATACATAAATATGTATGTAACAATATCTTTTAATTTTAATTTAAGTCCTAGTAAATTTCTTAGATTTTATCTTAATTTAACCCAAACTAACTGCACCCTAAAATAATTTCTTATTTCCTGGTGCAATTCCTACTTTTTCATCTAATTAATTCCATACGTGCTCGGTAAAACTGCTGAATTCAGCAGGTTCTCACGCTCTGGAAGCCGGTAACTAAATTCCAATTTACTGAAACGACACGTGTCAAAGAACTCCCTAACAAAATCTCATAGTAAAACCACTGAAAGGAAAATTTTTGCTCTCCTCTGCTCTTGTATCACAATGCAGATCGACACGTCTTTTATGATCATTACTTGAATAAATAATGCTTCCTGGGATGGAATAAATCGAAGTTATAAAATTTAAAATGTTTCTTTTACTAGGCCAAGCATCTGCTAAAATATTTTTACACATATATTTAAAGAGCCTTACTATAGTTCAAAAATAATTTCTTTTTATGCGAATTTAATAAACATGGTCATTATTTAATGATTTGAGTAACTGCGGCAAATGTTTGTTAAATTCTATTTTATAAATTTAAATTAATTATTTTCTGTATTTATATCGTAATGAAAATCTCCATTTATTCGAACGGATCGAATCAGCGTTTAAATCGAATAACTGATCTATTGTGAAGTTAATATCTTCTTCGAGTCAATCAGAGTTCTCATATGTTTTTTCCCCTATTTAGAATTAGACTAATGAGTGAAGTTCATATTGTCTCAAACCAGCAATAGCAAAACCGATTTCATCTGAATTTATGATTATACTTAATTTTTAGAATAACAAAAGGCAAATATTTATTTTACACTATTTACTAATCGCCTTAAGTGACTAGCTAGTTCGCTGAGAATATTGGTTATATTCGGTTTCAGATAAATTATTTAAATATACCTTTCTCTTAAATTTATAAATATACAATTTTTTTCATAAATATTGAAGATTTCGTCAAATTGTAAGACATTTAAACTGTAATACTTTTTCTTGACTTCTATACCTTCTGTTCATAGCGTACACGAACCTTCCTAATGGAGGCCAATCCCATAACATCATAGTGCTGTAAGAAAAGTAAATACCAGCTCATCCATCTTTCAAGTTTTACAGTATTGCAAATCCATTCTCTTTTTGTTGAATTTCATAGTTTTTAAACAAAGTTCTTTTCCTATAACTTACATGAATTTAATAAAATTAAAATTTCATGTAATTTTTGATTAATTAAAAAAAATTTCAAAAAAAATCTCTCCGAGAAATACACATATCTATCCTCCTAGATATATATGTACCGAATTCGATAGTTGTAGGTCAAAGGGTCTTGACTTTAAAGCCCCAACATTCACACAGACAGATATACAAATATATTTACATAAATATATTTATCAGTACTAGACAAAAAGATAAAATATGATAGATAGATTATAACTAACTTAACTAATTGGTTTTATCGATTTTCAGCAATTTCGATTTCAAGTATGAATAACTTTCATAAGTCATTCACCCGTGAAATGAATATGTAATATCAATAAACATTTTGAAGATAAAGGCATGAATTTAAGTTGATGAAAGTTATAAATGGCATCGTAAGCAAAAAGAAAATGTTACTCATTTCTTCAGAAAATATTCAAAAATCTCTTCAATGTTAATATTTTTCTAGTCCGCATATATTTCACAAACAGATATTTCACTATTATTATAATCTAATTATACACTGTAGTTTGTACACCGATTTTCATAACTTAATTATAAAACTTAAGTACACCTATCAAAATAATACCCTTTAGAAAATATTTTTAATACTTTAACAAATATTTATATAAAAGATGTTAATATTTTGATATTTTTTGTTGTTTTTGCTTTCAATAACGAATACATGATTGCTAATTCTATCTGATATTTTAAAAACATTGTAATAAACTCCATAACAAATACTTTTTATATTTTTAAATCTAATTTAATTTCAAATTTATTTATAGAAAAAAATTAAAATATTTATTTATTTTCTTCAAAAGCTTTTTTTAAAAAAATTGTATTCCATTATATTAAGCTTTGATGGATTTATTAATCAACTCACATTTAAGAAATAACGCAAATTAAAAATAAATTTTTCACCCAAAAAGAATAATTTCATGTTTTTATTGGCATCCTCAAATATCATAACCCAATTCCTGTCCAAGATGTGTGCCTACTAACACATATCTCACATTTTTCCAGCACACCTTTCGTTCCATATGTAAACAAACTCGTTCGAATAGTATACTCTCCTTCGTTAGTAAACAAACTCCCACTCACCTTGGGCTTTTGACGTAGACGAAGTTGCGCGGGGGGTGGGAGAAGGGGTGGGGGAGGAATCACTGGACGAGCTGGGCACTCCTCTTCCACCTATTATTTCCTTCTTGGCCAACCTCGCCTTGAGCGATTGATAATGCCAGCCGGACGAAGAGCTGACGTCCGGGTGGCTGTCACTGCTGCTGCTGCTGTGGTGGTCGCTACTGCTACTGCATCCCCTATAACCCTCCATTGAACAAGGTCCAAGTATCCCATAGATGATCACAATCACACACTCCTACAGTTACTCCATTGTTTACACTTCCTCCTTGTGCAAGGTCACCAGATTGTAGGATGCCCCCGTATCCATCGGTTGGGGGACTTGAGAGAAAATTGTTCGGCGTGGGGGTGGCCCAGGGTAGGTCTTCGAATTTGCAAGAAGATGCAGTGGATTAGACGATGCACGCGTCTTTCTTTTCTCCTCTCTCTCTCCCTGGAACTCTCTCTTGCTTTTCACCGTGAACCGCGACCGGTGATGAGATGCTGAGGGTCGGGAGATCCACATTGGCGGGGTTACTGTAATCGGAAGACTGCGATGCGCCAAATTCGATCGCCAAGCGAGGGATTAGAGTGGCGCGCTTTTCTACCAGACATAACAATCGCTTATTGATGGAAATGGGTTGTTTTGGGGGGGTTTGGAGATGAATGGGTACGGAGATTCTCGTAGGGCTATATTTATGAGGAGGGGTTCTTCCCAGTTTTATCTCATAAGAGAATGAAATGAAGATATCTGGCGGAATGAAGTGCTTTTTTTCCTGTGCTGTTTGCAAGAGGAGATGAAAGTTTCATTTTATTTGAAGTTAACTAGATTTTATCTGATGGTTGTATAAAATAAATTGATTACACCTTTTAGTAAAGCTTGGAAACTGAAATGTGTTAATTCTTTACGAGGATATATATTAAATTTATGTGACTACTTTCGATGTGTGAATTTTTTTTAAGATATTAGAGAATAATTATATTTACGAATATTTACATGAAATATATATATATGACACCAAAATACACTACCTAAATGACAAAAAGCTTTAAAAATTGACAGAAAATGCTTTTTTTTGGGGGGGGGATAAAGCAGAGCATCTAATTTAGAAATTAATCAAAAAAAAATTTTAATTTTGCAGATAATTTAAGAAACATATTATCTAGTTCTTAAACTAAAAAATAATTTGTATTTCCGCCTACTTTTAAGTATTGGATTTCAACTAATAAATAACACGAAATTTTCATTTTTTTTTTTTTTTTTTTTCCTCATTGTTAAACACTAAAATAAAATATTCCTAAATGAATACATTATTTATTCGCTATCGTAATAGGTAATCTACTTATTTTAAGAAACTACAAAACACATTGAGAAATTATTATTCCAAATTTGAACAAAAAATATATTATATTTTAATTTATGAGGATATGTATTACATTTTATTTTTCAAAGCCAATTCTTCTAAAAATTAAAATTTGAGAAAATAGCATTTAAAAATGTAAAATAACATCAAAACGTGAGCAAATGTGAATATAAAAGTCAGAGTAACTTCACTTAACAAAATTATAAAAGCCTGTTCAAATATTAAGAATATTAAATTTAATTTTTTGCGAAATCATAATTTTTTAAAATTTAATAATTTTAATTTAATAATCTCAACTTTCCTACTTAGTCTCATACCTTAAAACATAATTTTTAACGATAAAAATAAAGACGGATAATTTTATGTTTAAAATTTGATTAAATTTTAAATGGCAATATAAATATTTTTTTTTCAAATTGCCAATTTGTCTCACAAACTTGCAATAAATGAAATTGAACTGAGTTTTAATTGCAGCAAGTCAGCTAATATTTTTCATCCAGTTGATTTTAATTTGAAGTTACAACACTTTTTATGGAAATATCTGTGCATAATTAAACTTCGATTCATATGTAAAATCAATGTTTTGAAAAAATATGCTAAGTCATTTTACAAATATTTATTTCGTTTAAGCAGCAACTTTCTACAATTACTTCTTTAAAATTATAAATCTTTAAAAAATTCTTATAATTTTTTAATGTTTATTATAGTTGTTATGGTTAAAAATTTATACAGGCTTTATATAGTTACTATATCAAACAGTTCCTGAATATAAGGATTTTTTGCAAACATTTGTCACCAATACCCCTAAATAGTTTTAAAGACATTATAAATAATGTCTTTTAGTAATAAAAAATAAGCAAATAAATTTTGATAAATATATTAAGATAAAATATGTTGTACACAAATGATTTTTCTACATCGCTTTAAAAGTAATAAAACTAACCTTTTAATGATTTAACCTTTTAAAGCAGTGTGGTTATATAATTTTTTCTTTTATTTTAATAATTTTAAAAACTATTTTTGCATAAAATTTTTAAAAAATATATAAATTTAAATATAATTTGTAAAAAATATGCAAATTGAATTGTTGTAATTGAAATTTTTTTATTCTTTCATCAAATACTAAAACATAGTTGAAAAAAGAAGAAAGGTTCCTGCTTCCTATCTACACATGAAAAACAAGAAATTACTGCATGCGATTGCCTATATAGTTACGCCTTTAACGGCGCTCTAATGTCACTGCCATGGAGCTGCACTTCATTAGGAAATTAAATATAAACAATAAACCAAACAAGTGTAAAGCTATTAAAATAACAACAGTTTTAAGGCTATCACAGAAGCTTTGGAATTGAATGCAACCCAACTAATCAAATGGTCACTAAAGGCTCCTAGTTCTAAAGAAAAAATATTTCATAATATATAAAAGTTAAAAATTCACTTTCTTTTTTTAACATAAATTTTTTGAATCGGTTGCATAAAACCGAAATTATGGTGAAGACAGTTATAACGCGAAAATCATTGAAAATTTGCCTAATTTTTCATTAATTAAATTTTTATAAAAAAAATTCTTAAGACACATATTCCAACTCTCCAAAGTATACATATTTAGCTTATTGGTAACAAAAGTAATCGATAAACTCTTTGTAATTTATTAAATGCTTAACTGTGCAATTTTTATTTCCCAATTGAAGGGTTTGCTGCATGAGGGAAGTAGTTCCAATAATTTAAATCGCAGAAAGCCGTAAAAAACGCCAGAAAATTCTAAATTCTAATGTGACAGACTGTCCATCCCTTGAGAAAAGCGAGAACAAAGATTGAAGCTGCATCTTTTTGGCTCCAAATGAACCAGGATTATTATTTTTTTTTTACCATATGTTACTCTAACATACAGCACGTAACTCTAAATTTTCAGAAATTGGAGCTACTTCCTTTTTGCAGCTAACTCTTTAATTTTTTTTTGTTAACTGCATTTTTATTATTGCTACTTAAGCATCAGATTTATTGTAACTGTGACGCAGAACGATTTCTCTTTCTCCTGCTTCGCTTGTATTTTTATACTTATTCTCTGTGGCATTTCTTAAGCGCTCAATATTCTTTCTGAGTTCATTAAAATAAATTTGTAGTTAAAACGATTTGCAGATTTTTATAGTTGAAACGATTTGCAGATTTTTGTAGTTGAAACGATTTGCAGACTTTCGTAGTTAAAACTATGGAAACGTAATTTTTTCAAGTTCATTCTTCGTTGAGAACATTTTAATAAACTTTAATATAGAGATTTTATTTGATATTTAATATTAAATATGGAGATCCTAAATATTCAACTCTGTACATATGTGCCATTTTTGGTAGCTCTAAGTCAGGCGTATCCCACTGCAGAGTGTCGACACCGAAACTCTCCTTTATTTCAGATATGTGTTTACAAATGAGTTTACTTTTTGGAATTTCCATTTAATTTCCATTTATTTCCATTTAATCGAATTCTAAAATTTCATAAGTTGTTGAATATGAGTAATAAACCTTTCAGAAAAACCTTACTCATGAAAATTTCTAATATTTGAGGAAGAATTTTGCTTAACCCAGTTTCATATAAATATTCTACATATATTGGTAAAATAGACGCCATATTGATAAATTGGGGATAATTTTAGTTGCTCTTTTTCGTATGATATTTTTCGTCTATTAGCCTTTCTATTAATCATAATAGTAAGGATCGACCATGGTTCTCCCTATACAGGGCAATATTTTGCCAAATATTGCATCCAGGGTTAGAAGGTCCCCCCCCCAGAGAGGATTGACCGGTAGGGTCAATCCTCTCTGGGAGGGGGGTCGACTGACGGTGAGGGTCGTGTTGTTCGTCATGAACGAACGGACTTCATTTCAGCTACATTTTTTTTTGTTAAATTCTTATTTGTAAATATATAACTAATATAATAATCCAGAATAGCATTGTTTCCTGTTCTTATTTCTATATAATCAACATTTTTGAAAGGAAAGAATAACAAGATCAATTTAGATTTAAAAATGACCACTCGGGTCTATGATTGAATGCTGTACCAGCCATTCGAGATAGAGCATAGGAAAACACGTTGGATGTAAGCGGAAAATTTACTATAATCTATGTTAAAAATAAATTGTTGAAAACTCGTCAGTATCGCTCATTTAATTTTGGCAATTCAGTTGCTGTACAGCAAGTGGCGTTATCAAGTAAGATATCTTAATTGGATGTTGTATATCAGATTTTGCTGACTATTTTTAATTACGACAAGATGAGTTCTGTTTTTATCTTATAAATTCTTATTTCTGATCCATGGTTATTTTTTTCAATTTCCTCTGCAACAGGCAGACATTTTATAATTTAAGAAGTGCTTAAATCGATGTTTAACACTTTTTAAGGAATAATTTACTATCTCAGGTATTTAAAAATAATATACAATCTAATAATTCGATCTGTTATTTTTAATAAAAGCAAAATGTAGCTGATTTTGATACAATGAGTGGAATGTATCAAAATCCACTCATAAAAATCTTAGATAAATATTATCGAGGGAATTGGTTGGATATCTAATAGCAATTTTATGGAAATCAAAATATAATTGAATTAAAATTAGTATAAGTAAATATAATGTTATAGCCAGCAGGAGTTGTCTTCCCAGAACTTTCTCGCATACTCACTAATAAATTTGTCATGCCAAAGGAAGCCTTGCATGGCACTGACATACTATAGTTACAAAATATAAGTTTCTCGCATAATTAACATTTTTTTCTGGATCTATTGTGTTATCCTTGACCATAATTTTTGCGTGGGGGAGAGAGCGATTAATCCCTAGTATTCATTTAAGAGTGTAACGTTCCCCAGTCCCATTCTCGACAAGCAGCATTTCCAGCCAGCTGGGCCACACTTGTTAATTCTTAAAGTCTCCAGATTGCTTGGTGGGTGTCTGCTTATCGCCAGGTGATCCAGGCTTATCGCCATCATGGATCGTCGCCTATTTGGTCATGAGGGATTCAGCTGAAAGACTACACGTGAGGTTCATCGTTTGAGAAGAACTTCTCGCATCTTCAAAGGAAATGAGTGTCAAATATTTGGATCTCAAATGGTCCCTTTGGGAAGGAATATCACTAAAAGGTGTTCCAAGACTCTCGGTTACGAGGCCGCATCATGGATGGTCACTTCCCACGCCGGAATGACGCCACAAATGTAGGAAATTTTTGCAGAACGATTGGCTGATAGAGAGCACAAGTGGACGAATTGGAAGTGAGAAGGCGGAGTTTGGATAGTGATAAAGTGTTGGTTTTTCTTTGAAGAGAAGAGAACTTTTGGATTGCGGATGGTTGCATTTTTTAAGCTCCAGCCTGGATTAGACGTTCTGACTGTTAGTGTCTTGTGGTGCTCTTTCTCCGAATTGATGAATACCTCTTTCCCCGAACCTTTTTCACGATAAACATCCAACCTTCGACTGTTGTATCAAATATTTAACATAGATTTGAACAAATTGTTATGATGCATATATATATGGCTACAAATAAAAGATTTGTCTTAAAATTCTACTCTCTTGTTTGATCGGTCGAGATCAGGACATTACAATAGTATCCGAAAATCGAATTTGAGCTTTAGACATATTTTTCTCAAATGGTTCAAACAAAAATCTGGTAGAAAATCCCACTTGTAGGTACTAAATCCAATACCTAATTTCATATATTTAAGTCATTGCAGTTTTGAGTTATGGAACTTACAACTGTCTAAGAGTACTGGAAGTTAGATAGTCTACCAGCTGTTGATTTTAATCAAACTTTGATAGATGTCTATTTTATACATATTGTATCTGTGTACTGAATCTTCTTCACCGAATTCTTTTTGTTTCATTTGCATTATATCAATTTATATTCGAACAGCCAGACAGGAGGAGTTCCTCAGAACATACTTTATTCAAAATTTGATAGAAATCAGCAAATTTGCCGTAGAGACCTATGTTAAATTTCAACCACGAGTATAAATT
The DNA here is from genome assembly GCA_026543055.1 of Argiope trifasciata. Lineage (NCBI taxonomy): Eukaryota > Metazoa > Arthropoda > Arachnida > Araneae > Araneidae > Argiope > Argiope trifasciata. Next base: position 89,199 of record JAPMOQ010001131.1, on the reverse strand, counting down.
TCACCCATACTATTTCAATTTCTAATTCTAAGCATTTTTGAGTAATCTTTGTCACAGACAGACAGTGTGTCTCTCTTACTCATGGAGATTTTAAATGTGGAGATATGTCAAAATCTCACGTTCGAATTTTTTGACGATTACTATACGTTAACTTATATATGAGAAAGTAAAAAGATCATTTCTTTCTAGTAGAAATATTAAGATAGTAAAGTGTTAAAACAGAATAAAAGCAAAAATTAAGGGAAAGAATGATGAATCACGATTTTTATCAAGGGTGCCCTCGTGCCAGAATTCAACTCATGTTTTTTTTCCTACTAGGGTTTGACTTTTGTATAATAATTGGTACCTCGTGACAACTTCTTAACTTATTCACTATTTCTCTTTTTAGACTTAAAGTTTTCTTCATATCACTACTTTAGATTATGGAATAGACAGTGCCCTTTCCTAGTGGTAGCGCGTTTTCCCCGTGTTCTGGATGTCCTAGGTTCGAGTCCAGGTTTGGGCATGGTTGTTCTTCCTCTCTTCTATCAGTGCGATGAGTGAATGTGCCCTCGTGGAAAAGGGGGGTTGCGCAAGCAAATGAGTGATGCGTGATATGCAAAGTCATATTCTGAACCCTAGGCGCTACTAAAACAGGATGCGCACCCTATCGGCTTAAATTGCTATCTTCGTAACAGTGGGCTTGTCTCAGGGCAAGCGCTATAAGAAACAACGAGCAGATAATTTAAGTTGCATTTTAGATGTTGGAGCGTTCTAAATGCAAAATGTATCTTCCTCTTAAATTTCATTTTTTTCCGTTAGTCAATATTTTTTTAATTTCATAAGAATACTTTGAAGTTTATTTGTTTTTGTGTATTTTTAGATATCTGATAGCATATTTTCGTTGATTTTTTTTAAGTATATGCCAATTCTAATTGTCATTTTTTAATAAAAAGTGTTAGATCGAATTTTTTAAAGGGGATTTAGTAGTTTTGTTACAAACTTATAAAGATCTACTGGGTGAAATAAATTCTATATTTGAATACATTATTTTTTCCTTTATTTCTTCCAGCTTTCTCATTCAACCTGTAAAATAAATTCATGGATACAAAGTGCCCCAATAAAATTAAGCATGGTTAAATAAGCCTCAAATTTGTAACTGAATATTTTGTTAATGAAATATTACATTTTTTAACGATCATTTTCATTATTGTTATACAAGCAAGTAAGAAATAATTTACTTTCTAAACAAATAACTAGAAGTGATCTTCCCAAAACATTTTCAACATGCTTTAGTAAATTTACTTGTATATTATTAACGGCATAACATTAATAAATAATATTTACGAAAAAATCTATTAGTTTATAATTTTTGACGATTAATCGCTGTGCTGAGGTTAATTCAGAATTTATAAAAAATCCATAATGTGTATTTTGAACACCTTTTTCCGACCGATTGAAACCAAAATTTTTATATTCACAAAATCACATACTGAATATCATATTTTTAATTTGTTACATTTTTTCGAAATTTATTATAATATAAATATTGGGTTTTTCTAATTCAATTACATTTAATAAATATAATGTATACATTTTAAATTATTGAAACATGTTCGATGTATTACATCTTCAAAGAAACATTACATTTTTAGTTAATGTGTATGCAAAAAATGTCTTGTCATTGTGTCCAATAAAAATATTAATTACATACAACTGCAAGTATAAAAATTATAATGTATAATAATTTTTTATTTCAAAAGTTTAAACAAAAAAAGTATGACAATCAAAAAAACATCCAGTTCATCTAATTTCTAACTTTTTGCAACATGCCACTTTTTTATTTATTAATAGCAGATGAGGATTAAAGATTAGGTCCCCGCTGGATTCTGTCAGTTTCATTTCCTTTCGTTATATTAGTGTATCGTTTTAAAACAACACCAGGTCTATTATGGGACGGACCTCGTAATTTTGAACCGTGGTCAAATGATGAGAAGGACAACTGAGCTGGCACCCGCTTCTCCAAACTTCCGCACTACATCAGAGGGTGAACGGTTGGCCTGGCGGATTTAGCGAGTACCGGACCCGCTTACACGACGGTTCATTGATAGAATCAGGTCTCGAATCTGAAGCTCTCGAGTTCCGAAGCCAACGTAATCCGCAGGGGCGAGCCAGGAGCCAGGACTGAAAGCAAACCTTGAAATAATTTTATAAATGTATCTTAATGATATTTTTTTTTCTGAAATCCTGTTCCAGGCCCCATATTGGAAGGGGGAGGAACAAATTGAAAAATACCATTGACAAGTTCTCTGCATGGTCCTTCATTTCTGAAGTAATGAAACAGAGGGGGGAAGGCAAAGAAATGCTTCTCCTGGGCCCCAATTAATTTAAGTCGGCCATTTCCAATACCTTTCCAAAGACGTTTTTGTTATAACACCTTTATTTGTATGTATACGAGAAAGTCTTGAGGGGACCACTCTCTCTGATATTATATTTAGTAAACTTCCTGAATTTCCTTGATTTTGATTTTACTTAGTGATCTTCTTTGATGTTTTTATTAATGTTTATTTCTCTTGTGTTGTATTTGGTTATTTCCATTCATCAATAATAATACCATCCATTAATAATAATCATAATGTTATTTCCCTTCATTAAAGGGAGAGTGAATTTTTTTTCTATGATCTATAATGAAAAATGCTGTAAACATAGCTTCGAGATATGAGATGATTAATTTATGGGGTCACCATCATTCATACAAGGTTTAAACTCATAAGTGTGGTGTATTTTACGAGTTTGTGAATAAATTCCTCTTCCGCTTTGAAAAGAAACAATGACAAATTTTACTGAATGTATCGTTGTAGATTTGGATAATATTTGACTGGAAATATACCATGGAATAAAGTTCTAGAGTTGCAAGATGCTCACTGAGTTTCTAGAAAAAATAAGTCGAACAAAAAGAATTTTAGAAAAATTTTATTATATTCATACATGCAAATTTAGCCCTATATCCACTATTTTATTAAATATATTGTTACATAATAAATTCGCTTCCACTGAAATTCAAAATAAAATGTTCACTTTAAGAAAAAGTTATTTGTTGTTTAGGATAAAGAGAAATGGCTTTAATCAAAATGATTGATTATTTTTTCTTCACAACGATCATGACTTCAGATTACTGAAATAATTTCCATAGATTTAATGAGAGTTATTTGAAAATATCAATAAAATTAAGGCTTTAAATCCGTGGATATATTCCGTTTGATAAGCAATGTACTTTGAAAGTGGCCTGAAAATTAGTTTTAGCTTCAATTTAGAATTTTAAAAAATTCAAAACCAAAACTGAAATTTTATAATACGAATAACCTATTATAATTTGATTTAAAAAATATTTTTAATTACATTCCTGAAATTCCTTAATTCTATATATAGATAAAATCTGATATGTTAAAAATGCTATTTGATTTCTTATTTTACGATGAATATTTATTGAAATTTCATTATGGCATTACGGCATTAAATTAAAACTTTTTTAAATTTTCATAATATCTACCATGATATAAGAATATAATTCAAAAATGAATTTTCGAAATTAATTTATAAACTAATATCAAAATTTATAAATTAATTTTTATTAATTTATACCCTTCTTTAGATAGTAACTATTTGTTAGTAATTAAATCGTTCAACATTTACTATAAATAATTAAAAAAATAAATATAAAGCAGCCAAATTGTAAAAAAAAAATAATGTTAAAATTTAATGGAAATGAAACACACAAAAGATTGTGTTGGTTGATGTATATTTCAGCATCAATCAGTTTTAATAATTTTATCATCAATCAATTTTCTTATTTATATGCATGATTTCATCATGTATCATCAAATAACATTAAGAAATTTAATGTTATGATCTCATCATTTACAGAAATAATTCATCTATGAAGTAAATTAAGAAAATAACAATAATTAATTTATTCCATATGAATCAAACTATATTCAAAATATATCATGAATTTTTTAGAAAGAAATTGATCACTCTCTGACATAATACTTGTTAATCCACATTTCATATATTTTTCTTTTCTTTTCTTTTATTCGTCATTATAATTATAATATATAATATCTTTTATAGCAAATAATAAAGGATAATTTGGTTTTTCTTCTAGTTATGTTTGTCAAAATGTAAAAAAAAAAAATCAAGCAATATTAATCAGGATAAAAAAAACTGAGAAAAATTAGTTGAAACTTAGATAATGACAATGGGAAAAAAAAGTTAGACAAATTTTTGATTATAGGTACAAATCCATCACTACCATGAAATGTATTCAGTGAAAGTACTGGATCATGAAATAAGGATGAATTTAAAAATCAAACAGTACTAGGAGGCTCAAATATTATAAGAGTTAAAAATATATCAGAAATATTTTCCTCAACTCTAAAAAATAAATCAAGTTCAATTTCAAAATCTTTCAAAAACGAAAATATTACACTTTGGTCGAAAGTTTAACTAAACCAGTGGTAAATTATATACTATCAAACAAGTCAGAAAATATTTTAGAAATCGAACTTTTGATCACTTTAAGGAAATTGGAATTAAAGAAAATGGATGGATGACATTAAATGGAAGTAAAAAAAAAGAAAAGAAATTGTTTTCTCTGAGACAAATAAAATAAATCTATAGCTATTTTTGCAAACTAATTTCAACATCTAAATTTAAATTTAAAAAGAACTTTCAAAACTAGAAAAATATCGACAAAATTTTAAATGAATAAGAAGTTTTTATAAAATCGGTGTCTTCTATGTGTAACTTATAAAAACCATTCGATATATGTAAATATAATTTATATCAATCTTCTGCAGTTACAAAATTAAGGTTAAAATTTCTGGAAAAAAGCGCTCAAATGAGTTGTTGTTGCTACTTATGGCACTTTACAAGTCTGGTAACAGTTATCTGCCGCGATTTAAGCCGAAATGAGAGCCTTTTATTTTTTCAGTAGCGCCAACTAGTGCCAAGAATATGACTTAGATACTTCCTGCTTCACATTCGCTTGCACGTCCCTTTTTACTCGGGGACACATTCGCACACCTCACAGATAAAACCTAGAAGAAGAACTACTCTTGAGGATGTTATCTGACTTATAAAGTTTCCACTACAATACTCCCCCTCCAGTCAGACGAACGATATCTTAATGTTGTTTTGTGGTGTTATATTGGCTGTTGATTTTGTTATAATAGGCCTTATCCTTTTTTATTGGCTGAATATTTATCAGCTTAATTTATTTACTGGCTGATTATTTACCACCTTTTTAAAATATTTTTTATTCGGATAGAGGACGCCACAGCAGCTGCACGAAGGTTGCGTTTTGTTTATTTATTGTCCTAGGTCACCAATTTGCTATTGGCGATAGCTAGACTCGAGCTCGCGATTTTTATGGTTCGTAGCCAGATAACATTACCACAAGACTAAAAGTGATAACTCAGTCTTGAGCATTTGATCTGGCTTATAAAGCTTCCACTACACAGCTATGCCCGAACCAGGACTCCCAAATAATGGGGAAAACACGCTACACCTATGGCAGGACGCCGGTTCTCAAATGAATAACATCGGCAATCAGTTGATAATTTGATAAGTTTTACGTTTCAGAGAATATAATGAAAGCAAAAATTTCAAGCAGAAACGAGAACTATATTTAGAATATCTCAATTAATATTTTGGGTTTCTCAAACTGCATTACTATTTAGAAAAATATAATAAACCAGAAAGAGTAGTCGCCCCAAACTTTATCGCATACTCTCCAATAAAATTGTTATCCCAGAGAATGACTTGCATGGCATTGACCTATAATAATTAGGAAATATTTATCTTTGGAATGAATATAGAATTTTTACTGAATCCATGGTGAGATTTTGTTTTACTATATTTTTTTTACCATTAATGTCCGACACGAAGATAATAATATCCAAAAATTCAATTCGTGCTTTACTTCTGTTTTCCCCCAATCAATTGAAACTAAAATTTGATGTATAACTGCACTTGTTTTCACAAAATCTCATATATAATTTGATATATTTAAGTTCACTGTATTTTTGAATTATTGCATGTATATTGTACTGAAAGTGCCGCTCGACAGTTGATCAGTCCCTTTTTGGATATGTTGACTGCACATATCAACTGTACTATACATTCTACAATACTGGTATCTACAATATAGGTTAAATTTGTGTATATTGAATTTCATTCATCTAGCTCTCTTCGTTTTGTAATTATCATATTAACTTATTTTCGAACAGCCGTATTCATGGACTTCTTCTGTACAGATTTTACTCAAAATTTGAAATTAATCTGAAATTTCGCTGTAAATATCATATATAAGATTTCAACCATCTAGCTCAAAGTATTTTTGAGTTATCTTAGTCACAGATAGACGGTCTTTTTCCAAATATTTGTTTTTTGAACTCCGGGAGCTCTGAAACTTGGAGAGTCGTAAAATTCTCAAGATCGAAGTTTTCGATAATTACTATACTTTATCTACATTATGTATATCAGAAGGTAAAAAGGACGAAGAAGTGAGAATCGTTTATCTTTCCATATTTGCAATGATAATTAGAGCAACCATATGATCAAGTATTATAGATGAAGTCCGAAATGCAAATTATTACAGCCATATACTTGATTCAACACTTGAATTTTCTCGCATAGATATTAGCAATTATTTTAAATTTTGTTACGCAGAATAGTAAAACTTAAAGTATAATTCCTTTATTTTGTACCTATTCAAAAGCGTAAGTCTCCATACCTGGAAATAAAAGAGTGCCCTTCTTAAGAGAAATAGATATTAAATGTCGTTGAAGACAAAGTTATGACAATGCATCAAATATAACAGACATGCTTTATACAAATTCGAGAACCCCGCCCAAATGCGATTTTTTTCCTTATTCTGCTCATTCTTTAAATTTAGTCGACAACTTTGCTACAGACAGTTGTAATACAGCAGTTCAGACTTTAATTTATTGAAATTCAATTTAAAACATGAAAAAATCTTTCCAAAATACACGTTAACATTCTGTAAAGAGTGACCCAAAATTAAAGCAAAATTTAAATTTGCTACCATTGATGCTGTAAAATGTTGACAATCCATTTTTAAAAAATGACAGCTAATAGCTTAGGGTTAGTAAAAATGGAGCTTCACACGATATAACAACGTGCTTTTATTGTTCAAGAATATTTCAATAATAATGAATGTCTGAAGGCCACAGTTCGAAAATTTGAGAATTGGTTCCCTCAATCATGTAATTTAAGAACACTGAATTTCTCTTTATGGGATCATTTGAAGTCAAAGGTTTACGATAATAAACCTGTCTTGATGGAAGAATTCAACGCTGCATCAACAAAATTCAGCCACATTTATGCAAAATGATCAAGGAAAATTTCGAAAGACGAGCGCGTATGAAACAGCAAAAAAGTGGACGCCATTTACACTATGTGTTATTCCATGCATAACAGTATTCAGTGTACTTTACGATTCAATAAAAATATAACATTTAAAGAGAAAAAATATATGATTTTTATTTCATTCAAACCTTGCATTAACACATTGTTAAATCGTATAACGCTCCATTTTTACTAACTCTAAACAGCTGTCAAATTGTTTTTTAATAGGGCTGACAACACTTTACTGCGAGAAGGGTGACAAATTGCCAGCGTCTTAGTGAAGAGGTAGAACATCATCCCCATGATCTGAGCGTCCCGGGTTTGAGTTCTGATTCGGACATGGTTGTTCTTCATTTGTGTTCTATCTTGAGATGTGTGAAAAAGCTCTCTCCCCTCCTGTAGGAAGAGGTTATGTAAGCGAATGACATTTTTATGTGAGCTAGAAAACAAGCTTCTGTCCTCGGGTGTTCAAGAGTCTTTACCTTCAGAGGCTACTGCATCCCCCATTACATGGTAACGTGGACACAACATCATCAAACAAAAATTACAATCGTATTAATTTCATAGTTTTACACCTATTATGTATGTAGACTATCGCAATGGAGTCAAACTAATTCAGTTGAAATAATATTTTTAGAATTTCAATTTTAGACAATAAAATCTCAGTGGATTTTTTTTAATTTATTGAAACTTCAATTTTTTTTTTAATGCCCTGAAGTACATAATAACACCCTCGAAGTATATTTGTACCAAATTTCACTTCTAGATCAAAAGTTTAGCTTGTAAAGCGTCAACATACATAAACAGACATTATGTGTATGTACTAGTTTAATATTAAATCAATTAGAACCTACGATACATCACAATTAATTGATATCTTAGAACAAATAGCATCTCCTCTAATTTTAAATATTAAAAAAAATAATAAATTCTTTATACAATTGCTTCACTTTATTTCAGCGATTTGTCGTCATTCTAGTATGTACTACTATATCGCTACTTCATTAATCTCATATTTATAAATCTTTCCAGTAGGTTCCTCTTTTTTTATTGTATTTTCTTATTACATAAATAATAATATCCACGAAATCTAATTTGTCTTCTTTATTTATACCCCAACTCCAATTATTCCCTTACTTATGATTCTACAGCTACTCTATCCTATGACGTTTAACTTCCTATAATTAATTGTTGTTGGAAATTTTCTGATTTAATTTGTCCCTTAATGCGAAAACTTCTGCCAGTTGTTTTTAAAGGGAGCTAGATGAAATAAAGATGATTTTTTTCTTCTTCTAGATAATATCTCAGGGTTTTTCCTTTTGATAATAATCATCTATGTCAGAGATTAACCTTGAAACTAAAGATGAGGTTTGTGAAAGGTTGAAATCGATCATCCTTTAGGAAGGGTGCGAGTTAGCCTAGATGGAAACTTCTCCGAAGTTTCCAAGGCCGTCTAAAATGATAGACTAGGGGTTGACGATCGGAGCTGGTTTATATTATGAAGGAAACAGAAAAGTGGATTCAATTTATCTAAAAAGGTTTTGCCACCCAAGAGAAAAACAAGACGGGCGCAGCAGTGATTACTAATTCATGGATCGTGGATTAAAATAATTCATCTTTATTATGGAAAAGTCGTGTGTGTTGGTCATCTACAAGACAGAGTGTTTGATCTACAGTTATCAAATTTGGGCAGATATATTTTAAAGGGAAGAAATGGATATCATTAGATTATTGAAAATACTCTGGTTTTTATATCATTAAAAAATTGTCTTTATTATGATGCCATTTAAATTATGGTGCCGTTAATTCCTGAATTTTGGGAATTTTCAATGAGTGGTTTCTTTGTTCCATTGAAAATGAAACTCTTTTCGTTGCTTTATCAAATATTTAATCCTGCTTTTCTTCTATAATTGGAAACTAAGAGAGAAAGATACCAGTAATTATCTTCTCAGTTAACAGAAACAGTCAGAATTTAATCAAAAAATAAAATTGCGTTGTTGCAAAAGATTCTAGTAATTAATTGCCTATGCAGTTTATATGAAAAATCAGAAAATAAAATTACATCGCTGCAAATTATTCCGGTAATTATATATGCAGTTGCTTTAAGGAAGCAAAAAATAAAATTACATTATTGCAAAACGTTCTGATAAATATCAATGCAGTTTAGAAAAAAAATATGTTATTTCAAAAAATTCTGGTAATTATCTCTGCAGTTTGCATGAAAAATCAAAAAATAAAATTACATTATTGAAAACGATTGTGGTAATTATCTACTCAAGTTACATGAAGAATCAAAAAATAAAATTGCATTGCGGCAAAATAAAACTACATAACAAAAAAGTTCAGTAATTATCTACACAATTTAAGTGAAGAATCAGAAATTAAATTCATATTATATCAAGACAATATGTAGTTTGAAATAAATCATTCTTAACTTAAATTTTAAAGGCGTCTTAAGACTCTCTATTATAAAAGTCATTGAATTAAAGTAAGTAGAACAAAAATTAATGTTTTAAACTTTTGCACACTGTTTTAGCACCTAAAATATAAATCGATATCACATTTTTTTTTCACACCAGTCGTCGATGGATTGATCCATCTGTCGATCTGCACACTTTTATGCATTTCAAAGTGATAATTCCTAAACACAAAAAATCAATCCTTGAAATTGTATCTGTGATCTTGTCATTAAAATTAGAATTCTGAGTCAAATTTCGGTTTCAATCGGTGTGTAAACCAGTGAGAATAATCTCCTTAAAGTAAGAGAACTATCCAAGAAAATACCTTGCATACAAGAATTATAAAATTGTATGTAATAAATAATTAAGCGTGCAATTATTACAGAATATAATGGTCAAAACCTTACAATTATTACACTCGGTGTGGATTTAAAATTTTTACTGAATCTATCATGTGATGATAGGCAAGGTTTTTGGCCATTAAACTCTTTAATGTAGTTAAAAGTATCCGAAAATCAAATCTGCATTTAGAACGTATTCTTCCTAACTGAATGAAACCAAAATTTGATACAAACCTACAATTGTAGTTACAAATCAAATACCAAATTTCATATATTAAAATGATTGCGTTTTGGTATTGTGTACATGTTTTTTGAAAATACAGACCGATAAACGATCAACCCCTTGTTGAATTAGACTCAAACTTTGATAGCATCTGTCTTGTATACCAAATTTTATCTACTCTAGCTCTCTGCGTTTTGTATCTGTCGTTTTAGCTTATATTCGAACAGCCAGACAGACAGGCTTTCACTGAAGAGTTTGTTCACGATTTGAAATATAGAAATCTACAAATTTGGTATTAAAAAAACTGTACACCAAATTTCATCCGTTTAGCTCAAAGTGTTTTTCATTTATCTTTTCCAGAGGCAGACAGGCAGACATTTTCCAAAAAATGTGTTTTTTGAACTTAGGGAGATCTAAAACACGATGATTTATCAAAATCTCAAGTTATAATTTTTTGAAATTATAATAATTGTTCTATACTTAGTATACGAGTAAATAAAATAAAAAACCCCAAAACGCATTTAGTTTTTTTTTTTTCTGTACTGTGAAGCGCAAAATGTTCACATGCAGATTCTGAAAATAAAACTAAATGCTTTCACTCACTTCTTCTTACTCTACTATTGTTATGCTTGCTGGAAGAGGAGAATAACACTTTTGATAAGAAATATGCGAGAAAACACCTGAGGAACTATTCTCACTGGTTTTTTATTAATTATCTCTACACTGAATAAACAAAATGCTCACATGCTGAACTCTGAAAATAAAACTGAGCACTCAAATCTTTTATTCTCATGCTTTAAACCTACTGTTTTTGTATTCGGGTAGAAGGTATCATTGTTATGGAATATACTAGAAAATTTTGGAGAAACCCCTGCCACTGGTTTTCATTAATATTTTTATTAATAATCTCTTTACTACAAACCACAAAAGGCTCACATGCAGAACATTAAATCTGAAGACTCATAGCTTTCATTCCATTTGCTCTAAATTCACATTTTATAAGCTAGAGCTGAGGTAACGCCTTTGTTAGGGAATATACATGAAAATTTTGGGGAAGCCACTCCAGATAATTTTTATTAACATTTAGCCTCTATCCGCAAACATTAAAAAAAGTCCTTAGATTAATCAAATGAAGCAATCTTCCCTGTATAACACTTTTGTATTTATTTATCTTCTCAAAAAGTCATTAGTGAGAACCCAGCAATCCATACTTCCCAGCTTCCAGCAGTAAAATGAAAGTCATGCTGCGAGTGTTACATAGCAATGCTCGTTTTCTGAGTTATGATTTATAGTAAGAATACCATCAGTTTTTTTTTTTTTTTTCCTAAATTCTCTTTATTTAAAAGATTAATGGCAGAAAAACCCTCATGTATCTTTTTCTTCTTTAGATGCTTTTTTTATTCCTCAAAATGTTTTTGGTAATTAATGTACACGGCCGCCCTTGACTTCGTGGCATCGCGTAGGCCTGTTGCTCCTACGCCAGGAATTGTCCCAACTGGATTTTAGACCTAAGTTCTCTAAAGTGAGGCAATACGAGGCACAATCTTATATATCTGAAAATTTACTTCTCTTATAAGTTTCATTACTAAACGGTTTTATGTAACATAAGAACCTTTGTATTTATTTGTTGAATAATTTGGCGGAAATAATTTAACTGTCGACAAAAGCCCTCGGGAGATAATAGCACTTTTCTGTTCGCAAAGGCTGTAAAAAATCGCCAAACTTTTGGTGAATTTTTTACATTTTTTTTATCTGGCATTTTTTTTTTTTAAATTTTGGGGAAGGGGTGGCGATGATTAGGCAATGATTTTATATATTTGTGAAGTTTCTTATCTTATAAATTTCATAACTAAATGGCCGATGTAGCCAGAGGATTTTTTGAGTATTTCTAGTTAATAAAACATTACTAAATATTTTATTTCTTTTAAATCGAGATATTATAAAATAACAGCATCAGAATACAGTTAAATGATTCTTTCATATCTTTAAATCACGAAATCAACTAAAATGACTATTCTTGACCTTCATCTTATGAACATTTGATATTTCATGTTTACCATTTGTTATCGGTTTTTACATTAATTATAAGTTATCTATTCTAAAAAAATCAGCATCAAAAAATTTTTAAAAATTTTTATTGGATAATTTGTTGTTAAATGTGTATTAATTATATTTTTATAGTTAAGCGCAAATTGATAGTCCGTTGGTTAAACTTAATAAATTGCTTGCCTATGAAACCTAATTTTCTTCTGTTCAGTTTTTTATTTCCAATTTGGTAATGCAAAAAGTTTTTTATGAAGGATACCCCAAAATTAATGAAAGATTTGAATTTGTCACCATTCTTACAATAAAATGTTGAGAACCTTATTAAAAAAACCACTTGCCAATTGATTGTTTAGGGTTAGTAAAAATGGAACACTATATGATAGAATAACATATTTTCCTTGTTGAACAATATTTCAAAAATGTTGAAAGTCCGACGCCCACAATTGAAAAATGTGAGAATTGGTCATCTAGATCTGTGTTTTAACATCAATGGATTCCTTTTTTATGCGATTATTTGAAGTCAAAGATACCTGCCAAAAAACCACAAGCACGCTTATATTGAAGGAGAAAACCCATTGCATCAACGAAATTCAGCCATATCTATACAAAATAGCAGTGGAAAATTTTGACAAAAGATTATATTTGCCCTTTTGTGTTATTTCATACATAACCCTATCCTCTGTACTTGACGATTCAATAAAAATCTAACAATTTCAAGGAAAAAAACTAGTTTTTTTTTATTTATTTAATTCAAATCTTGAGTTAACACATATTGTTCTATGGTGTAACGCTTCATTTTTTTTTTTTTTTTACAATTCTAAACTATTAATAGTCACATGTTTTTAGTAGGATTGCCAAGACTTAACTGCTTTAATGGTGGCAAATTTTTGCGTTATTTTGGAATACCATTTAGCTGGATTTAGTTAAAACCGAAAAAAAAATGTCTTTTGTCTTTGAACCCGAATAGCAAAGGATATAAAATGCTGACCAGATAGTTTTTTATGGGTCATTATTTTAGAAAATTCGATAGCTTTTTTTATAACTGTGTTTACTTCAAGTTCAAATATATATTTTGTCTTTGGATCAAAATAAGCAGATGAGATTATATACACTTTTGATATTACTACTGCTGAGAGTTCACTGATGAGCTACAAATGTATTTTTTTAAAGTTGAAAAATATCTTTTTTTTTTATGAAAAAAGTAATCAGGGGATTTAAAATGATAATAAGATATCTTCATAAATCGGCATTGAAGAAAATTCGCTGCGATTTTCGTAGATGATTTTAATTGAAGTTGAAGAAGGGCTGGAGTTTTTTTATCCATTAACACAGGCAGAAATTCAATCTGATTCTATTGTTTCAAAATTAGTCAAGGGGTCATCAAACTTTAAATACTAGAAGGAGTTTGTGAACGGGTTGATTGCTATTGTTGCAGGTGGTTGTAAATAACGTAGGTTTGCAGCTTCATCTATTGTAATATCTGAATGAATTTCTTCCCCGTTAAAATCCTACATGTTTTCAGCAGTGAAAGTTGCAGCACTAATTTTTTCAATCTGCTGCTCATAATAAATAGATGTTTGTCATTGAGTAGGACATTTGCTTAATTGTTTCATTAGACAGGTATCGTGTGACTTGACGCAAAAAGTGACAATTTTCTTGACAAGTTTATTATATTTTATGGATTAAGTGATTGACAACTATTTACATATATACAAATAATTTCTAATTTAAACTCATTTCACGGAGTTCCCGTTGTAGATCCTTTCAACACACTTTTACCAGTGACAGCTACACACACTTCGGTGGAAAAATACTTCTAACTTCATTTCATCTCCTTTATCCGTCAGGCTGAAATAGCTACATGGTGGTTATAGGCAGAGGGTTCCGGACATCAAAAAGAAGGACAAAAAATAAGTACCTGCAGTTGAATAATTCGGAAAAGACCTGAAAGCTGTATCATAAGAAAGAGCACACGGAAGCAAATTTCAAAACATTTATTATTTAATCGGAAGGACGTTAATTTTTAACGAAGATTATTAACATATTTCTTTCACATGCACAAATTCTAATATATGCCCTATGGCCATCTTTCGTTCCTTTCTTACTCTTTCACTAACAAACTTAAACTTACTTCTGCTTTTGTGGAATCATGGGATTTTTCCCTGACGTCACCAGTGCGAATGCGCATTCGTGTTGCGTCATATTATGGTTAAGCTAAGAATTCCAATAGATTTCCTGAATGCTAAAAAATCACATTAAAGGTTTTTTATTTAAACATCATCGTGACTTATACTATTGCAGAATAATGAAAATGTATATTATTTAAATCAGAAATTTAACATGAAGGACCAAAAATAAATTTAAATTGCAGCTACAATTTTTTTTAAAAAAGAGATGGTTTATGGAATGAAATAAATTTCGCACAGTGTTAAAAATTACAATTTTAATGAATTAGATTTGAGTAAAATTTCGATTACAAAATTCCATATTTATAAGTATGATCGAAATTGGATGAAAAATTGTAAAAATACTTGAATCACTACTGACAATCGTCCTTACTTAACTTCTTCAAACCATAAATATTTTAAATTGAATAACTGTTTCGAAATACAATTCAAGAAGGAACTACCCGTATTATTCAACAAAAAATAAATTGCACGTTATAGAAACGTAAAATATTCAATGGATTACTTCAGATTTTTTTCATAATTTATAGGAAGTATAAGAAAAGTGTACTAAAATTTTCGTGTGCGTGTAATATTTAATTATTTTCATTAATTACAATCTGTGATGATTATCAGAAGGTAGAACTGCCTTTTCTCTTTCCAGATACATAATAATAAAATTCTGAACGGAAGACATGATAAAAGTGGGAATGTGCAGATGATAAAATGATGTGAATTATAATATGCTTGCCACTTTTGAGACCAGTTGTTCACTCACATATTTCGAGTATAAACTTAGACATATCAATCAACTTTGTCGAATCACATCTTATCGCAGCAAATTTAGGAAATTTGGCAATAAACTTTCAATCTGAGCAATCTGAATGGCAGTTTATGCTTGCTGAGAGGTACAATTAATTTAAGAAATCGGTTCATTGTTGACATAGGAGATTTCTAATGATGCATTAGTTTATGCCTATGCAAGAGATGAAAGTATAAGAAGTAATCTTTAATGATGTTTCTAAAAAGCATGAGATTCCATTTAAAATGAAAATTAGCGTAGTTATTATTATCGTTAGGGTTGGGATACTTCTTTTTTTCCTTAAAATAATGTACAGATTTTTTTTTATATTTCCCTTAAAAAAAGAGAAGCAGTCATTGATAACATATTTAGTGTTCCTGAATCAAAATTTTTAGAATTCGTTGACCCTCTGAGCCGTAATTTATTTTCATTCAGCTCTGCTCATGCTGACAATATTCTTAATTTTAAAAAGAAAAAAAGCTGTGAATTAAAAAAGACTTTTTTATCAACAAAACTTTTCTGAGAGAAATCAATTGTCAATAATTTTTGACGAATCAACTCGTCATTGACAGTTTACAGAAAAATTCCGTAATGAACTGTATTTGCCATTCCAGTTCAAAAGATAAATAGTGATGAACCTACAGGTCACTTCTTGTCTTCTTGTGTACAGCTAACCACACCGCAAACACTGAACATAGCAATATCGACAAGATTTATACTAACAGGCTACAAAAGATGACTAGCAATGAAATAGAGACGGAATTATCATTTACTCTTTAGAGCATTCTCAAAAAGAAATTTAAAATTTATGAGGCATTAATATTAGAGTTATTGCGACTTGGCTGTGTCAAACTAAGGACCATTAGACTTGCAAGTAAACTCACTTAATGTATTCTCATGAGAGGTATTAATATAATTTCTAATAGTATTTTAGAATTTTCTCAGTATTTTATCCTGCTTATAGATTCAAATAACAACAAATTAAAAAATTAAATAAAACGATTATCTTAATTCAAACTTAATTAGCAGTTTCTTCTTTCATTAATTGCACACAGAAAAACAATACTGAAATAAACTAAATTAACTCATTATTAGGACATTTTTCTGATGAAATAACTCCACTTGAGACAGATAGTAGAGACTGTGAGAAAGTAAGACTTTGCATTTAATATTCTGTTATACGAAGTATAGAGAAAATATTATCGTCCAAAATATTGAATTCGAGATTTCAACGAATCTGTATGTTTCAGACCTCCGACTTCAAGAAAAAAATAATTTCACATTATATACGTTGCTTTGTGAACACTATTACTCAAAAATCTTTTGAGCCGGATGGTTGAAATTTGGTACATGATCTGTACTCCAAATTTGTCGATTTCTTTTAAATTTTGAGCGAATTTCTACTCAAAGAAGCCTATGATAAATTATAATAAAATATTATATTATATCAGACTAGATGAATAAAAATTCGTTTAAAGATTAGATTCAGCTCCTAAAGTGTAGGTATCTATGGAACGAAATCCTTCTAGGAGAGGACAACCAGCTAATTTGTACTTTCACAAGCTAGGACCTAAATGCATAGAATTTAGTATGTCTTTTAAGACTACAATTGTTGGTTCTGTATCAAGCTTTGGTTACAATAGATTGGAAAAAATCGTTTAAAACAGAAATTCGATTCTCGGGTACTATTAGTCGCATACCTTAGACTAAACGGCCCATAAAAAATTGTGAAAGGGAAAAAACTGCATTTTATATTCAGTGAAAATGCTAAACTCCAGCCAAAAATCAACATTTCATAACAACTGCTCACCAATCTCTCTTTGCTAATTTACTCACAATCTACAGTTTTATACGGGAGGAAGAAGGCCAGAGCCTTTATTAGAATGTAAGCGAGAAAGTATAGGGAGATATAAGACGTTTTACACAAAATTGCAATTCTAGTCCATAGCTATATTGCGATGTTTAAGAAATTTTATTGTAGAAGAATTTTTTAAAAATGACAGTACTTGTTTTCACATTTTCCTGTACATTTTTATTTCTTTTTTCTAGTGATTTATAAGAGACATAAATTAAATTTTGTTTTAAATTTATATCTCTTATTTTCGATCGCCATGAATTGTTTATTTCAATTTTTACTTAAAATTACTGTAAATTGAATTGATACTCTTACTAACCTTTTTTCAATGTAAGAAGACGAGCGAAGAAAGTTTTTAGTGTATTATGTAAGGCTGAACTGACCCCTTCATCTCCTTCATCATTCCCACTCATCTCTTCTTCATCAGAAAAACAGTTCTAAAAGAGTCCTAATGCAAAGTCGTAGTTGAAATCATAAATTTGTTCAAAAAAAAAAAAAAAAGATGCATACTATCAAATATTTTTAATCTTTCACATTTAGCAATTTTTGCTTTCATAAAACTAAAAAAAGGACCACATTTTATTTGAATTTTTCAAAGAATAATCAATGCTCTATCAAATTCCTTCGAAATCCAAAAAAAATATTGTTAAGAATGAAAATAATAGGAATAATTCGAGATTAAGCTACAACAATGCATTAATGAGAATGATTAACTAAAGAAATTTCATCTTATTATAATCGCAATTTTTTTAAAAAATTGCATAAAAGGAGTTTTTAATTTAGTATTATTTAATAAATAAATTCTTTGGGCTTTTCATATAGTAAGAATTTCCTAGAAACAGGAAAAAAATTGGATATCATTTTCTTTCCTTATAAATCAAGTTCGAAAATTCAAGTAAATCGTTTTAAAAAAAATTCAAAACAAAACAAAACAAAAATATTAATGTGTGTACATGTAAAATATGACCATTCTTACTCTCGTTTCCCAAAATGTGATTACTTTTAATTTTTACTTCCGAACTTGATCAAATGTTTTCATAAGCACTACGATCCTCTAAAAAAATGGAAGTCATCAATTCCTTAATCCCCATGAAATTTCAGACATTTCTCATTTCAAAGGAATATAATATTCAACCGTTCATCTTGATATGATTTTTCAATTACTTTACATTTACCGGTATCCTCCGTAAGTAGATAATATTTTTTAAATGATTATGGAATGACAACATCTAAAATATCTTTAAAAAATCGAGCATTCGTCATCATAAATAAGTAAAATATGCCTGCGTCCTGGCATAGGGGTACCGTGTCTTCCCGTGATCGGGCCATCCTGGGTTCAAAAACCGGTTCGAGCTTGGTTTTTCTTCCTCTATTCTCTCTGTGAGATGTGTGAATGCCCCCTCCTATAAAACAAATTGTGCAAGAGAATGGATGATTCGTGAATGATACAGTCCAACTTACATACCAACTTGGCTATAGTTGACGCTACTAAACAAAGAGACGCTCTCTATCGGTTTAAACGCTGTATTCGTAACAGCAGGGTTGTCCAATGGCAAGTGCCATAAGAAACATAAATAACTTAAGTAAGATATAAATGATTGGAAAATAAAGTAATCATTTATCTGTTGAAAATATTTTAAGATTAAAGTTAAAGATTTTTATGCTTCAGAGGGTCTACTACTTTCTTATAAGATGCACATTTCTCTAATGTTCAATCTATATAATATTAGTTTCAAACTGAAACTATTAATGAAGCTTTGAAAAAAAATATCATTTTAAATATTAATCGGAATAGAGCTAATTCATATAGCCTTAACTAAAAAATACCCAAGTTGGAAAAATTTAGTACATAATAAGTTCAATAAAAAATTCCAGCAACTATCTCATGCAACTAATACACAGAGGATCTTCAATGGTTTCAGTTACCAAATAGTCCAGATTCTGCCAGCAAGAAGCCAGTTCATCATGTAATATACAATACATCAGCTGTTAAATAAATATTACAATCATATAGCTAATTCATATATGATAATAGAAGGTGCCTTTAGCATCAAATCGCTAATTTAGCCTCTAACATATCAATCTGAGACCAAATAGCATGTTATTTTCCACTTTTTTCTCCTACATATGTGCAAGGGATTCAAAAATCCAGTTAGTGGGGAATACATGCCGTATATCACGTAAATTGACTTAAAATACCATTAATTAATTTTTTAATAAAGTGTAAATTGATGGAATAGTTTTTTTAAATCAAAACAGATCGGGAAGATCGAATTAAAATGGAATAACTATAAATGGATGCTGAATATTTTTATTTATTTGACTAATTCACTTGGCAAGCCATATTTATTTTTACCTCAAGAAAAATTCCAAACTGTGTGATTTAATAATTTCAAACAAAATGGCGCCGCGCTTGTTTCGGTTTTTTCGTGCAAATTGTTGATAGAGATGACGTGGAGACACAGTAAACATCTATGAATCTATGACTGTGCAGTTTGAAATTGAGATTTTTAGATTGTTAAAATTAACTAATTCAAAATGTTTGAAATTACAGATTTCCAGAGTAAGCTCTATATAGTATTTCATATTCAAATTTTAATTGGATTAATGAATACTATGTCACCTAAATTAATTTATTTCTTATGATTTATTTGTCATTTGAATAAAAATTGTTCGTTTTTATATATGTAACTTTTAAGTGTAAGGTTTATATATTCTTCTGTACAAAGAAAATATTTATTTAATTTTTTTGATCAATTATTATTTCTGGTTGTCACATATGCCATGCTGCTTTGTTATCTTTGTTTACTTTTTCTGTTTTGGTGCTTTTTACTATTAGAAATTGATATACTGAAAATATAAAATGTTACTTTAAATGTGACTACTTAAATGATTTATTTACATTTATTTCGAATTTGTTGGCCAATGCTATGATACATATTCAATTATTTACTAAAAATCGAAAATAATTTGAAATTAATCAAAAATTTTATTTGATGTTTATTTATAATTTAGACGAGTCATTTTAAAAATTAGTTTTTAATCATCAACATCCAAAATTATTTATGTTAATTTCTAAATCATCGTAGTCTTTGATTGGTTTTCTTGTTTGTCAATGCTTTTTTATGACTATCGTAACTAATTATTCATTGAAAAATGAAATGCTTAATATTGTAATTTGTCTTTCCTCACTAAGAAAGTAGTTAAGCTTTCCAATCAAATCTTTCATAACCATTGATGGAAAATTAAATAGGCTCCTAGTATACAATTTTAACTCATACAATTATATAACTTTGTAGCTGATTAGTTTGACAATATGACTTTGTAACTTTTACAAAATTAGTAATTAAAACAAATCAAGAAAAATGATTCAATTTATTATAGAAATTCACCAAATTACTTGAATTAGTATTGATTAAATAATGACTTTATTTCCTTTATGTTATACACTTTCTATAATTGTTCCATGGTCTCTTTATTTATTATATGCTAGGAAGGAAAATAAGTAGCTTAGCTTATTTCTTTTGAATGGCTTGTATGTAAAACTGAAAATATATCAATATTAATCTGTTTTAAAACATTTAAAATATGTTTACTTATTTACTTCTCGCATCATGAAATACATATTAAATCGGATCATTGCATTGAAAATTATTGAGTCTTACAAATATATTTTCTCTTGATGACTTTGCGCAAAGTCAATACAAATATGCTTTTTCTTTATTTAGTAATGCCCTTTACATTTGAAATTTTTAGATATTTTTACACAATTTTGTGTTCTAAAATTTTAATGTAAATGCTTTTAAAAAATTCAGTTTTTTTTTTTTTTTTTTTTTTTCTTGGGCTTGAAATATTTGTTTGCTTTCATGAATTTTAATAGCAATATTAAAATATTTCTCTTAGACTACATTTACTTTTTTTACAGAAATAGGAATAGGCCTTTCTGGATTTGGTTTATTTTTTCTATTCCTTGGTGTTGTTTTCCTTTTTGATAAAGGACTTTTGGCCCTCGGAAATGTAAGTATTTAATCAGAAAATTTATTCTGTGTATATTCTTTTAAAATGCGTAATTTTGATATAAAATTCTTCTTATGTATTCTAATATTTCTGAAATAAATATTTGTAGATTTTGCTGAATCATAGTTGCAATTAGTTACTATTTGCTTTGTATTTAAAGGTACTTCTTTGCATCTATTTTTGATAATTTCAACTGAGCTTTCATTTGTAGACTGACGTAATTGCGTGTATTTACATCAGCCTACAAATTTCGCTCAACTTAAAAATAGAAGTACAGAAATGTAATTTTTTTATTGAATATTTAACAAGTTTCCTGCTATTTGGCTCTGTTTGGCAGACTGAAAAATCTGTACCAAAACTTTTAGTTTTACAAATTGTTTTATCAATATGTGAATTATTAAAATTTCATTATCACTCACTATTAAAACAGTTTTACTCTTCTTTTTAGTCACCTGACTAGTTGTTTTATACCATTACTTCATATACAATGGATAAATTAAATACTAATGTTAGAAATTAAGAATAGTAACTCAATAATTATTGAAAAAGATTGCTTACTTTTTTTAATTTCTTTGCGAGAGGAAAAGACTTTTATTCCCTCATTAAATCTTACAATGTTAATAATTAATAGACTTATAATGTTATTACTGAACATTTAAAGTTCCATTTAATCAGTAATGTTAATTATTGCACCGAAAGCTAAATTTTAAAAGAAATGTCTCTTATCTTTAGCCGCTTTAAATGAAAATATTTGTCTACTGGTTTTTCTTCTACTTGTGAATATCTGCATTGCAGTTTAGTTTTTGATGTGGAATTTTTTTAACTTGGCTTCTATTAATTTATTTTAATATTCATTCACATGGAAAATTTGATTGAAGATATTTTTAAATATTGAATGTTATTGAATTGGGTGTTACAAATATTGTTATAAGCAAATTTTTCTAATAAATAAAATTTAGTACTTATTTAGATATAAGAATATTAAGAACAAAATTTCTTTCTACACTATTATTGATTCTTATTCTCTATTTTTGTTCGTTCTGTTATAATTATGCAAATAATTAGTATACATTATGTCGTTGTTTTCTGCAAATTGACTTGAATGAAGTACATTGCTTGTTAATTTGCATTCATTAGAAAACATTCTAAAATTTTAAAAATGAAGAATTCGATTGACACCCGAAATCAACTGAATTTGATAATAATTGAATAATAAAAATAATTCTAAATTATATGCTTGGTTGTTTTTTAGCTGTCTGATTTTAGATAGAGCTTAAACGAAAACAATATATTAATACTAATTTATTTAATACGATTTAAGAATTATTGAATCAATTTGTTACTTATTTTTATTTATTTTATTGAGAATTAACAAATATTTTTCTGTTGTAAATTTAAATAGCAAATTAATCTAATAATTATTTTCAGATACTTTTCTTATCAGGATTAGCATTTGTAATTGGTTTAGAAAGAACATTCAGATTCTTTTTTCAACGTCATAAACTAAGAGGATCTGCTGCATTTTTCGGAGGAATATTCATTGTCCTTATTGGATGGCCATTAGTTGGAATGATTATTGAAATTTATGGCTTCATAGTACTTTTCAGGTCTGTGTTTATATTTTTAATTCAATTTTTGACTCATTATATCTGCATTAAACTAAGTTACAGCTAGTAAAATTAACAAATTTACAGATGTATATAATTTTATACTAGATATAAAAGACTTTAAAAAAATAAAAGGATCTTTTATTGTTCCAAATGATCAATTAATAATACAAGAACAGTACATATTAAAAATTATAATGAAATTTGTAATCACATTATAGCTTGAGCATATTGCATTACAGACTTTATTATAATATATATGTGTGTGTGATTTCAGGAACTATTGGGTCGTTCTGAAAGTCATTTCGTATTTTTGTGTCAAAATGAAAAGAAATTTTCGTTTAATGAATAAATTATTTATTAAATTATAAAATTGCCATTCTGGTCTAATACCTTTTGGTAGTAACATGATTACACGCTCATAAAAGTTTTGGTCTTTGCTGTAAAAAAAACTGATCGAGGTGGTTTTTGGCCTTCTCATTTGAAGGAAAAATTTTTCAAATCAGTTCTGGTACTGATGTACTGTTAACACATCTTCTCCACACATATTGGCTAATTTATTTCTGGCTTGAACAGCATTTTTACCTTTTATAGCCAAAAAGAAAAAAAATGACGAAAATGCTGTTTATTGCTCTCCATATTTAAAAGGGCACCATCCAAAAACTACTGCGAAGAATCAGCTGCACTTTTTCACACTCAAGCCTTGCTATATCAGCTCTTAAAACATTGATGATGATTTTGCAGTTTAAGTATGAAATTGGGTGCGAAAAATGCAATTAAATCCTTTGTCAGGAAAAAACGAAATTACTTTCCGAACAACCTAATAGTATAATTTTTATTGTATTTCATTTTAATATTTTTATCATCAATTTTAATGGCTATTTTTTTCAATTAAAGTAATGTTCAATTCTTAATATGTTTTTTATGTATGAATAATTCATGGTGCAAATTTCTAATTTCATTTGTCCCATAAGAATGTAATATAATTGTTTATTCATATTCATTACAATGTTCCATGTTAAAAAATAAAAGGCAAATTGTTTAAAATGGAATTCACTATATCCCCTATTCTTACGTATCATTTATGCAATATTGTCATAATTATATGTATAGCAATCCATGGCTCTAAAAACGCACATTTAAATTTTTGTTGTGTAAATTATAGATATTTTCAATTCAAATTAGATTCATTTTACTTTTCAATGAATCTCCAAAAAATATGAAATTAGTCTATTGATTATACTCTTCATTGTCAAGGGATTAAACTGAATGTTTAGTAATAATATGCAGTTAATATATAAGTACATTTCATTCTATGTATTAACTCCTTCTTTCCCATTTCAAAATTGGCAATCTCTTAAAATGTGTGAAAGTTATGAATAGCAAGATTGCTTGGTGGCTTTTTTATACTGTAGTTGCAATTTCATGAAATAATACAACTTTTTATCTCATTCCATTTCAGTATTTTTAGTGTAGTTTACATGCCTTTAAATTATGTATATTTCTTAGATATTGTTTGCCTTAATTTTATTTACATTTGAATCTTGTTAAATGAAATTATATATATATTTGGTATTATTGAAATACATATATGTTGAAAATGATGACTTTTTTTTGTTGTTTATTTTGTGTTTAAAGATTATTTATCAGTGATTTTACTGTGAAAACAATTATGATTAATATTGAGGGAATTTTTTAAAGAAGTGTTTTGTGCTAAATGAAGTACTAACTTTGTTAAAGTACAGAAATTCTATTTAAAATGAAGGATGTACAATACAAACCTTCTCTGGAAATATTGTGTAACCTAATTTCAATCTATTTATTTCATCGTTTGCTTACTTTTTAAAATGTATTCTGCAGAAAGAAATGTTGTATTAAAAATTCATTTTTCCTACAAAATTATGAATAATTCAATTGTATCATTTTTATTTCAGTTTTATAGCTTGATATAATTACTAATTGATAATATTCTGATATGTTATTGATAATATTCTGGTATTCAAGTACCTATTTAATAAAAATTGGGTTTCCAGTTAAATGAAAAGTTAATTTTTATTCATTAATACTCAAAAAAAAATTCTGTTCTCTAATTTTAATTTTTTCTTCTTATTTTAGTGGATTTCTGCCTATTGTTGTAAACTTTTTAAGGCGAGTTCCAGTTTTAGGCACAATCTTAAATTTACCATTATTAAATAAGGTAAGTATTTGTATGTTATGTTTTGTAAATGCAGACAATATATCATTCAAATCTATTTAAAATTTAATAGAAACAGGATATTCAAAAGATATAAAGTGATGTTCGCCAAATTTTCTTAACCAATTGTTTGATAATCCAAATACTAATTTTATTTCTTCCAATGTTATAATAAATCAAATTATTTATATTAATTAAAAAATGTAATTTAAAAATTAGATTATGATTTACTGTTGGGTTTTGTAAGGGAATGCAAAGCTAAACACATTGATATATATTTTTTTCATAAGGACACTGAAGGACAATTCTTATTTGTTCAAAGACAGAAAATATTTTATTTTTATATGTGGTTATTAAGAGTGCCATATACTGAGAACAAAACCTGATGTCGACGAAAGCGCCACCTATCGATGGGGGAAATGAGGCGTTTACCAAACTAACGAAGGAAGGTTTGATTGACAAGCCGAATAACACCTAACAAGAAAAGAATTCCTAGTCACCAGAAGATATTGCTGAGTAGGAGTGTGGCATTCAGAAGGTCAAACTGCCCCCAATAAAACTTCCCCTTATTCTTTGAAGAGATCTTCTGAAAACCGACACTGTCTTTGTACATCACGAGAGGGGTTTTTGAACCACCCAAACTCGTTTAGAAAATATACCCTTTGAGTTGCAGAGAAAAATCGTTCTGAGGGCCGCGTGAATAGGACTTTAGAACATGGAACACATCACTGATTAATTATTGAAGTACTTCAATTTTGAGACATTTAATTGCTCTTCATAATTCTGTTAATTAAGATTAGAGAATCCGGTAATTTAGAAGGAGTAATTGAATAATTTAATATTTATAGTATTTCGTTTAGCAAGACTTCATTTTTAGCAATAAATGTGATTGCTAATTTTTTAATCCAAGGGAATTGGAGAAGATCTATGTGCCTATGTAAATGTAAGACCTCAAACTCATCCCTAAACAATGGGCTCAATCCTTTCTCTCAATAGATTTAGTACTAACAGTGAATTTAAAGAAAAGATCCCTAATTTTCAAAATTTTATATTTTAAAATTATTTATTTTAAAATATTAAATAGGCTTGAATGAGAAAGGAATCGAATAAAAGTGAATTTTCCAACCCATGCTACGTATTTGATACTAGCCACCTTTGGCGACCAGCTGGTTCACCATTAGTAATGCGTTCTAAAATTTTCAATTAAATCACATATTCATTAGCCTTGAAGTAATTCCGAGCATTGATTGGCCTGAAATTAATATTTTCTTTAAGATGATGGACGGAAAGGTCTAAAAGAATACGTTTTCCTAATAATATTCTTTGATTTTATAAATCAGTCAGTTTTAATTGTTGATTTAGAAGACTGGTTGATATAGCAACTTTCATTTAAAATATTAATAAAAATATTTTGTAAAACATGGCTCACAAAGCAAAGTATGAAGAAATCTAAAACTCATTATTCATAAATGCATTGTTTGACTCAAGCTACATAAAATGTAATTATTTACTTCATTTAGCTCAAATTAATAGTATTAAACAATATATATGCATATTATTAATATTTTACAAATTAGCCATTGGACCGGAATTTTAATGCATATCCTGCATAAATTCAATCTTGTATAAATAAAGATAATTTATCAAAATAATGATTTAAATATTGCAAATGATCATAGAATCTTTTGCCTTGCATTTTTTAAAGAAAATATCACATTTTATATTTATTTTATCCAGTCACAATCTGAAAATTGCGTTTCTTTAGATTTATTTGTGATGATAGTTGTTTTCTTTTTAATTTGATCTTTCGTCATTGTTTTTTTATTTTATCCAGTCACGTGGTAAAAAACATGGTTAAAATATTTCTTTAAAAATTCGTTAAAAATAGAAGCTTAAGTTGTACATTAAAACACTGATACCATTGGAAAGCTGATTTTTTAATCTTTAAATTGATGTAAAAACCATGTTTGTGTGATAATATTTTCAAAAGTGATAACGGGAAAACCTCGGAATTTCGCTTAAATTTTAATTAATTCAAATTCGAATTAAAAATTCGAAAAAGGGCTCCGAGGTGCACATTCCCGACCTCCAAGGTATACATGTACGAAATTTGGTAGCTGTAGGTCCAACGGTCTGGCCTGTGGAGCGCCAACACACACAAACACACATTGAGCTTTATTATAAGTATAGATATAGATAGATGACCTGGTATTTCTATGCAGCTAGGATACTGATTTCTCCCTAATTTTCGCAAAAAAGAGAATGCCCTAAATTTTACTTAAATGAGTCATTTGAAACACATTAAAAAGAAAAAATAACTATTTTGAAAATAATGTTAGAAAAAGTAAGTAATAGCATTTATCCTATGTGGAATACAACCAACTGAATATGATAATAAGCATAAATTGGAAGGAAAAATAATTAATGAAATTGCATATATTAGATTAAATGTCTCCTGGTTTTGGAATGTTTCAAAATGAAAATTCATCTTGGCTTTGTAATAATATATATAATACAGTCACGTTTATTTAACAAAGAAAAGAATAAAGAAACAACAAACTTTTCTTTCTCTAATATCCGGAATAAGTCAAAACTTATCCGCATTTCTGAAGACTCAGTTTTTTTTTTTTTTAATTTGTAAGTAACTAAAATTTAAAAAGAAAATTGTTTAATGAGATTCAATTAAATAACTTGGTAGGAATGTTGCTTCGCTCAAAATAGAAATTATGATTATCCATATATAATCCTGAATTGGAAGAAAAATAGTAAAATTTATTGTTACATGAATGCCAATGCACATTAAAAAACCTTATATCTCTGTCATATACGAAAAAGTTTTTATGAAAGAAGTGATCAACTTATTTTTAGTTAATTTTTATAATCCAGATTTATGGTTGCTGAAATCAGCTTGCTTTGGATCACTTACTCACAAGAGTATATTTAACTTCAAATTCTATAGATATGCAACATTTACTACTAAGTTAAAAAAAGGCTTATACTGTTCCACATTCTGTCCTAGGCATCTTTCTAATTTTCAATAATCTCACAAAAATGGGAACTTGGGAAAACGAAAGTATTTAAAGTTTAATTAATACAAAAACTTTCTCATTCAGCATTGTTTATGCGCATTACAGATTATAATCTCATCTAATATAATTAATTTCACTAACATTGATTCGTATGCATCCAATAATTTATTACATTAAAAAGTCACAGGATTTAAAAATGGATACACTTTTTAAAAATTTCACTGTTGCATATTTACGAAACCTGAATTGTAAGTATAAGTTTAAAAAAGTATATTAAAATTATATTTTTATATCGAAGCCTACGCATTATGTAAAAATAAACCGTTTTTTCATAATTTCACCATAAAAAAGTTTAAAAGAAATATTGGTCGCAACAATGAAAGAGAATCTTATTTCATTTCAGTAATTAAATATATATTAAAGAAAAATATGTTTACAATATTTTTTTAATATAGATTAAAAATATGAAAAAAAATGTGCAGCAAAAAAGTGACATTATTAATTGGGTTATTCTTTGAATTTAAAAATGTTGAAAAAACTTTTTGTGCTGTAAAATTTTAGAAAATTATCACGTAAAACGTTAAAATTTCACTTCATTTTTAATTAATCAAAATTATCATTTTTCAGTCACTTGGTAGCTGCTCATAATACTTGGTTCTTACTTGTTCTGTTAAACAATTATTTTCTCAAAGCCCAAATATAACCAATGTAAATACACGAATAGATCGAAAGATTAAAATATATGGGTACAGAAATGCTAATATACATTTTTTTTAAAAATATATTGCTTTGTTGTCATTTTGCTGTTGAAATTTTAATTTAATGATAACGATGCAAGAAAATTTCTCTAAAAGGGTTATTTAAGATTTCTAAAATAGCTCTCAAATCACTAATGTAATTAGCAGATTTTGCACAGAGTTGCCCGTAACTTGATAAATATTAGCAATATCAGAATTATAAAATAAAGCTATTAAATTGTGTTGATCCTTAAAAAGTCAAGAAATAATCCTTTTAGATGAGTTTAAAAATTTTTTTTAGAACGAAATTGCTTAGGGAACTAATGTAATTTAGATACAGATGAGTATAGATCACCGCGATTTTGAAGAAAACGTATTCAGAAATGTGAGAATATTCAAATATTAGTAAATAAAAGAGGATATAGGTCTTCTTATATCTTACCTCTCTTTAAATTAATTTAATTCCAGTAATTATTTTTCCGATAAAAGTAATATAATTTTTCCATTAAGAATAAAATTTATTATCCTTTATTGCAAAATATATAAATAAGATGAGCGTTAAGTACAAGATAAAATGTATGAAACATTGATAAAAATCGTAGACAAAGTAGCAACGAATTATAAAAAAGAAAACAAGTTATAGTTATAAAAGTGTGCGGAGAACAAAAAATTTTGGAAACACTCTTATTTGTTTGAAAGTGTTTTATTTAAAGGTGTTTTGTCCTTTTTTTTTTTTTTTTTCTTTTGGGCCTCTATAATAGTTGATGGATCCCGAATTTTCATCGATCTTGGATATCTTGGATCAACAAGTTCTGGCAATAAACAGTCAAAATAAAAGAAGCTCAATTTTTTCTCCATTTTTTGATGCCAAAATATAGCATCACGAGTTATTTTTTCTGTTTTTTGCCCCTTCTCCTTCCACATTGAACATATACAAAAGCACCTTTGCGTGATATGCAGTTGACCCTGTACTTGAAAATAATACTTGTGGTTCTTATTCACAGTTGTTTTCCCATCTTTGTTTAGTTTCCAAAATGGATTTTTTTTTTATTGCCTCATCTGGAGAAATATTTCTATAGGATGTTGGGTATTTTACTTCAACAATCTCATCATTACCAATCAGCCCATCCCTTGCGCAGATGACCACAGCTGTGATGGTAAACAAAATAAAAATAAAAAAAGACAGAAAGAAAATGTTGAGGGGAAGACGTAGTGAAAACCAGATAAGAAAAGTCATAAACGATCAGAGAGTAAAGGGAGGGGCTATAGTGTATTCCTCCGCTAAAGGGTGGAATTAAAGGAGCATTGGGGGAAAGTGTAATCTATTTTTCCAATTTAAGTCTAAAATACTGTTTTTATACATTAAAAATTTTTTTTTAAATATGCATCGGAAAGAAGATACCCAAACGAATGCATCATAGAAGCTACTTTTATTTTATTTATGATATTTTTAATAAAAATGTTTAAATGGTGCAGTCAAAATTATATGATATTTTAATAAATATTTAAAAAATACTTTGAAAAGTCCAAGAAAAAATTCCTTTCATAGAAACCTGTGTTTTTATTCCTTCTATCAATTGCAGTTGATTTCATAAAACAGAAACCTTAATATCTAACGGAAAAAGAGCTTAGCATTTTCTCCATAAGATAACATTACGCTTGAAAATTGTAGGTGGCATGTATACGGCACCCTTATGTGTGTTAGGACTTATGAAAAGGGTATTAAAACTTCGTCTGTTTGCTCATTACTGTCATAAACTGGCCTTTTTTTTTTCTAAATATGCTCAAAAGAATTTTTTAAATAAAAATTATAATTTGAGAATTTAATCTAATTTTAATAATTTATTTTAATATAATTTTAATGTTCTTCTTTAATATAATTTAACATTTGCAGAGTATAAATAACATCTTTGCAAATGCCAAATTATATTAAATTGGAAATTTCTTAACAGTAAGAAGCTATTGTAAATTGTTAATGGCGAGGCATAATAAAATGCAAGATATGAAAGGTATATCTTGTAAATCTTGCTTTTCAGAAACACCAAAAAATATTAAGAATCTGTCCAAATTCATAATCAAATGCCATGTCTCATGACAAAAATATTTCATTTGTTAAATGATTAAATACATCTGCTTTACCTTTATTGAATAACTTGAAGAGTGACGGTTTTTGTAATATTTCATCTATTAATGTCTTTGACAATTTTTTTTAAACCTTACTTTATTGAATATATAATGATGTATACCTCTGTAAGCATGGCCATCTACTCTTGATTTAGAAGAATATTGATCATGTCATTATACATGAATTTCTTTTTGCTCCTGCTTTTTTGTGTAATATTACTATTTCTTGAGATAATAGGGGAGAAAAGTAATTATAAGCTGTGATATTTTCTAAGTGTTACTATTTTTATAGTATTGCTGAATATTAATAGCTGACTTACCTTGTTTTAGATTATTTAACCCTATAATGATTGTAAAAAAAGGTGACACAGATAAGCATTTGCTCTTAATGGTGAATTATCTCAAGGTAATACTCTATTGCACTACCAGTGCATCTGTGACTGTGCTTACTGAGAAGGGCTCTAACCAAAGACTAAGATATAGCTAAAAGTTCAAAAGAAAATAAGCAGGCATTTTCTTCCATCCATTGGATTTATTTTCAGAACACAAAACCGAAACTGAATTCTAAACATGTTTCAACAGTTATTAATTATGGTTAACAACTGTTATTAGGTTACAATGAATAAAACTAATACTAAATAAAGATAGGTAGACATGACACTTAATACATTTAAATTTATATCTTTTATAAATGATTATAGCGGTTCATGCTATGATTATAGTGTTGATTATAGTTGTCTTTGTGAATTACTTATTCCTTGATACCTAAGCAGAATTTGGGATTCCATTAGAGGTTGAGTAAAAAATTTATCAAAATCCATATGTTGAATGACTTTTGATTTTCTTGTTTTTATTGGGGAAAAGGGATGAGGTAAGTCTGTATGGAGAATTATCAGAATAGCTTTGAAAATTTCGTTTTGTTTGAATAGTATTTGAAGAGGATAAAATTTTCCTTTTCAGTTCTTACATTTTCAAACAGTTTCTTTAACAGTTTTGAAGATTTTGTATCAAAACTGCATTATATTAAATGTGTGGGGAAAAATCCATATAAAATAAGGAATTATATATTTCAATATATGGTTATTTTAATCTATCAGCTGACATCAAAAGCCAATTTAGTTTTAAAGCTTTCTACATATTATGTGCTCTATGAATTTTCTAATTTCATTTCAAAAAAATATATATATCATTTTTTTAATCATTAAATATATTTTTAATTAAAGAAATAATCAGGTAAATATTAATTGCATGCAATGATTTTGTTTGTTGTGGTTTTATTAGTTTTCTAGACTTTTATGGTGCATTTTAATTTATTAGCACTTATAATATTTATGAGTGTTTCTGCATGTGAGTAGCATGGTAATATTATATTTATACTCAGTTATGATATTCTGAAAAAGAAAAAAAATTAGTATTATTTTTTCCGTATTGTATTATTTAAGGCATTAAAAATAATATGCAATAAATTCAATTAAATTTTTAAGTTGGTAAAAACCTTTTTAAAACACAATTTCTTCGTGATAAATTTTTTTTTGTTGCTAAATGTTACGTAGAATATATAACATCTAATTTAAGTGTTAGAGAAAAATTTCTAAAAATTTTTCTGTTTATTTTGAAAGGAAGCTCTTAATACATAAAACATTATGAATTTTTAAGTGTATCAGATTTTTTTGAAGAAGAAATTTGAACTATATAAGTTAAAAGAAAATATGTAAACATTTCACGGGAAGTATTTTTGAAAAAGTGTTTTTTTCTTCATCTCAGATTTTTGTCTTTCAGATTAATTCAGCGTGACAAAATAATCAATCATCTAACTTTGAGTAAGACCATTATTTTATTGACTTTTAGTCCCAATTGGTTGTTGAATACCATTTAGACATTTGCATTCCCGCTCCAGTGTATTTGAATCAAACCAATTAATATTAGTACATATTTGTACTTTCAAGTGATGAATAAACACATTAAAATAATTACATTGAGCTAAAATAAATATGAAGAAAAATTAAACTATAGTCCTAATTATTGTTCTAAAAATTTATCATCTGTGTAATAGAAGTATACATACGAAAGAATAAATTGAATCTTTTAACAAACATGATTTCTATCAAGAGGAATTTTTTAAATCCTATTAATTCATATTATTATGTAATGTGTTTTGTCATAGTCTTCCAATTTTCTTCAAAATATTGAGCAATGCTTGTTGTCATTCATTTGTTCATTTAAAAGTTTTAAGTGATTAATGAAATATTTTGAGAAAATTACCTTAACCATCATTAAATGGATTTTGAATCATCAAGAATTTTTGTCTATGAAATCCTTTTATTTATTTATTTCTAACTTTTAAGAATTATGTTTTAATTACATTTTTGAATAACAACTACATAATTATTCTGTTTTCAAAAAATGATGATGATTTTTTTTATTTATTTTTATTTATAAAAAAATTAAATGTTTTTATTTTGATTTCAGTTTGTTTGAAATTATTATATGTGATAAAAAATAAATTGGAGTATTTTGTGATTAATGCATATTTCAATTTTGTAATTTGTGAAAAAGAATATCAATTTTCTATGTTTGCATGCTTGCTTAGCCACTTAGTTTTATCTTTTGATTTGCTATTGCTTGTTTTCAAAACAGACTTTCATAAAAATTAATTAAACAAGTATGAACTTTCTATAACTATAGCCTTATTGTAAGCTGCACAGGATGTTTGCAAATGTTTAAATGAATGAAATATTTTAATGCATCTTTTTATACTGTCATTAAAATCTTTAAATTGCTTTTCTTCTTTTTCTGTTTAATATTTTTTACTTTGTAACTTTTAATACTTCAAAAGCTTCTCATTATGAGAACATTATCTCAGTATTATAGAAAGAATTTAATTAGTTAATTAGTCAATTATAGTATTCCAGTTTTCTCTTTCAATTAGAGTATTTTTTTAATGCTTGAAAGTTTTCATACAAAAATTAACCTTCATCATTTCATAAAATGCACTTTGTATTTATAGTAAAAATTAATAAGCATGAACAATAACAAACATAAGGCCAAGTACCCATTTAAACTGTTTGAGCATTTAAACTCTTAAATATCGAAATAATGCTTTGTAATTCACATGTTGTACATATAAAACTTTAAGTGTATGGATCAATGAAATACATTTAAAAATTTATTAACTTACTCAAATTTATCAAAACTAACAAAAAAATTACAATTATTGCCAAACTTAATAAGAAAAATGTGTATTTTTGAACTTGACAAGATTATCTTAACTACCTCACAAAATATAATATTAATTATTTTGTCATAAATGTTTCGAGCATTATTTTACTCAAATGATGAATTGGGTCTTCAACCCATTTATGCTTCTTCTTCAATGTTTCAGACTCTGTTATTAGTGCCTAATAATTTGTAAACTTTAAAAAAATTCATCTATTGACTTCATTTTTATAAAACATAATATTGTTTCAATTATTAATTTTAAATACTATATATTGCTCTCAATCTTGGCTGTCATTTTACATTTTAAAATATTTTTATTATTATTTGTTTACCACTCTTTAAATGCTCAAAACAGAAATATTTAATATATCATCATAAAATGAATTTTATATCTGATTTAAACTGTATGTTATGTCAACCCTTGTGCTGTTATGTACATAGTAATTTTTTTAAACTTTATGAAAGTTTTTCATTATCATTAAGTTTGAAGTTGATGTATCTCATATACATATATATCATAATTACAATATGGTATTATTAAAGGTAGAAACCTTTAACCCATAATGCCTTTAACTTTTAACCACTCCTTTTTCTTTCTTGTCCCTGTTACTATTATTTTTTTAAAATCTGACGATTTTATTTCATCTTGCTTACTTAAATCTAATTATGCTTATTGCTCATTGCCTAATTATATAATGTAAATAATATCTAACCAAAATGTGTTGTTCCAGATTTTAATGCATATTTTCATATTAAAACCAACTTTTTCTGTTTTCCTCTTTATGTATTAATTTTTTTATTTAGATTTTTTCAGTTATATCTTGAATAATACATTATATACAAAAAGTAAAAGGGCACAAGAATTTTTTAAATAAGTGAAGTAATTGATTTTTTTTTCAGAACTTTTTAATGAGCAAAATTTTAAAGACTTATTTAAAAACAAATAATTATCTGAAGCTTGAAATAAATACGCATATACAAGTCAGTTACAGTAAAAAAATCAGTTTTGACTAAATCACATTCTACAATAAAGTACAATTCGGATAAATGCGAATAAAAATCTTATTAGTAGGGAATTATTTCACCATTGCTTTTAATTAGTTGACAGACTCATTGTGGCATCAAATCGTACAAGTTTTGAATTTCTATTTGTCAAAAAAAATTTAATTACATCCTTTATAGAAAATGTGTTCCTTCAAACAAAGGTGATCTGCAATCCTTGCCCATATGTCTGCTACAAAGATGGAATCCAAACTTTCATTTGGCCAAGGAAAAGCCACAGACATTATTTACTGCAAGCGAATGTTTAACTCCATTAATTTAGTGAATTATTGCTCCAACATGCTGAAAAACCTAGTAATTTTTGCCTTGTTCAGAAACATATGGGAAGATATATGAATTCAAGACTTGTGTATAATCTATATACTTTTGCTTGTCACTGAAGGCTTATTCTCCTTGTCTGACTGTCAATCAATCAAATAATTAAATTCCCTCCTCCTATCTGTTGAGTA
The DNA here is from genome assembly GCA_026543055.1 of Argiope trifasciata. Classification (NCBI taxonomy): domain Eukaryota; kingdom Metazoa; phylum Arthropoda; class Arachnida; order Araneae; family Araneidae; genus Argiope; species Argiope trifasciata. Next base: position 53,460 of record JAPMOQ010001131.1, on the reverse strand, counting down.
AAATAAGTATTTTCTTTATTACCAAGACAATGCCAATATTATTGCAGCCTATTTAAATAAATTCCTTCTTTACAGGAAAATATTATAAAAATTCCAGTGATTTATTTATTTATTTTTATTTTTTTTTTAGCCACATGGGGTTTTTTTTTTTTTTTTTTTAGTCATTGCATTCCATGTTCAGTGTGACTTTCAGTCCATCTAGTTTGATGCTTCCTTTTTCTGAATCTAAACTTTTTAATTTTTTTACTAGTTATAAACAGTTATTTGGAATGTGCGTGATGCCTGCATTATTTTGAGCTTTGGTAACAATTTCATCCATTTTTAGTTCTAGAATTAATATTCTCTGATTTTGTTGTATCATTTTTTTAGAATTTGTCAGTCTTCTGTTTACTCTCTGCTTTCTAGGACTTTTTATGAAGTTAAAAATAGTATTTGGTCTGACATATAATTGGCATGAAGTCTCTTTTATACCTCTGCCATCATTTTGTTTGCGATTATTTATCATTTTTGAAACGCATTTAAAGTTCTTTCTTGGCATTCTGAAAAAGATAAAAATGATGACTTTGGACAAAATGTTTTAAAAAAATAAAAACAGTCAAATAGAATGAAACATCTGCTATTAAAGTTTACAATATTTTTCAAAGTAGTTGTTTTAGTATGTGCCTTTCTTTTTTTCATATCATTATCATTTTCAAAGGAGGAAAATTTAATTACTTAAAATAGTTATTGTCCTTTACAACATATAAAGGCCTCCCTCTTCTCCTTTCCTGCCATGTTCATGTTGATATAATTTATGAACCTAAATGCAATTTTTTTTTTTGAGAAAATTATGTCATTAAAAATCTGCAGAAAAAATATTACATTGTTGTTTTTACATTTATAGAACTATATAAATTTATATGCCTAACTGAGCATCTAATTTAATATTTCTAATGGTTTTAATGCTCCTTAGAAATATTTCTCTAACTTTAAAACATTTCTAAGCCAGAAATTTATTATGTAACCACGAAATAAATATATTTAATGTAATAAAAAAATATTTTTATCATTTCAAATCCATGTATTCAAGCAAACAAAATTACATTGAAATTTAAATACCAAATTAGTACTTACTGAATTAATTGATAACTGATAATAAAAACCTGGTGTTACCAATATTATATGTTAAATTGGAGATCTTGATGCATATAAATTTATAAATACTCAGGTTTGTTAAATTTAGAATTCCATGTATATGTTAAATATCACATATAAATTAGAATTGAATGTATATATTCCATGTTTGAAATGTATGGAATATATACATTTTTAAAGTCTTTTTTTCTATAACATAAAATAGTCTTTAAAATATAAGATTTATCATTTGAACCACATAATAAGTGAAAAATAAAATTTTGAATGGAGTCATAAAAATAAATGACACTTTTAGCTAGTGGATTAAATTCTTCTTCTATAGTGAACTTTCTACATTCAAAATGTGTTTTGTGTGCATAAATAAAAACAGTCTCCTTTTTTTTTTATCTGCATAATTTTGCAAAATGCTGTTTGAAAGGTTTCATTTTTATCGAAATATTTCTATTTGTGTATTACAATTTATGAATGAGAAAAATTTTGTTGACTATTGCTAAAATAGTAATTTTCTTTTTTTTCTTACTATTTTGAAACATGTTTTTAAAAATATTATTATTGTTCTTTGTGTCTCACAATCATTTTCTATTTTCTGCAGATAGTTGACAAAATTGCTGGAGATCCTAACAGATCGATGGTGTAAATATTCTGAAAAGACATTTCATTAAAAAATTAAAAGTGACGAGGAGTTTTGAGCTTTTTGGAGGGATGTTAATATTATCAAGTTATTTTCGTTTTATATTATTATAGTCTTATTTATACTGAAGAGAATATCATTGTTTTAGTGGAATTATTATGCAATTATGAATGTGTCATCCTATGTAAAAAAAACATAATAAAGTTACTTCATCAAATTTCATAATAATAAAACTTATATAAGAAAAATGATATTAATCATTTCTGCTTTAAAAATAAATTTTATGGTCATATTTAAAGTATTTTAGCTTTAAATGTTTTATAAATTTGTAATGAAAAAATTTTAATAAATATAATCATAAAAGAAACAAATTTTATAAATTTGTTGTTCTGTGGCATCAGTGTATAATATTTCTTCATTTATTTTTAATTTGGTATTTTGTTGTATGACAAATTCAATAGAATATAAAAAATCTTGTAGGCATTTTTCCATTTTTTTTCCATATTCATCAGAAGTATGTATTAAAATATTCATCAAATAATTACGCAGCATTATGTCAACCGGCTTTTGTATAAAATATTACTCTTTTATTAATAACTACATAGTTTGAAAATGCTTGTTTTAAATCTTGAAATATCTCTTAACTGCCTTGAATATCTTCCATGATTCTTATTCTGTGTGTGCTAATTAATTTATAAATCAGCATTTCTGCAAAGTGTTGGGCTCTTTTATTGTTAATGTTCTTTGGTTACAACACAAATATTTTTGCAAAGTCGCAGCACAGAATGACGATTACCTTTCTTTAAACCAAAAAATCCTGATGAATTAAATTAAAACCCAATTACTCCCTTGTTTCTTAATTGTTTGACCGATATCTGACCAGTATTTGAATCACACTGAAATAATCTACCGAGAATGCATAAGGAATTGCTTTCTATATTCCAGGCGCTACTGGTGAAATTTATTGAGATGCCTTTCTACAGTCTACCTAGTTAAAGTTTGAGATAAGAACAAACTAAAAAATATTCATTCATGCAGGAATTTAGTAGGGAATGTGCATCATAATAAAAAATACATTTTTATAAGAAATTGGTAAACATAATTTTAAGGCTGTTTGTGTTAGTACCTCCTGATTGAAGAAGCTGGCCTTCAAAAGGATATCATATCAAGCACAATGTCATAAAAAAAGACAATGTAACTTACCATTACAGTTTATATATAGACCATTTATTTTGTGTCAGTTTTTTTAATGAGATGCTACACAATTTGTAATTGATTTAGTATATTTTTATTTATAATTAGTAATATTTAATATCTTAAAAAATAAGAATGGCTTGTTCAACTTAAAATTAGCCAATAAAAAAATTGCACAGCAATTGATTATGAAAATGGTATAAATCCAATATTAATAAGCATTGATAGCAGTGTCACATAATACATTTAATATACAATTTTATTGATATAACTACATTTGTTTTATTTCATCTGCAAAAGATACATCGGTTGGATATTATTAATTGCTTTGTATTTATGTGAACTATAAGATAGCAATAGCTTTTTGTGAATAATTGGAACGATGTTAGTTTTAACTGATGCAAGAATTTCTTTAGAATTCTTTTTTTAATTATTGTGCAATTAAAACTTTGAGTACTATTATTTTTACAAAAACGAATATATATATAATAGATAGGAAAGAAATTAATGTATCGATAATATATAAATATAATTAATGTTCATTAATCCAAAATTTTAAATATTGTATACTATTTTTAAACAAATATGTGTTTTTTCAAAAGACCTTTCGTGTATCCAAAAAGACCTCCTGTTAGAGAAAAAAAAATCAATTCATAATGAAATATAATAACGATTTATATCAATGATAATAAACCAGTTCACAATTAATAAATATTCAGATTGGATTTAACGTTCATTGGAGATGAAATCTCAGCTTGCCAGTTTGTTTATATGTTTCTGCCATGTATACTGAAAAAGACGTTAAGCCTTCAACATATTTTTGCAAATTTAGAACAATAGGTATGCATTCAACATTTAATTGTGGTGATTCAATTTTACGTAAATAGCTGCATTTGAAAATCATAAATAAGACAAACTATTCAAACTCTCTCCATTTAAAATATTTTTAAAAACTGAGGGGAAAAAAACCTTATTAAAATACTTTTTTGTGTGAAGAGAGGAAATGTATTTTAATTCTATTATAAAGTTGAAATCTTAATGAAATGTATCTCTGAGCATTTTATTACAAAAATCAAAGTATACCAAAATAAAATTCTAGCCTACTTTAAACTTTAAAATCACTAAAATAAAAATAATGTAGTGTTTTAAAGACAAATAATATATAATTTCGTTGAGAAATAGTTAACTTATAATTACTTAAAATACCTAAATTTTAGATAAATAAATTTCATTTTATCATAAATTTCTGACTATTCAATGCTGGTTTTGAATCCTCTTTTCTGATGGATTATTGTTCTTTACTGATGCTCAGAAAGTTAAATATAAATGACTTTCATTTTATTAAACTCATTTTTCTATATAATTCCACAAATATTTATAATTTATTTATGTCTATGATGCATGCCATTAATTAAATTATGAGAAAAAAGAACTCGTCCTAGATGTCATGTTAGTCATAATTGATTATACTCATTAATGATATATGGTTGATATACAAGTACCAAATTTTCAATTGGATGCCAAGATAATTTCTTTTCTTGGTTGTTAGTCTAAAACTGGAAGTTTGTATTGATGATGTATGTGGATACAACATTATTTTATTGCTAGGCTACGTAGAGTTAGGAAAAGTGCTTAAATTCAAAATATATATTTTGAAGGACCTTAAAAGTGCATATTTTTATAAAAGTTTATTAAAAAGTGCTTAATTTTGTCGGAGAGTAGAAAGAAGGGTTCAAACCCCCTACACACTGAATTTAATAATTCAAAATCATCCTTACCGGATTTATCAAAAAAGAAAATCTAATAAAGAAAAAAATTCAGAGAAGCAGTCCAGGGTGAAATAGATCCTGGAGTTCCCAAACATATTAAAATGAAGCTTTGTGATTTTTTTTTTATGCACTTGCTCTTTCTTAGCATTACTGTTTATGGAAATATGGAATAGTTATTCAGAAGGGCCAGGATGGAGTACATAATATGCCATACTGTTGCAACTAGGGAAATGTTTGAACATTTAGTGTTATAGATGGTGAAGAATTTACTTAAATTATCCCTGGTAAATGTAAGAAGAAATTACAGATTAGTCCACTTAATAGAAATAAGAATATAATAGGTTGAATTCGATGTGCCAAAAATGTATATTAAGCATGAGAAAACTGTGCTAAAATCACAATGAAACTTCTTTAGTACATTATGCATTCAATATTCATTCTCATTAATATATTGTTTTCATATAATCCTTTAAACGACCTATTAAAGGAATTTTAATACTAAATTGTAATTACATAAGGCGGCCGCTTAACTCTAGTATCAAGATTTTTAACTTGAAGTCATCGATTTTCATTGATTGTGACTTCTTTTGTATGTCTTTTATGTATATATATTCATTTGGAAATTATTTGTTTGATCGATCACGCTAAATTTTACCTTTTACTTAAAAAAGGGAGGAATGCTGGATAATTTTTTTAAAGTTTTTAAAAACATTTATTACTTGAATAATGGGGGGTTCTGACTCCATTGTACTATATTTTTCCCCCTTTTTTTATAGCTATTAAATAATTTTTTCCACCATTGAAATCTTTCTTTAGATTTAAAGATTTGTCCTGATTAACAGAGAATCGTGCAACATAAATCATTGAAATTGGTGAAATTACTCGTTGGGTATTAAAGGTACACTATGAATGCATTTTTAAAAATTTTAGTTGATATTTAATTAAAAAACAAAAACAATTATGATGTTATACCAACTCTTTTCCTCCTAATCTTTTACTTTTGAAATCACAGAAAGAAAAACGAAATTATTCAATATACGTTAACATTTGAAATTTTGGAAGCAGACGACAGTTTCGACGACAGAAAGACTCCTTGAAATTTTCAAGTACGTTTTATTCTGTCTCCCGGAAGGCAGACATATTTTCGGATCAGCGCGCCACTCAAAGCAACAGACGTGGCAAGATGCGGCTTAAAAAGAGAGGGAAAAGTGAATTATCCCTGTTTTATATAACATGAGATACCGATAGGATAAATATTTGTTTACAGTGTTTATACACTGTTAAGAATCCGATAGGGATATTGACTCATATCCATTCTGATAAGAGAAACACATTTATTTTAAGAACTTGCTTACTGGAAATTTTTCTCTACTTTCAGCATGTGAAAGTGTCGGCTTTTAGCCGATTCAGCAATTTTAAAAAACGTATTGAATTAATTAAATAGAGAAAATGGAATGGGATCAGGAAATAAGAGAATATTTTAGAATGAAGTTAATATGGGCTAAATTAAACTGAAAGTTAGGAAATTGATTTTGATATATATGTTACCGTGAAAGTCCGAAATCTGGAGAATGTCGACATTCGCTGGTGAATGTCAACATTCACGTAGTCGCTTGGTGTATGTCCGAAATATTTGCTAGATATCCTCATTTCTCACTTACACCGGCAAATGTCGACATCCACAATGCACTAATGGTGAATCTTGAATATGCGTTTCATCTCTCCGTATCCGGAGAGGAGAAATGCAGATTTGCAATTTCACCTCTCTGTTGACCTTGTGTTCCAGCAAAACACAACGTGCTCTAGGCCGCACCTCTTTGTTGACGTTGCCTTCTGTTATCTCCTTTTCGAGCTCTTTAATCATCTTTTCAAATTCCACCAAAGCTCGTCTGTGATTGTCGACATATACCGGCGATGGTCCGAAAGTGCAAGAAATGTAATCAATTGTACGGTCTTTCACCAACGTTTTTGGTATGTGTTGACATTCACCAGCGAATGTCGACATTCTCCAATTTCGGTCTCTCACAGTAACATATATATATATATATATTGGAAGCCTTGTCAGTGATCTTAGAATTTGACGTCACCATTTGGCGACGAAATGAACATTGCTGGAAACTTCCAAGAATTTTAGTGATGCATCCATTATGAGCCAAGATACGCCTATTGGTCTCGAACTACAAGGAATGGTTTCACAGCTCAGGGTAGTTACAACGTCAGGACCTTGGAGACAACCTTGCTACTGAAGGCGAGTGCTCCGTAAAACATTTCCACCAATGCTGCAAGGAATGATAGTGAGTTGGAGTCGGGAAATGAATCGTCGAGAAGATAATGAAGCAACGGTGGAATAGCTCAGTGTTGTGTGGAATTCAAGCGATTGCTGAACTGAGCTGTGGCCGCGTCTTGTTGTGTATTGTAGAAGCAGCATTGAGTTCTGCGAGGAACAGCTAGTCGCGTTGTAGTCGACAGTAGGATACATCTAAAGCGAAGAGACAGTGAAGAATTACAACCGTTTGGAGAGACGTATAATGAAGCTAAGATTTTCTCTTCTACTGAATCCAATCTAGCATGTTTTGTGTGCTGTTTCGTGATTACTGATTATAGTGTACTGCGGTGTCGTGTCTGACTTCGTCTCAGCCATACGTTTTTGTCGTCTTTGTATTCGTCGTCTGTGTCTTCGTGTTTAATAAAGATCGTCGTTCTTTTTTACCGAGGCCTGCTTATTGTTTATTCACCACATACCAAATATAAGATAACCCTGACTCAGTCTTAAGGTGGGTTCAGACGAGGCTTATTATTGTCCGCAAAGAAGATCACGCCTACTTCCGGAAAATCCCGTGACCACAACGGGACAATGGCAAATGATTGTCCCGTCGGGACAAACGTTGTCTCGAGTGTTCACGCGTGGACAATGCCGGGCGACAGCAGAGAGGCAACGTTTACGGACAATAATAAGCCTCGTCTGAAACCACCTTTAGAATTAAGGTGGGTTCACACGAGGCTTTTTATTGTCCGCAAACATTGTCTCTCTGCTGTTGTCCCGGCATTGTCCTCGTGTGAACACTTGAGACAACGCGGACAATGTTTGTCCCGATGGGACAATCATTTGCCATTGTCCCGTTGTGGTCACGTGATTTTCTAAAAGTAGGCGTGATCTTCTATTGCGGACAATAATAAGCCTCGTCTGAACCCACCTTTAGAGTGGGGAATCCCTAAAATATGTATGTATGTAAGCATTGAAATTTTCTAATCCGAAAGCAGGTTCGAAGAAAGAGAGAAACTTCACATTTTTAAATACGCTTTAATTCATCCAGGGAAAACATAATTTTTTTACAAAATGCATGGACACGGCGCGTCCGCTCGCAACAACAGATTAGGGAAAAAACCAGAAATAAATTATCCTTAGTCTTATGTAACATGAGATATTGATAAAGAAAATATATTTCACAGTCATAAGATATTATTGATATTGTGATAGGAATTTCTGACTCATGCCGAATTCTGATAAGAGAAACATGATGATCTGTTTAAAAGAATGTGCTCTCTGAACATTTTTCTATCGATTCATTCTGAATGTGAACATAGATTTAAATGTCCACCACCGTTAAACCTAGGTTTCGTCTTGGGAAAGTCGTCGCATACATGTAGAAGGGTTAGAATCGGAGCTATTTTTAGAAATTTTAATTAATTAAGAATTCAGTGAAATTTAGTATTTTTAATATATGATTGCCGGAAAATATTACAGAACGGAAGGAGTCGTGCACCACTTTAGTGTTCGAAAAATTATCTTTTCAGTGATATTAGTCTTGTTACCATATAATTTGTATATTTTTCATAATTAATTTTTTAAATTCAATTTTATATTATAATAATATATTTCATCACCCGTTTAATTTAATTGTTGCTTCAAATATTGTTCCCTGGACTTGAATTTCTTTTTGAATACTTTTACATGTAATTTTGGAAATTTTATTATACTTTCAAATAAATTAACTTTTCAAAAAAGCAATGATAAAAAAATCGAATGTGCCCATTTTTAAAAACTACAGTTCTTTCCTGTCTTATGAACATTATAAAAATACGTTATCATTCTTAGCTTGTGAATTCCATTCTTATTGCATGCATTATATTTTATTTTTGTGGATTATAGAAATTTTGATAATTTATTATATTTTATTTTATATATAAATTTTAATCCTCTAAATAATATTTTAATAATCTGAGATATGGCAAAAATTATGAAATACTCTGTAGTACACCCAAAATTTTAATGTTGAATGATTCTGTCTTTAATTTTTATAATTTAATGAATGCACTTAATTTAATTTATATTCTAATTAATTATTCTCTATTCAACTTAAAGCTGAAATTTTAAATGAAATGGCAGAAAATTATGGACATGCATAACATAATGAACAAAATGGAGAAAGCTTATCCCAAATAGTACGATTTATATACATTTCAAAATTTAAGGATTAAAAATTCTTTGCTGTAGAAATTATTAAGAGCAAGTTGCTTAAAATATTTAATTTAAAATGTTAAGGACCATTGATATTCAGATAATTAGCTGTTTCCTGAAGATGTTTAGTTAGTTAAGAAAAATGCCCAAAGACAAAACATCTTTGAAATTGCTCTAGTAGAACAGTAACTGAAAGCTAATAAATGTCCATGAGTCCTAAAGCCTTTTTAATGAATTAAGGATAAAAACTGAAATGCTGAAAAAGTACATTTATTTTCTTGATGTTAAATATGTATAATAAGGCGCGTCCCAAGTTGTAAGAAATGTTGGATTTTAGCCATGTTGGATGACATTTTTCAATTTGATTAAAATAAAACGGCAACATATGTGTTAAAACTTAGTGCCATTATTGGCTGCTTATCGTAGTTTTGGACTAAAGTTACATAGATTGTTTCGTTTTCATAATGCTATGTGTTATGTCTAAATAAAATTTCTACATGTTTTTGAAAAATTTAATTCTATGCAAAATACATTTTTTTATAGAAATTGCATATAATTTTTATTATTATTCATGAAAATAGCATATTCTGAAAGTTAATTAAAAGCTTACCCAAAGCATTAAATAGGAAAAAAAATTATATAAAGATAATTTTAACAGGATGTTTTGAAGTCATATGATTTATTTAATTCACTATTTTTGTAATAGTTCATTATTAACATAATAAATAAATAAATTTTAATATCTCTCCAAACCTTTTGTCATATTTAAGAATATTTTACATATATCGTTTGACGAATTGAATGAGCTTAATGGAGCTCATCTGTACATTCTGAGAAATAATTAAAATTTAAATGGAATTGAAAAATAAAAATCTTTACTATTAAAATACACAACATTTGTAAAATTCATATCAACAGGTACCATGGTCTGAAAGCTGTAGGGTTGCCATGATGCCAAATTGCTTTGGCGTTAATCAAAGCATAAAAGTACGCGAACCGGCTCTCCACTTTCTTTCGTAACTATTGCAACGTGCGGTAATTCTACGGCTGCAAACAATGTCTGGCCTAGATCCAATTTCTTTTGCTAAGGATTTTATTGCTGGTGGTGTGGCCGCAGCTATTTCCAAAACTGCCGTAGCCCCCATTGAAAGAGTAAAGTTACTATTGCAAGTTCAACATGCATCAAAACAAATTACTGCGGACAAGCAGTATAAAGGTATGTACAAAATCTGTGTGCAATTCTGTCGTACCGCCATGTTGGATTTGCTCGTGCTTTAACAACCGGCATATTATTATCTTGAATATATATATTTATACGTCTATCGAAAACCATATTAATATGTTTCGTCCGAGTGTATAACTTGAAGTATGAAAATATTGAAATTTTGTATAATAATATGAAATAGCTAAATGCACCGTAGTGGAAAAAGCTAAGCCTAATATTTTACATATTTAAATTTAATATTGTGGGGGGAGGGAAGACTCTTACAAAATTGAAAATATTAACACAATTAATTTAACTTGCTCATTGACTCTCTTTCTCTAGCCCCAAGCCTTAATTTTTAGCTTGGCTCTTAGTTCGGTGTGCATTGACACGTGTACATACCAGTCTTCTCGGGGTTAGTATAGTCATGCAAAGCCCTCTTATGTATCTTAAGATTGCTTAAAATATTTTTCCATAGTATTAAAATATGTTGCAGGATAACTTTTTGTGCTATTAATTTCATTAAATGACTTCACGAATGTTGAAATATGGTCATTCCAAAATTGAAAGAATTAACAATTTAAATCTATTAAGCAGCACCTGCTATCGATGAGCTAAATTTGAAATTGGAAGACCGATTTTATATATGACCACTTAACCGATTTTATAATGTATGTATGGAGTTGAATTACAGAAAAGTTGAAATAGACAAAGCTTTTCTTGGCCCATTTGATTTATCGCGTGCGTTTTAGTTAAGTGATAATTATCTATTAATTTATACAAGTCTAGATAAATTGCGAACTGTAACACGATGTTCATAACAGTTAAATCTATTTAAGGAAATAAAAAATATGTACAAATGTGTTTGTGCTCTTCAGAGATTGGGAAAAAGTTTTTAACTAAATGCCCTCTGAAGATTAGTAATATTTACTAAAAATTAATTGTGTAGGTTCCACTAATTATGTACATGTAGTTCATCAATTTTCTTGATTTAATAGGACTCTTTTTGGAAGTGTTTTAATTTATATATATTATAACCTGAAACCATGTTCGACTGTTGATGAATCATAAACAGAGCTTAATTCCGAACATAATTTTTAAGTATTTATTTGTATGTCCTTGATATGATGTTGAAACATGTTAGACTTCTGACAAAAAGTATGAAGAAAACTTCTTGCTGATCAAGGCTCATTTAGAATAATTATTGTAGCTTTAAAAAAAGCATTGTCGCGATTTATATAGACAGTATTTTATGCTCTATGCACATAAAACAAATGTGAATATAGTATGTAAAATATATAAAAGGAATTAAAAGTAATATTTATTTAACAGCTGATGTATTGTATATTACATGATGAACTGGCTTCTTGCTGGCAGAATCTGGACTATTTGGTAACTGAAATCATTGAAGATCCTCTGTGTGTTAGTTGCATGAGATAGTTGCTGGAATTTTTTTATTCAACTTATTATGTACAAAATTTTTCAACTTGGGTATTTTTTAGTTAATTTAAAATTGGGAAACTTGCCATCTACATTTTTAAAAATGCATGTTTGATATCTTCATTAGAATAAGAATATTTCATTTTTATAGATAATTTTTTGAATTTAGAATGAATTTCATTATTATGCATGTTTATCAGAACTAAATTAACTTTTTTGATTAAACAGGAGGATTAATAAATAGAATATAATGCAAGAATTTGTCAGCACGAATTTTTTTAACTTGGTATTTTCATAGTTCAGAAATGTGTTGTAGAAAGTTTTTTTGTTATCTATTTATAAATTTAGTTCGTGCATGCTAGTATCCCAATAGTTAATTTTGTGTGAAGCATGACATTTTAAACATTTTGTCATTTGTTCAAATTGATTAATTGGTATTGTATTTTGTGAGGATTGAAAATATGCTGTTACTTAACAGGTTTGAAGAAACTGTTTTGCTACTTGTATTTTATTTTTTTAGGTAGGGAAATTAAGGTCAAATAATAGTTCTTGAAATGATGTTTATCCATGTTCAACTGTTGATGAATCATGAAAAAAATTTATTTCTGATCAAGACTTCCTTTTTATCAATTTTAAATTAGTACTGAAATACCTTGAAATGATGTTGAAACATGTTAGACTTTTGAAAAATAATGAAAAGATCTATATGCTGATCAAGGTTTATAAATTACATAACAGTTGCAAGAGTATAATTATAATGTAGTGAAAAAATTTCTGTATTAAAATAAAAATATTTTAGTTTATATTTAATAAAAGGTTAAATGTTAAAAAAGGTAACTGCAATTGTCTTCAATAAGGAAGATTTTTTTAAAATCAATTTTAAATAGACTTCCTTGAAAACTTTTAACTAATGTATCTGAAGGTTTAATAACATATACTTGTGTATTTAACTTGCGATTTTTAACATGTAACCAATTATGTTTAGATTCTCGTGAGTGAAGTTCTGTACATGTAACTTATGGCTTGAAATGATGTTTAACCATGTTCAACTATTGATAAACCATGAAAACAATTTCTTCTGATCAAGTTTAATGACGGCTTAGTTTAATGCTGTTTTTTAAGAAGTGTTGCATGTCCTCTGAAGTCAGGAGTTGAATATAGCAACATGCTTTTCTTAATTGTCTAGATGGAGTGTTAATTTTTATGTAATCTTTGTTATAGTACTTTTAAAGTATTGATTTTAAAAAAATCTGAATATTAGTTGCCTTGTTGCTTTTTGAATGTCATACTATGATTTTTAGTAAATCTTATTATAGAAAAGCTTGAATAAGTAATTAAAAGTAAGTTTTGATATATTGTTTAAAGTATGAATGTTTTTTAACTGCAATATGTTTTTAAATAAATTATCTTTCTTTTAGGTATGGTCGACTGCTTTGTTAGGATTCCAAAGGAACAAGGTTTCTTAAGTTTCTGGAGAGGAAATTTGGCTAATGTTATCAGATATTTCCCAACTCAGGCCCTTAACTTTGCATTTAAGGATAAGTATAAACAAGTCTTCTTGGGTGGTGTTGACAAGAACACCATGTTTCTCCGTTATTTCTTGGGCAATCTTGCATCTGGTGGTGCAGCTGGAGCTACCTCCCTTTGCTTTGTGTATCCATTAGATTTTGCCAGGACACGTTTGGCTGCTGACATCGGTAAAGCTGGTGCTGAACGAGAATTCTCTGGTCTTGGCAACTGCCTAGTGAAGATCTTTAGATCTGATGGCTTGGCTGGTTTGTACAGAGGCTTCAATGTTTCTGTTCAGGGTATTATCATCTACAGAGCTGCCTATTTCGGATTTTTCGACACAGCTAAGGGAATGTTGCCCAACCCTAAAAATACTCCCATCATTATCTCTTGGGCTATTGCTCAAACTGTCACTACTGTTGCTGGTATCATTTCTTATCCTTTCGATACCGTCCGAAGGCGTATGATGATGCAGAGTGGACGAGCCAAGGGTGATCTGATGTACAAGGGTACAATTGACTGCTGGAAAAAGATTGCAAAGCAAGAGGGTGGTGCTGCTTTCTTCAAGGGTGCCTTCTCTAACGTTCTCAGAGGAACCGGTGGAGCCTTAGTTCTTGTGTTGTACGATGAAATAAAAAATTTCATCTTTTAATGACAATCTGCTATAGGATGAGACGTATTTAATATTTTTGTAACTTAAGTTATGTACATCAACGTTCCATTTCTAGCATTCCTGCATGTTGACCAATTTTTCATATGGAAATAAAAAAAAGTAATTTCTTACTTTTAGACTTGTGTTTTTTGTATTTTATTAAAAATTAATGGTATTTGCTGCAAACTTTTGTTTTTATTTGTATAAATTTAGTTCTAGATATGGTTTCAGATCATTGATATTATTTAAAATTTTATATTGAATGAATATCTAATTTGATTATCACAGTATTGTTAGATAAGGTAAGGAATTCTTGGTATTAAACAATCTATGCATTAAAAGTTTAGGGAGAATGGGAAAATTTTGAAGGTGATATTTGAATATAAATGCCTGTATCTAGTTTTCATTAGAATTTTTTTAAATTTTCAGTATTAATGAATTAAAATTATATTATTAAAAGTTAGCTGTTTATAATCCACATTTTAACCCCTTCCTTCTCTCTCCCATGAAAATGACAGGGCGAAATTTCTACCTGTATCTCTCTTGCCCGTGATATTTTTGGGGTGGCGTATTCAAAAGTAATGAGTTAAAAATATTGAAACAATATTTCTTATGCCCAGAATCAAGTTTATTGCTCAATATATACACCAGATGGCTTCCCTAGACTATTTGCAATGTTTTTAGAGATGGCTAATTTATTTTAAACTATACACTGTTTTATATATATATATATGTTATTTTTTTAAAAAATAGGCACTTGTATGACCATTTTCTTCAAAATTATGCGACTGTTAAGGGGTTAAACTATTGTAAAAGAATATATAGTAAGAAAAATTTAGCTTGAGCATCTAATTATCATTTTGTTAGAAACTAGCGGCCTTTAAGGACCAGCTGGTTCGCCATGAGTAATGTTTTCTAAAATTTTCAATTAAGTCGCATTCATTAGCCTTGAAGCAATTCCGGGCATTGATTAGCCTGAATTTAAAAATGTTTTTTCCGTGATATTTCCAAAATATTAAATGTTTTTTAAAGAAAGCGAAAAAAAATTATTGAATAAATGATTTAGATGTTGCAAACGATTATAGAAACCTTGTCTTTGCCTTTATTTTTAAGAAAATATCACATTTTATAAAGGGGAAAAAAATTATTGATGATACAGATATGGCATATTTCTATAATTGTTTGCAATAAGTCGGGATTTCGATGCATATCCTGTCTAAATTCAATCAGGTTTACCATAAATAAAAATTTGTTGAATAAATGATTTAGATATTGCAAACGACTAGAAAACCGTTGCTTTGCATATATTTTAGAAAACATCACATTTTATGTTTTTATTTTATCCAGTCACGTGCTAAAAGTTGCATTTCTTTAGACTTGAATTACGATGATGTTTTTTTATTTGAACTTCCAGCATTGTTTTCTTTATCCTGTGACGTGATTAAAAAAAACATGGTTAAAATATTTCTTTAAAAATTCGTTTAAAATAGAAGCTTAAGTTATACATTAAAACACTGATACTATGAGAAAGCTAATTTTTTTATCTTTAAATTGATGTAAAAATCATGTTTGTGCGATATTTTCGGAAGTTATAGCGGAAAAACATTGAAATTTCACTTAAATTTTAATTCATATTCTAATTAAAAATTTGAAAAAAGAGCTCCGTGCACATTCCCGACCTCCAAGGTATACATGTACCAAATTTGGTAGCTGTAGGTCCAACGGTCTGAACTGTAGAGTGCCAACACACACATTGAGCTTTATTATAAGTATAGATTAACATAAAAGTTAATTTCATATGTAAAGATATTTTTGTGAATGCACTTCATCTTAGTGTAAAATAAAATGTGTTGTGCAACATTCAAATTTGTATGCAAGTGTATAGGGTTAATGCAGACTAAAAAATTAACAATCGAATCTTATATTAATGAAGTTAAGAATTAAAAAGAATATATTTACTTGTTAATATTTTATGAACTATATGAATTTGATTAACAGTAGATCAGGTTGATTTAATTATGCAAATCCAAAAATGGATATATGAAAACTAAGATATATAATTTCAACAAATATGAACCTAAGCAATATTAATCTAAATTATCTAGTTAATATTTAGGACTGATAAATGGGATTATGTTTGAATATCATTTAATATATTGCATGTTGAGCTAATTCCTAATTTTAATGTATGAATTTACTTAATTTTTTTCTAGATTCTGTGCACATGTGCTTATCAATAAACTTGGTAGAAATAATTTTGGGTTTCTGGTTGTAATTTGGAATGTCTATTAAATTGAAGGGGTATTGATATATTTTTTAACTTTGAAAGCTTATGAATGGGGCCAAAATTCTGTGTATGTGTACTTTTAAGTGAAGATTCTTTTATTGAAAATTAACATATTTAAAGCAACCATTGTAGATCCCTGGTATATAAGTTTGCAGTAATGATAGTATAGCAATATTTATTTCCTTCAAACTAGCACTGAACCGGTACAGGTTAATACAGCATGCGACTTTTCAGCAACTCGTTCGGACCATCGTTATTTTAGTGAGGTTTAACAGTATTCAATTATATGAACAATACTTATATTAAACCAATTGAGGTAGGTAGTAGAGCTAATTAAATACTAATTTTAAGAGAGTTGGTGAAAGATGTATTAAATTTATTTGAATTATTTTACGTTAAATTTCTAGAATACCCGTCACAATATCAAATTTCATATTGATAAAGAAAACTAATTGACTAACTACAGGTGATCGCTTGCACATCAACGTTATACCGAAAACATATTTGGTTATGATTTCTGGAATATTGTTGATTCATACAATTATCGAAGAATAATCTGTTTCCAGTCGCAGTTAGAAGTATTCAACTAGTTATTTGTACCAGATTATTTTCATGGTTTATTCTTTAAAAATTTGAATCGATCAATATGCGTGGCTTATTTATTTATATTGGTTAGAATTATTTTTTTAATGGATAGTTAGTTATATCAGTATTAAAGAAAAAAGGCGTGTGTTAGCAAAATATTTCTGAAATCGGCATCGAATGGAATCCGTTCCATGAGACTTCAAATTTAAATAAAAGAAAAATTGATCAAGCTAAATAACATTTATGATTTAACGTCGCTTATGATTACCTTTAAAATGCACCGCAAATTTTTAAAAATAAGTATCTTAAAAACAAACTTATACTTTTTTTTTTTTTTTTTTTTTTTTTAGATTTATGTCCATACTCTAAGAGTGAGTTATTATAAATTATATACTTTATGAATTTTCGTATAGATGAGAAGTGTAACTTCATAATTAGTTCTCGGTAATATAAGCATTTCCCTAATCTTGCTATTCCATTAATGAATTTCTCGATTTTAATTATTTTATGTAATATTTAATTGTATTAACGCCTTGTTTTGAAGTAGCACATAAATTTTTCTTAATGAAATTCAAAATTTTATAAATTAGTTGATTTTCATTGCAGAAGAGAGTGGTGTTCTTTTAATTTAAAATATTTACTAAATAATGGCTAATAAGACCGATAGATTATATGAAAATTTTGAATTCGCAAGTTTATTGTAGCACTTGCGTCTAAATCAACAAATATTCTTCATGTTATTTCAGGAGCTTCTCCAATGAAAATTATTTGTCTATCTAACATTTAGAAATTAGCCATTGAGGCACGATTAGAGTACTTATTGTACGTAGATTTAATTATTCCATGCGTAGTTTATTTTCTCATATAGAGGAAATCTATTAATTTTTCCCTCTTCTGGTCAATTTTTTATCAATATAATTTTTTTTTTTTTTCATATCGAGTTCAACTTTGTATTAAATTAGATACTAATTGAAATTCTCATATTATACTTTCAAATAAATCTATAATTATTTTATTCAAATGATATAAAATGCATTTATAATTCATTTGGACATGGAATGGAAACGATATAATTTTAATTAATATGGTTAAATCCTAATTAGGACGGAAAACATTTTAAAAATTTGCTTTAAAAGAGAAGTAAATTGTATTATTCAGTTAAATTTGATGAAAATTAATAAGAATTTTGCTTATATCATTTAATTAATAAAGTATGATTCTTTATGAATAAATATCCTATAATATTCGGTTTATATAAATAAAATTAAGAGGCATTATAAGACAAAATTAATTATACAATCGGCTAAGTTTGGAAATAATTTCATATTTTGACTATTTTTTAAGTGTATTTGAATAAAGATTTATTTTTGTACGTATTATTTTTTTAAATAACTTTTTTTTTTTTTTTTTTTTTTTTTTTTTTTTTGCGAATGCGTGTCGAGTCTTGGGAAAAAAAGGACTTCTTTTTATACTTTTTCTAAATAATATTTATCCTTACCGAATGCTGAGGTATTGCATAAAATTTCTAGGGAAAAAATTATAACACAATTCCCATCTTAAAAACTTTATCTAGGCATTTCATAGAAAATGGACATAACTATAAACAGAAAAATAAAAAATGGTGGGAAGGTAGGATGCTATTCTGAAAATCGTTGCTTTCTGATAATGTAAGCTAACTTTTCTTTTTGATAAGCACGAGTGAACACTGTAATTATCTAAAAGTTATACCACACATTACAAATAAATTTTTTTGAACAATTTTTTGTATTTGTATTATTACCATTGTTTCCTTTTTATTAAAAGTTGTTCTACCACTTTTAAGACAGCTTCAACGAGCTGGCATCTGCTATAAGCAGGTAATACAAATAATTACGCAGTACTTCAAACGGATGCAGTTTGAAATCAACCATCATTTTATAGATTCCGGGTTCTGAATAGTACACTTTACCCAAATGTAATACGCAAATTGCTTACTCGTTTCGTTTTATTCAATTGTTTATAATACAATAATCAGTTCTTGAAAAACATTTTTTTAAAAAATTCGTACCTTTTTGAAGAAAATGCCGTGAAGAAATTGGGATTTGATTATCAATTCTTCAACTATCTAATGTTTTATTATCAAATATTTAGACATTTTTCAACCGACATGTTATTTAAGCGCTAAAAAATTACATATTGCGTGGATGTTAAACAAAATTTATATTGTTGGATGATATTTTGAAATTTGTTTTATTCATTTCCAAGTTATGTAATCCTAACATTTATATTTGAATGGGACCAGGAAATGAATATTATTAATAATAAAACTGGACATTGCATGATATTTAATGGAATAAAATTTAAAAAGTAATCTAATCCCACATAAATAAACTGGTTATTTTTAAATTGAAAAACGTTTCTTACAAAATTAATTGGTACAATTAGACTCGCAGCATAAAAGCATGTTAGTTAAATGGCAGAGTCAGGGAAAAAGCAGTTTCGGGTTTAGGTATTTTGCTGTTCTAATCAGTACTTATTATGAGGCATCAACTTTTTTTAAGATAATTTAGTTTCGTATTTCAGTAATTTCATAGCAAATGATTATTTGATTTTTTTTAATAATTTTATTTGCATTGTGAATATGGATTTTTTCCCCCTTCTTTTCCTTTTATTATTATTATTATTATTATTATTTTTTTTACATATCTCTTATGATTTAAGATCGGTATACTCGGATGTGTAGATTCAGTGTATGTATTTCATATTATTGAAGCAGATATTTGCTTATATCAGTATTCTGATAACTAAATTAACATAATTAAACATACAAAAATTTGATCAATTAAGCTTAGTATAAAATATCAATAAACATGTTATCATTTATAGGTTTTGTATTTTTTACAAATTTATTTGTTTGGCAACATATATATATATATATTACCTTCTCGATAAATTGAGTACTAATGATATAATAAAGAAAATGATATACACGTACACAAATACATATTTATAAATTATGTAAATAGAAATAAAACAGTAGCTATAACATTAGTAAAATAAATATTAATATAAGAATGCTGCTTGCGAACTTCATTTTTATTTAATAAGCGTAAACAGAATGAACTAACACTTAAAAATGGAGGCTTTAAGAAAATCTATTTTAGATTAATGAACATATAAAATGAAAATTGTGTTACAATACTTTTTTAAATTAATCATAAAATTTAAAAGAATAAATATTTGAATTAATTCTTGCATCATGTATGAAGTGAAACTATGATACACCATTTTATGTACCTAGAAAGAACAATATATGAATTCATTTTTTGTCAAATTATCTTTTTACTAAAGCTTGCCATTTTATCAAATTTATTGTCAAATTATCTTATTAATGCTTGATTTTATTTGGCTAATGTTATACCTACGAAGTGATAAGTACTTTGAATAAGAAATTTATTCTGAAAAATGTCTTTACTCTTTACATTAGAAATATAAGGAAGAAGAAAATAGAAAAACTTGCAAGGAAAAAAGAAGGAACTGTGAACGAGATTTCAAGATTTTGACAACTGTAAAAACATCTTTACAACTATCATCAGAGGCCCATGAAAGGACACGAATTTCACGTATAATAGTTGGCTGAAAGTAATGCCATTCCCTCAGGCAAAAAAAAAAAAGGAAGGGAAAAAAAAAAAGGTTTGGAGGTTTCCGGTTCCACATGAGGAGTTTCGAAGAAAAACCAACACCTCCTTAAATTAAGAATCTTATATGGCTGCTTTCAAATGATGCATTTTATATTTCATGTACTTGCTAGAATAAAATTTTAATATTCAGATTTGAATTTAAAAGAAGTTTTATAATCATACAAATGCTTTACATTTAGTTGAACCAGAATTTTTTTGCAGTCAAATGATGTGTTTACTATAGAGATATCTTGAAATACTACATCGCTAAATAGTACATCGCTTTCCACTTTCGGCTGTTAAGATCGTCAGACTTCCTTGGAAGATTCATTCCAGCCGTGTGGAGGCTTTGCACTTAAGGTATTGGAAAAACACGGCTCAGTTCGCTTTCATTTCCTTCAATGTAAACAGTTTTTATTTTTAATGTTTTCTGCAGGTTATTTATTTGGTGTAAATTACTTTCTAACTCTAAATCCAATAACTCGTTAGTAATAAAAGCTAATTTATTAACTGTAAATCAGTTGTTCCTAGAATTTCTTAAATCTTTCTAGAAAAATCTAAGTTTCATTCTAAGCCTATTAGCTTCAACTAGCAGATATGCTCCAATTAAGCTGAAAATTAAGAGCACTCTATCGCCGTTCTAATTCGTTATAATACGAACAGAGGATAAATGTATGGAAGTAGGCATCATGGTTATTTTATATTAAAATAACCATGATAATAAAAATAAAATAAAGTAAAATAGGAGATTCGCTTTAAAATAAACATCTTTCACTTACATTGTATCAAATAAGCGCGATATCAATCTTATTTTAATGTGAAAAAAAATCAAACCATTTTTATCCAACCATTATTTGTCTGTTATATAATCGAATGCAAAAATTGCATTTAATATTTCAAATTATTTTTTAAATATCAAAACATTTATTTTATATTTTTTTATTTTAAATATTTAGTGATATAAGATAAAAGTTATTAAATTTTTCGAATTGTAATACTATGCAGCAGATATTGATTGAACGAACAGAATAAACGAAGATTCATATCGGAACAAATATTTAAAAACTAGTACTGTCTGGCTGACCGGGCAGGTTTATTTTCATTCTTTTTGGCGCTGTCCTTGTTTAGAATCCTTTATCGCTGTTAAAATTATTTTTTCCTTCGTCTGTTGAATTTACGAGTTTTTTTTTTTTTTTTTTTTGTTATTTTTACTGCTATCGTTTTGTTTTTTTTTCTTTCTTCCCCTCACTTATTTGCCAACCAGTACCTAGATGCTGTAAAACATTCACAAATACCTATGCTGTTCAGCTGTTTTAACTTTAAAAATATGACTCATAAAAAAGGAACATTATTTCAATCAGAGCTCACTTTTCGACTACTTTTCAACAAACAATTGAATTGATTGGGTTTGCTCAACGACAAGGCAGATGTTTCTGTTCGTATCACCTTTGTGCTATCTTTACAATAAGGGAGTCGATTTATTATTGATATTTTGAGCCCTTTTTTATTTTCATTGCCTAAATTATACAATGTATCATAAGTTAAAGAATTATCCTTCTTCTAAATCGAGATTTAATTCATTAACTTCCGTCATCTCAAGTGTGAAGGTATTCGATAAGGACTTAAATATTTCTGCTCTTTATCTCTTTCAAATTTGACCTTCGCGTGTTTCACATACACGAGATGAACATTTTTCGACCGTCATGATTGCGGATGATGAAGTGATAAATTTTCTTAATGTTGAAACTGGAAAAGTTCTTAAAGTGTGTAATTGAGGAAAATTTTTCTTTTTGAATTAAGAGTGCATTAATTGAAAAATTTTGCTACTCAAGTATAAAACAATGATTAATAAAAATAGTGCTTGTAATTATATTTGATTTTCGAAATGATTGAATCCATCTATTTCATACGAAATTAAAATTGCTGAAAAAGATGTTTTGACTATTTAACAGATTTTCACATTACCGTATGTGCATCAATTTAATAAAAAAATTAATTAAAAATTTTAAAAAAATTATAAACTATCTATTTTAAACTCTTAATTTCAAACTGTCATTGGTAAAAAATATAATTTGATGTACAAAGTAAGTTGAATTCATAATAAAACTTTTATCGAAATCAACTTACCTCTCAGAAGAATGTTAATAAATGATTATTTAATCAAATAGCAAAGAAACTGAACTGCTTGTATTGTTACCCAGAAAATATAAGCAATGCACGTTTGTAATAATATTATTTCATTAATTGTATATAATAATATTCTGAGCCATACAATGAAATAATAATTATCTTTTTTGAAGAGAAAGTAGTAACTACATAATAGTATCTTGATTTATTACTTTTAAAAAATCACTGTTGTACTTCTTAATGAAGTCTAGGGGTTGACCAAGTTTGAATTTAAGCACGTGAAAGAAAGCTAAAATCAAATGGGCTGTCCCAAAAATTTCCTCGCTTACACTTTAATAAAGGTTATTACCAAAAAACGCCTGATGTTATTACTTTTGGCACTTCCCATAGACAAATTCGCTGATAAAGTCGACGAATCGAGTTTGTGCAGTAGCTTCTGAGGGTAAAAGCTCCTGAGCACCCGAAGTCAGAAGTCTGACCTAGTTTATATAAAGATGACACTCATACACTCGCTTGCACAACCTCTTTTTAAAGGGAGGCTCTTCCACACACCTCACAGATAGAACACAAGGTAAAAAGAACAACCAAGACCAAGTCAAGACGCCCAGATCACAGGGAATCTAAGAGCACCAGTTTGGGGAATGTCTTGAGAGGTATTAGCATACAATAGTTATGACTATAGCATTGAACTATATTTTGGTGTGAACGTAGCATTTTTATTGAGTTCTGTTGGATCTGTTGTAATTATTTCTTGATTAGTAGTATCGAAAAATCGGATTTGTGCTTTAGACATTTTTTTCCCAAGTAATTGAAACAAAAACTTGATATAGAACTATAACTGTGGTCGCAAGATTCCATGCCAAATTTGATATATTTTAATCATTTCATATTTGAGTTATTAAATTTACATGCTTCTAAAAAGATGGACAGGCAGATGGTTCATCCTGTGCTGGGTTTAGCTCATAATTTGAAACATTTCTAGACTATAGCTGTTAATTCTATCGAATTTTGTCTATCTAGGTCTCTGTTTTGTTGTTATCATGTTAAATTATATTCGAACTGCCAGATAGACCGGATTCCTCAATCAGGATTTTATTTAAAATTTGATGGAAGTATACAAATTTGGCATAAAGACCGTATACCAAATTTTATCCATCTAGATCAAAGTGTTTCTTTGTCACATACAGAAAGACAGAGATAGCGGCACACCTCCGACCGGCCAACTTTAGTCTTAGGCTCAGTAAAACCGGAGGGCCCGCATACAGAAAGACAGGCGGGCATTTTCCAAAAATATGTTTTTCGAACTCAGGGAGGTCTGAAACTTGGAGATATGTCAAAATATCAGATGGAATATTTGGCCGATTATTATACCTTCTTCTATACTATATACGCGAGAAAGTAAAAAGGGAAAGATTTGTATGGAAGATATATAATAGACAAGAAGTGTAATTTTATGTTCTTGTTGCTGCCATTGGATACAATAATCCTCGACTATCAATAAGCGTCAACACAATTAATTTTACGATTTCCTCATTGCTTCCAGATGGAAATAACTCTCTCGTCTTTTTGTTGAGTTGTTATTACAAGACAAAAATTTCTGGAATAGGATTTATAGTTTTCGAGCGAAATTTGCTATCTGGATAATTCTATTTCGAGAATTTTAATCATTTTCCGAAATATATATATATATATATATGATAAAATCAAGTGTAGCGAAATTCATTGATTTTAAAGAGATTATTTTCTTTTATTGACGCATTAGTCTATCATCATAAGTCACATGTTTCTGAAATTACAGATCAGCAGACGATCAACCCTTTATTGGATTTGGCTGAAAAGTTGATAGGTATCTATATTATTCATGGTAAACCTGTGTACCGAATTTTATATATATTTGTCTGTCATCGTTTTGTAATTAACGTGTTAACGTATATTAGAAGTGCCGGATAGACAGACTTTCTCTGAACAGATTTTACTTAAGATTTAACAGAAATCTGTAAATTTGACCACATATCAAATTTTAAATGCCTAGATTGAAGCGTTTTTAGTAATCTTTGTCACAGACAGACGGGCATTTAATAAAAATGTGTTTTTCGAACTCAGGGAGATCGAAAACGACGAGATTCATCAGAAATTTGAGTTTCGAATTTTTTAATGATCATTGTACTTTGACTATCCTGCATATATGAGAAAGTAAAAAAAAAAAAAGTTTAGAAACTCAAAGATTGTATGGTCATATTTTCATTATAATGAAATAGAGAAGAAGAAATAAGAAATTAGATAATAATAATTTCATTGCGATTCGTTTAAAATAATAAAAACATGAATAATATTAATAATATACAAGAAAGAAGTATTAATATAATAAGGAATATTTGTAAAGAATATTAATATATTTTTATGTTCTCAAAGGAATGAAAATAAGATAAAAATTATTAATATCATTCATTGATATTTGAATTCAAATAAATGCTATTAAATGCTAATCAATTTTGCAAGATTATATTTGACTATAAAACTGAGTTTTGAAGAATATATTATTAATGTACTCTTTGGAATTTTCACAAAATATGAGACATCAAAACGAAAATTGCTCCGTAACATAAAAATAAATTATTGGAGAATCTCCCAACCTCTTTAAAACTGATGACGGCTACGAGTTACGGAACGCCTGTTCGGAATTGAGAAAATATTTTATCGCAATCCATTTACGTAAACCAGACAGATGAAATATGCTCGAATGCTTTTTAATACTTGTGCCGGCAGTGTGTCCTTCATTTCAACCTTTCATTTGTTCTTCCGACTTTTTTTCCTTTCCTTTTTTTTTCTTTCCGTCTTCTTTTTAAACGCGGGTATTGTTTTTAGAAGGAGACAGCTGCATTCTGTTGTTATTGTAAAGTTTTATAACCAATTTATCGAAGTTAACTGAATGAAAAAATGAATTTTAATATGTTTACAGTTCTGAAAATAGCACTTTTTGCAAAACATTGATAAAGTTCTTACAATACTGAAATTAATACAAATGCTGCATTCGTTAGTATTTAAAATAGTATATTCCCAAAAGTGTAATGAAGTAGGTAAATTTATCAGCAGAAACGATTTGTATCCCATTTAAATTCCTAAGAAATTTCATGGGCATTTAAAACTTTATTATAACATAATATAACCAATTTTTGAATTATTTCGTTAGGTTTTTCCTTGATCAGGATGTATTAAATTGTTAACAAAAGATAAAAGAAAAATGTTTAATTTTAACAATAGGACGAATTATTAAATTATTTGCGGTATGAATTATTTGAGGACCTAGGAAGCGTAAAAATTGTGAATAACTTGTTGTATTGTCAGAAAATAAAGTAATAATTCACAATAAAATACTTTTTTTTTATTTGCTGTTGAGGCTTAAACATTAAATTATGAAAAATAAATTGATTATAATTAATTTTTTATAAAATGATTATAATTTTTTATGTTAAACACTGTTTTTTTTTGTTGATTTTTTTAAAAAATAGCAACCGTAGCTAATATTTATCAAATTCAATAATATTAAGTAAAATATTTTCACTATCACTTATGAAAGCTTTTCTGCCACTTGCACTTGCCATACAAGCAATCAATATGGAATTTTCAGCTAAAATAAAATAAAATCACTGACACATCACTCACATGCATTTGGGGAAAACATTAAATAAAAAAGTCTAATAATGCAAAATCAGGTCGAAAAATTCGGAAAATGTGCTCCTTTTTTAAAATCTCATCCCTAAAGAAAACGGAATCGTCGAAAAATGGTAAACTTGAATTTCTAAAGCGAATTGATGGGTTCTTTATTTTTGCTTTTATTCAAAAATACGTAATAAAATTGTGCTTAAATTTTATCAAAACATAAATAATTTCATACCTAAGAGTGTTAACTTTAAATTAATCCATTAGAAAGTAATACCACAAATTTAATCGAAACACCTTATATTTTTTTTCAAAATGTGCAATTTTATATGAATCTTGCCTTATATCCATCCATTAAATAACTGAACGGGCCAAGTGTTCTAACAAAATTTACTGAACTGCATAACTACAGGAAGCAGCTGCATTTAGCGGAACTGGAATCAACTAGTTGAGTCCACACCGTGCGTTACGTCAAGCGATATTTATCATTAAAATAAATGTGTCACGTCTTGGATAGAATCTCGTTAGTGTTTAGTTTGTTCAAAAGCTCAATATTATTGCATTTGAAACATAAGGGCAAAATTAAATTTTACTAAACAATCCATTTCACTGAAACTTTTCTTATTTTCTAATAAAGACCCATCATCTCTTATCTCTGCCTATAATTATGATTCTTTGGTAAAGCTATGAACTCCACAAGTACTCTAATTTTCATTCGTTGAGTCCCATACGTGAGAATTGCGTCCTTAACATAGTAAAGCAAACTGGTACTTGGGAAATAATTGTATGTAACGAAATATCAATCTCTGAAATGATTTTAGCGAACAATCAATTACACCGAAACTTTTTTTCTAATAAAGGTTCATCATCCCTTAAATAGGGTTCATTATATACATTCGTACTTCTTAGTATAATAAAGACAATGTATTTTTATAATAATTGTATATTAATAGATATTAATCTTTAAAATAAATCTAGGGAGTGGTTTGTGACATTTATTATTTCGAATTATTGTCTTTATATACACTCAGACTGATAGATAGTCATTTCTTGTCGGATTTGGTTCGAAATTCCATATGGATCTAACTTTTAGATGCTAAATTCTTTTATTAAATTTTATATATCTAACTCTTTGCGTTTTATATTTATTTATTATGGTCACTTGATCACGAAAAATGAACAGATAGACTTAATCAGAATGGATTTCGTATAAAATTACTCTAACCCATATGGTTAAACCATATGGCAAATTTCATTCATCTAGCTCAAAATATTTTTTGAATTATTTTGTTTCCTAGACCGACTGATAAAATTCCAAAATTCCAAAAATTTATTTTTTAGGATTTAGTGGGTTTAAAAGTGTATATTCGTCAAAATCACGAATTTGAATTTTTTTTTTTTTTTTGTTTTTTTTTTTGTTGATTACAGTATTTTGATTTTGTACACTATATGTCATTCAAAAGAAAGTAACAAAAGGTGTTATTAATAACAAATACATCATGAAATGTTTCGTAAAAAGGAATCAACATCCTGTAAGTAAAAAAATCTGTTGTTTAATTAACCATAATAATTTATATATAAGCATTCTGAGGTAAATAGAGAAATTTTTAAAATTGGTTTAAATGTGTGTCTTTTTTTTTTTTTTTTTTTCAAATTATCCGTGGAGTTACCTGCATTTTTATAGAACGCAGAAAATACTACATTGAAATACCTTCATAAAAAACAAATCACCAGTTCTCTCTCACCCCCTTCATTTCACCTTGAGAATATCAATTTTGTTATCATTTGTAGAAATTTCATTAAACAAACAGTATTTCTTATGGGGGCTTTCAGTAAATTTAATTTAAATCATTCTAAATGCAGTCACTTTCATTTACCAGAATAGTGCTGTTTATCATAATAAAGCACAGAATATACTTGGATTTTTTTTACAAAATATAATCTTTTTTGAAAATATTTGCTTTCGTCACTTTTTACGGTCTTTTTTTTAATCCATTATATATTATATTACATGTAAAAAGAAGGAAATATTGTTATTCGATAAAAGGAGGAAAAAAATACTAAAAACCGAGCTAGGAATTAGGTTAAAAATTAGATACGAATCTACAATGAAATGACAGATTTCGTCCAAATTTTGATTCCGATCTTTATTCAATACAGACTTAACGGCAAGGCATCCGTATTCATTGTGGTTTTGAATAGGTATAAGGAGTGATTATTTGAAAATTAAAACTTTGTCTCTTATAAATGCTAGTAGGACTCTCATGGAATCCTTACCGATTTCTCCCATTATTTTTTGTCGTTTCCACTTCGTTTCTCTATCAACTGCAATGATTTTTTGCTCTTTTTTAATTTTACTATTCGTTTTTAAACTTTTGATCCGCTTTGAAACAAATTCTATGTAAAAATTCTATTATTTGATGGAAAGACAGAAGGAGAAAAAAAAATTACTCTCCCCTGCGGGGAATCGAACCCCGGTCTCCCGCGTGACAGGCGGGGATACTCACCACTATACTACCGAGGATAAGAGCGCCTGCCGAAACCCGGGATCGAACCAGGGACCTTTAGATCTTCAGTCTAACGCTCTCCCAACTGAGCTATTTCGGCACGCAAGGGGAAAGGTCGGTATGCTTGAGTGTCCCTTCATGGGCTATGGAAATTACTGAAGCATGATAACAATTGTTTTTAGTACGCTTTGTATCTCGTCTGGTAAAATGTAGATTAAAAAGTATATACGCCTTTGACTTTATTTGGAGAAAGTAAAAAAATGGGAACGTATGTATTAAAGTATTTTTATAAAGAAGAATATTTCAGATAAAAGTAAATGTTTGCCATCTTTCATTCCGCTTATTTTTGGATTTAATTTCACAAATTTAAATTTCACTCATTAAAATTTTATTCTTTCATCATAAATTATGTCAGCAGACTAAGATTAAGATCTCTAAAATTTGTATTGGCTTAGAGTAAAATTAAAAATTTAACATGAAAATTACAGAATAAACATTATAATTTTAACAAACGTTTTTTTTTTTTTCTATTATGATAATGAAAAAAATATACATATATTCAGTGTTAGAACGAAATTGTCTGTAGAGGCATTTATTTTTTTCTTATTCCAACATTTAATTCCATTTTTTTTTTTTTAAAGAAAAAATTTTTCTTAGTTGCTTTCAGTTTCAGTTACTGCTTTATTTTTCATTCAAAAATTAAGTGTCAGTAGGCGATGGAGAGCATGATGATTCGGATGATCAGTTTTATCTATTGTTTTTAATAGGGCTATGCATATCAAGAACTCCACAGCAGAATTAATATTTATAAAGTGCTAGTTTTCTTTTTCTCCCTCCCAGAGCCCCGAGCCCTTCCGTAATTGAGGATGAGATGCTTCCAGTATGGTGGTTGGATCTCGCCAAGCGGTGGGTACAATAATAGGTGGGGGTCTGACCCTCCCATCAATGAAGGGACGTATTCCCTATGGGGAGGGTTGTACTATGGCCGGTGATGTCCATTATAACTGAAACACAGTTCCCGCCACAGTTCGGTCATCAGTTTTACATGGTTTATCATTGTGCTTTCGTGGCGAGTCGGAGGTCATTTATATGATTTCTCTCATGCACATTATGGGGGAGGGGACATGATACTCTATAAAAGATCTCCGTAAGCTAGTAAATTGGTCAATCGAAACTGATGTCAGTCGATGATATTTGAAGAATTTTTGAAAAAAGGATTCGAAGTAAAGGGGTCGAATAAGATTCATGAGCGAAGTGGGCAACAATGGCAATTTACCCAGTTGTAAATTTAATTCGTCCTCATTCGAATTTTTTTTCTCCGGTCGACTTACATATTTTATGATGAAAGAATAAAATTTTAATGAGTGAAATTTAAATTTGTGAAATTAAATCCAAAAATAAGCGGAATGAAAGATGGCAAACATTTACTTTTATCTGAAATATTCTTCTTTATAAAAATACTTTAATACATACGTTCCCATTTTTTTACTTTCTCCAAATAAAGTCAAAGGCGTATATACTTTTTAATCTACATTTTACCAGACGAGATACAAAGCGTACTAAAAACAATTGTTATCATGCTTCAGTAATTTCCATAGCCCATGAAGGGACACTCAAGCATACCGACCTTTCCCCTTGCGTGCCGAAATAGCTCAGTTGGGAGAGCGTTAGACTGAAGATCTAAAGGTCCCTGGTTCGATCCCGGGTTTCGGCAGGCGCTCTTATCCTCGGTAGTATAGTGGTGAGTATCCCCGCCTGTCACGCGGGAGACCGGGGTTCGATTCCCCGCCGGGGAGAGTAATTTTTTTTTCTCCTTCTGTCTTTCCATCAAATAATAGAATTTTTACATAGAATTTGTTTCAAAGCGGATCAAAAGTTTAAAAACGAATAGTAAAATTATAAAGAGCAAAAAATCATTGCAGTTGATAGAGAAACGAAGTGGAAACGACAAAAAATAATGGGAGAAATCGGTAAAGATTCCATGAGAGTCCTATTAGCAATTATAAGAGACAAAGTTTTAATTTTCAAATAATCACTCCTTATACCTATTCAAAACCACAATGAATACGGATGCCTTGCCGTTAAGTCTGTATTGAATAAAGCTCGGAATCAAAATTTGGACGAAATCTGTCACTGGGACGACAATCAGCTTCTCCTTCCGAGTGAGTGTGAATATATCATTCAGAATAGAAACAGCCTAGATGAATGAAATCTTGTGTAAGTGTTACTCGAATTTGATACTAAAATTTTAAACTATCAGAACATTGAGAGTGTCGATGTATTTAAATGCATATATCAGAACCCAATAACTTGAAAAAAAATCTAATAGCAAAAGTAGTGCTTGATTTTTTTAACTCAAAAACTGTAAATCTATATCCAGTTTCGGAGATTAATCTTTCAAAATAAAAGTCCGAAATTCATGGTCTATTCTCTTCAACATACTATGATGATAAACACAAAATTCACTATACTTTGTAAATATGTAAAAAATTGGCATAAGAAATACTTGCTAAATCGTTATTTTTTCATTTCTATTATTTTATGTTTTCTTACGTTAGTAGAACATTTCTGTTATCAGATTCACCCAATGTGGCATTCTCTTTACAAAACTTTTTAATATGATGTTTAATGTAAATTTTTTTATCTTTTTTCAGTCAGTTGTATGCTTTAATATTTTCTGTCGATATGGCGGAAAATATTGAAATGTCATTTAATTTATACTGAAATAATTTCGAATTGTCAAAAATCTAATGTTTTTTTTTTTTTTTTAAAGAAACATTTCCAAAAATTCGCATCGAATCACTCATTTCTGCATTTTAAAGAGATTGTTTGCTATGACTGGTGTTTTTAATTCAAATGGTTTATTTTGGTACAGTTATGACTGAATTTCCTGTAGAAATAACCTTGGATTTTCATTTTGGTTTAATTGTTCCGAACTATACATCAAGACAAAAAATGTGAATACTATTCTGATTAAAAATTATAAAATCGATCAAGTGACATTATTTAAAATTAATCGAAACTAACAATCTCTGGTTTGCTGGATATTGTTATATTTAATTTTAGTTAAATTGTTTAGGTATAACTTCATGTCTGTGATTCCCTCAACATATTAGATATTAAAACTCATTGGGGTTATATTAACCCCTTCCAGAAAAATTATTAATTAATTACCCCCCTATAATTATAGCTTGTCATTGGTTTTTCATACCACAGAGTCACGATGATGAGCTGTACTCGTCATGCGACTAAAGTTACTGTTGAATATGATAATAAGTTTAGTTTAAAATTTCTAGTATACTAAATTCGACGGCACATTTATTACCTATGTTGACATAATAGATCACTATCACACAATGTTTACCTTTAGATTGTCTTGGTACAATTTACAGCCAAATTGGTATCACTCAATGGACTTCATTCTATTAAACATTTAGCTCGAACATCCATCTTACTAAAGGAAAAATGTGCAGTGAAATAAGCACCGAAACGAACCGTAACACTATGTACTAATCCGAAGTCATTGGTGATTTTTGAAAAAGTGTTGAATATGAATTTAATAATCACAATTAAATTCATATCAATGATATAATTTTAATTAGCAATATGTAAGAATTATAAAATGAACTAAGTTTTTTTAATTAAAAAATTAAAGAATTTTTCTATGCATAATTGTTTATTATTAAATCTTACTGGAAGGGGTTAACTGTCTTCCGTATGTTCTGTTCATTCTACACATGGACTTTTGCAATGACATTCAGGTCCATAACATCATAGAGCTATTAAAATCCTAAATTTGAGGATTGTCTATTCTAAATTTCGTAGCATTGTAATTTCACTTTTTTTATTCATCTTGTAAACGAAACTGATTTTAACCGAATCCTTCTTCCTTAACTTTCAACAATGGAAGGAAATAATACCTTTAAACGTTTGATGGAATATAGAAAACGGTTTGAATTTCATTGCTAGAAAGTAATCTATTTTTGAAAGTTAGCCAAAAAAAAATTTAATTGCCAAAATTTAGCAAACTTTAATAGAATTATTAAATTAATATCATTAAAAAAGTAAAAAAAAATGCAAAATTGTGTACTATTTTTGTGCAATATAATATCCGGCAGTTATAAACTTCAAAATTCAGCTTAATTTACTGTTAATTGAAATTTTGATTCCAATTTCAAAAAATCATTCCCTTGTACACCCTCCCCCCTCTTCTCCAAGATATTTTTGTGTCAAATTAGTAAGCTGTAGGACAAATGGTTGAGTGCTAACTCACACACACTCTCATCTTTATTAACAGTAGAGATTATAATGAATTAAAAAGTCATTTATTTGATAAAGAATGGTTAAATTCGAATAGTTATCACAAAACGAAATAATGGCTATTATATAACATGACCTTAATTTGATGGCAATTCTTGAAAATGATATTCGCTCTTTAATATCTACAACTGTCTAACTCGTTTTTATCTCTGTGGAGTTAGTACAAATTCCAACGGTTGCAAAAAGAAATGAATACAGCTAAAAAACCTTGAAAACCTTTATGTCAACAGCGATTTTATTCCTTCGGTTATTATCTCTCGGTTCTAAAGTGTTTGAAAGCGAATGAGCTCAGAGGCGGGTGGAAAACATCAGATAAAAAATTATGTTGCCTCATTGCTTTTCGATAAAATTCGAAAACTTTCTTTTTCTTTTTTGTTTGATTCATCTCATTTTTTTAATAGGAGGCGGTTTTGGCCTATATTTGTATTTTGTTCACTTCCAAACAATACAGCTTATGTTGCTGCTTAAATGGTTATCAAAAGGCGTTTGGCGGCATAAAAATCACTTCTTGGATGATAGCCAAGAGGTGTATCAAAGTCTGTGATAGAGCATCCGTGATGTGGTTTGACTTTTTCGAATATCATTTATCAGAACTTTCTGTCTTTCCTATTCTGATACAATTATGACTGACCCGAGGGGTGCGTAAAGTGCGATCGCACAATTTTTGGCTGTACTAATTTTACTAAAGAAGTAAAATAAATAAAAAATTAAAAAAAGAAAAGAACCGGCGTCATGGCTAGGGGATAGCGCGTCTTCCTCGTGATCTTGACATCCAAGATCCGAATTCCGATTCGGGCATGGTCGTTCTTCAGTGTTCTATCTATGTGTCGTGCGCATGGGTCCCCTTGTAAAAAGGAGTTGTGCAAACGAATGTGATGTATGAAGTAGCTAAGTCGTATTCTTGGTCCTAGCTAGCAATACTGAAAAAACAAGACACGATCACTCGGCTGACTGCCGGAGGGCGTGTAATGTTCCAAAACAGTGGGAAAAAACATACATGTTTTTTCCAGCTGTTTGTGTGCATTTTATATCCTTCGTTCTAACTCAAAGCTATCTTCTTTTAGTCTGAATAACCTTGAAACTAGTTTTCCTCGATTGCATAATTCTAGTTTTAGGCGAAAAGGCTTTTATTCCTTTCAAGAAAAAAAATCAATATTTGGAAAAAAAAAAACCCTTTTACAATGAACTTAAATTCAATTATATCAACGTCGCGATTTATAGAGCTATTTTGCACTTCCTATTTTTTAACCATGATCAGATGACGAGGATGACACATCAACTGACAATAGGGAACTTTATGGTGCTTAGACGAGACAGTCCGTCGGGTTTCGAAGCCAAGAATTTACAACCAAGCCACCGTGGACCAAATTGGAGTATAGAAGATATTCTCAAGTGATAAGTATGGTTAATTATTTCGTTACGTTTGTAGAACCACACTTAAAAAAGATAAGTAGGGTTCTACAAGCGTAACGAAACCACACTTTAATAATTTAGATAATCACAATTCATTTGGCTTTGTCTTCAAGGATCCCAATATTGCAATATGTTTAAAATTTATTAATTTCATTGAATTTTGCATCTGTTCTGAAAATTACATTCGCCCTATTGGATATATTGACCTTTCCAAAATAAATATGGCCTTACCAAATAAAAATAATGAAAATAAAAGATTTTTTTTGGGGGGAGGCAGGACACCAAATGTGGTGGCATATTGGTAAGATTAAATCTAAAAAAATAAATGGAATAACGTAAAATAGTTTTTTTTTCTTTCCTAATTGAACATCATACAAAAATTGTAATTCGAAAGTTTTAGTGAAAGCTATTCCACTGAAATTCATTGAATGGTATTTAAAAAATTCTACACGTGGTAAATGTAGAAAGAAGGCTAATATACCGACCTAACAATGGTTTGGTGTTTTTGCTTCTTGGATTGTTTAAAAAAGGCTGTCTAATCTCCGTGAAGGCAGATAAATAAATCTTCTTGAAATTTAGAGAAGATGTCTGATGACAAGTTACCCATGGTGAGGAAATCGTCTCCTGCGGAGTGTTCTGGAATGATAAATCGTCTGCGAAATTAGGAAAGGCAAAATTTTATTTATTTAGTTCTTTACGTTTTTAAGTTATCGAATTCATTTGTAGTTGAACAAGCAGCCAGCTAGAAAGACCTCTTTTTCATGGATTTCCTTCGAAATATGAGAAGTCAAATTTGATCCTATGTCCATAGATCAAATTTCACTCGTCTATTTCAAGCTCTTTTGAATTATCATGGTCAAAAACAGATTACAGACATAATGCCAAAAATGTGTTTTTCGAACTCAAAGAATTATGAAATCGTAGAGATGTGACAAAATCTTGAATTCGAATTTTTCGATAATTTCAATCCTTTCTATACACTTCGAATATGAGAGAAATAAAAATGGAATATCATATGTTGTAGTCATATATTGTCTAAATCTATATTGTAGTCTAAAATCATATATTGCAGCTTTATTCTATGAATTCGTTTAATAGATATTCATAATTTATTTAATAAATTTATTAAGAATATATCTTTTTTATTTGTTTAATGAAGACTAATTGTGTGATTAAATGCTAATGACATCAAAATAATATAATTATTTATCCTTATTATGTATTACTTAATTTTTTATTAGATAGATCTGTGCTATATAATAAATTAAATATTTGTTTTAAGGCTCCACTTTTGTTGGCATATGCTCTAAGTGCAGCGAAACTTCTTTATTAAGCTCCTGTTACAGCTGATTCAGTTCTGCTCAGTTTATTCAATGAAGATTTAAGACAAGGGTTACCAACTTCTTGGCGCTTCTTATCAAAAGGACTCGCGTATTCACACATATGATCAATTATAAACTGATGCCGGGTTTACACTCGGACAATTATAAAACGGCAAGTAGGCAGCGCATGCGTAGAAAGAGACTGATTGATGTTTGCCACAATTTTATAAGATGGATTCAAGCATTCCTGGCTTCTCCATAAATTTTCGCTTTGGCGTCTCTGAATTTTTCTTTTTCACTACGTATCATATTAGAATGATTGATATTAACGCAAAGAAACATGGCAAAATAATAATTAAAAAAAGGTTAACATACCTAAATTTGTAAAACTTAAGAAAAGAAATGGCAAATAATTTTATTTTATGTCAACAGTGCATCAGAAAGAATAAAAAGCAAAAAATACCAGAACCAATCTTCAATAAGTGATCAATTTTTTTTCATTCCAAAAAACCAGTCAAATTCTTCGAACGCTTGCGCAATAAGAAAAAATACAATATAGTGGCTTGTAGTTTTCCTATAGGGACAATTACTTGCCATCGACCAAGCTGCATTTTTCAGCCTTTCTACGCATGCGCTGTCTACTAGGCGTCTTATTTCCCTCAATACTTCTGTTACTAAGCGCCTTGCTGTCATCTAAGAAACCTTTTTCCCCTCTCGTTATGACCTTGGCATATGGCACTCTCAAGGCCATTTCTTTCTTGCTTTTTTTTTGCTCTACTTTCAGAAGTTCATTGCGCTGAAAAGGGGTGGATAGTTGTGGTTGAACACCCTTTGTGGGATTCGAAAATTTTCTCCGTAACCGGAGGTAATAAAACCACCTGCAGAGTAGAGAGAGAGAGAGAGAGAGAGAGAAAGAGGGGTAGAGAAGACGAAAAAGACTAGGGGGAGGAAAAAAAATTGTTTGCTATTATTACTTATTTCTAATGCTTATCGATAACTAAAAGAAATTTGTGCGTAAAGAGTAATCTGGAATCTTTTTTAGAAAGGCGACATTACATTATTAACTATTTCTAATGCTTATCTTTTATATTACTAACCTTTTCTAATGATTACCAATAAGTAAAAAAAAAAAAAAAAAATTTTGGTCTTAAAGAGTAATTTGGAATTTTTTAAAGGATAAAGTGGAGACATTATATTACTAAACACTTTTAATGCTTATCGCTCATGTTAATAACCATTTCTAATCATAATCGATGTCTAAAAAATTTTTTTTTGATCTTTAAAAGTAATTTGGAATTTTTTTAAGAGAAAAAGGACACATTACACTTATAATCATTTCTAATGCTTAGCGTTTACTAAAACAATTTTGGTCTTAAAGAGTCGTTTATCTGAAATCTTTTAAGAGGTGT
>JAPMOQ010001131.1:0-16169 GCA_026543055.1 Argiope trifasciata | reverse complement strand
GAAGAAAATAAGTCATTTTACATAAAAATAGCTTTTAAATTTAAAAAATAAATAAAGGTTTGGTTTTATTTTGAATAATAATTCTTAAAAATAATTTTAATAATATTCATATTTTTGCATTAATTTAAATTTTTTTTCCAGAAATGTATTAAAAAAGATTTTAAGAAAGTAAAAAAGAAATTAAAATTTATAATCTTACTAATCTTACAAATTGAAATTTTGTACGAGTTAATTTAAATAGGATTTAAATTGATTTGTTCTCTATCTTTATTTCATGGAGATGTAATAAATACTTCAGAGAAATATATAAAGAAAAAATATGTTTTCCTGAATCAGAACTTCTTAAAACTCATAGTTTCGTCAAAATTTCGAGATGAAATTTTTTGACTATTTCAATACTCTTTCTTTTTATGCTTTGTATTGGAAAAAGTAAAAAGCTTACTATGCATTTAAATTCATTAATAAATATATATAAAAAAAACACGCAATTTTATTTTAAAATTTTTTTTAACATATTTAAAATGTAGCATTCACTTGAAAGATAGTGGGAGGGAAGGGTAAGGGGATACAGAGTCTTGCAGTATCATATATTGTCTTGAAGAGTATCACAAACATTAATGGATTTATGTCATTTTTCAAACTATAAAGATACATTGATAAATTCCACTTTTTATAAATATTTTTTACCCATTTGCCATCTCAAATAAACATATTTCGTAAAGGATAAACTTTTAGCTGAAAATATTTTTCATATTTCAAAAAATATATATAAAAAATTTATCATTTTAAAATCCCCAAAGAAGGAGATAATCTCACTGTCGCTTCAAAATTTCGTAACACGATATGACTTTCATTGTTGCAAAATGTGCACCTGATATCAACGAGACAAACAGATTGTGACAAAATCATGAAGTTTAGATGCCTTCCTCTTGCAAAATAAGCAGCGATAAAACATTTAGACGCAATCCAGTTTAATTTTTAAAAAGTGCTTTATTTAAGAATTCTATAATTTTTCATTTTTATATGTCAGTTTTGACAATTAGCCAACTTTCTGGAATATAGGTTATATTTAATATCCATTAAGTCTCTTCATGTCTATGATTCCTACAATGAATTATTTTTAAGTACCAAATTGTGATAGACATTAAAATCGTGTTATTTTGAGAGTCTTAGATATACTCTGCTTTTAATCTTCCGAATCTTTCTGATGTATACATAAGCCTTCCAAACTCAGAATAGCTCCATTATATTGTGGTGGTAAGTTCATAAGCCAGTTAACAACTTCCGTATAAGAGTGTTCACTTCTGTTTACCGGTTATGTTACGTGACTACGGACCCAATGGTCCTGTGATCAAACCTCAAGAGTGCACAATATCATAAAGTTATTAAAAACGAAATTATTTTCTTCGTCTATCTTCTAATTTTCATCGTACTGTCACTTTATATTTTAATTGGTCATGTAAAAAAAAAGACTCTGAATCAAATCCTTGTTGTTTTTTAGTTCTAAATATTTGATTTGACAATGAAAGCGGTTTGAATGGCAGAGCAGCGATGTAATCTATTTTTGAAAATCAGGTATATATATACACATACACACACACAACTCTTAAACTGACATCATTATAAAGACATTTGTTTATAATTTTTATATTTTTTACTAGACGCCTTTGGCGACCGGCTGGTTCGCCAAGAGTAATGGGATCTAAGATTTTCAATTAAATACTTATGTGCCTTGCTCTCTTTATAATTTCTCTGCCAGATATATTTAAACTTCGAAAGTCACGTAACACTGATTTACTAAATTAATGATATAGATGTTGCAAACGATCATAGAAACCTTTGTCTTGTATTTCTTTTTTAGAAAACATAACATTTAATATTTATTTAATTTCATCCAATCACGGGGTGAATGTTACTTTTTTTTTCGATTTAATTTGCAGTCATAGTTAATTTATTTTTTAATTTGAACTTCTGTCAGTATGATTTCAACAGTTTAATAAAAGCTATTTTTTTCCCTTTGTTCGTTCATTATTTATTTTAGAAAATGTCACATATTATAATTCTTTCATTTTATCCAGTCACGTGCTAAAAGTTGCATTTTTTTAGATTTAATTTGCAATGATAGTTGTTTTTTTTAGTTTGAACTTCCGTCAATAGGATGACAACAAACTGATAAAACCTAATTTTCCCCCCTTGATGTGCTCGTGCAGATTAAATTTTATTGTTTTGTCCGAAATATATTGTTGTAAAATATGGTTAAAATATTTCTTTAAAAATTCGTTAAAAATAGAAGCTTAAGTTATACACTAAAACAAAGATGCCATTAGAAAGCTAATTTTTTAATCTTTAAATTGATGTAAAAATCATGTTTGTACGATTATATTTTCGGAAGTTATAGCGGAAAATCGTCGAAATTTCGCTTAAATTTTAATTGATTCAAATTCTAATTAAAAATTTGAAAAAAGGGCTCCGAGGTGCACATTCCCAAGCTCCAAGGTATACATGTACCAAATTTGGTAGCTGTAGGTCCAACGGTATGGTCTGTAGAGCGCCAACACACACACACACACATTGAGCTTTATTATAAGTATAGATTTTGGATCTGTGTAAACATATATATTTCAAAAACGTTGTAAAATACGCTTAAAATATTTTAATAAATGTTTTTTACGCTTAAAATATTTTTTAAAAAATAATTAATGTTAGAGGAAAGTTTATCCTCCAAAACATTTGGTATTATTGATTTTTTAAAATTTTAAAATGCTAAAAAAATCCTTTTTTTGCTGTAATATGTTTGGAAATAATCAAAATGAAAAGCCCAAAGTTATCTTAATTTTCAATTAATTAAAATTATTTTTAAAATTTCAACAGACACACGCAGATGTGTAGATTCCTATCTTCTACATTATATATGTGCCAAATTTGGCAGTCCTTTTTTAAATAGCTTGGCCTACAAAGCTCCAACACACACATTCACACATCTTTTTTCATTCTTAGTAGTGAAAAGTTCTGCATTCTTTGTATCTGAAACCTTTACAGATTCAAAGATTTCTTATTGTATCTGAAACTTTTACCATGCAACCAAAAATACCAACCGAAAGTTTTGGTTAGTATTATATTTCTTTAAGTAATCTTTTAGAAATAAAATCTTAGTCTTGACAATATTGATGTTCCTTAGTTTTAAATATGTAATAGCACGTTCTTTTTCCAACTTGTTTATACTGCCATCTAACTGTATGACTAAAATTTTGGAGTTTGGGGGAGAAATAGTAATGTACGGTAATAGTCTTGTATAGCTAGTCTTTTGATGGCTATTTAAATAATATTTTTTTAATTGTAATTGTAAGCTTTTCACCGGTGTGACGCCACTTTGGGCACACACCTAATCATCATCAGAATAGTCTTGTATGTACGAAATGTATGACAATATAGCTGAACTTTTTTAATTTAGCTGTTTTTAATTTGAATTTGACAGTAATTCTATATTTTCTTTTTTCTCTGGAATTTCTTATTAACGTGATACTAAATATCAGTTATAATTAGAATTTATTTTAATTTTTTCGAAGACAAAATTTAAAAAAAATGTTAAAAAAATTATTTTATTTCTGTATTGTTTTAATTTTCTGTAAGAATTAACTGCTTATTTTGAAGTTTTATTGCAGAATTCTTGTATTCAAAGCATTCTATGTTGTTATTGTTACTTACGACACTTAGACAAGCCCGCTGACATTATCGAGCTAAGTGCAGTAGCTTTTGAAAGTAAAGGCTTTTAGCTCATATGAAAATGACACTCATGCACTCATTTGAACAGCCCCTTTTTACCGGGAGGGGTCTCTTTCACACACCTCGCAAATAGATCTCTGGCTAAGGAACAACCATGCTCGACCCAGGACCCGACCCAAGGGCGCCTAGATCATGGGAAAGAAGAAATACTCTTAGTCCAGAAAGCCGAATAAGCATTTTATATATTTTCTGTTTATTAAAATTACTTAATTTTTGTTTCGAAATTAAAATTATTGATAATTTTAGCAGCTATAATTATTTAGTATATATTTTTATTAAAACATAATAATATCAAAAATTATAGTTATTTTAAAATTAATTCATTTTTTCTTAATCTGTTCGTTTTTAGGATTTTTTTTTTCTATATCAGATTTTTGGATCAATCATATTTTTATTATGGCCTTGTCAATTTTGAATCAGTGGAAATTCCACGTCAGAAAGTAATCAAAAAGATCATTTGCAATCGTCGAAAGTTTAATGCTATCAGTGTTAGACAACACCCAAAAAAAAAAGCGTCAATCTATTCCTAGGTGCAGATAGTGGTGCAGTTGTCTTTTTCGCAATTTTATACGTTGCGACTTTATAAAAGTTACTTTTACTGACGTAAATAAACGTTTACCTGAACTCTTTCGAAACCGGTTTCTTGTTTTAACCGGATTGACCTCAGTGACGTTTTCGGACAACTTTCACTAAACTGAAGTCTTAAAGATTAATGCAGTAAAGCAACTTAAAGTAAAACAAAATGCATAAACCTGCAAAGAAACTGTATATCAGTGCCAAATAATTAAATTTAAGGTTTCTAGATTTACAAAATGCAAAATCATCAGATCCAACTGAACAAAGCCAAAGTAACAACGCTCCGAAAATACATTTGTTATATCTTTGGCCTTAAATTAAATCAACTGAAACTTTTTCCTGAATTCTGTGATAAAAACTCTACAATCCTCTTCCCCTGTTTTAAAAATTTTGAACATTGAGCAACGTCAAGCACGTCTGGAGAAATCAGATTTTTATTTTTAGACTTCCGCACAAGAGTGCTTTTTTATTTGTAGTATAGTAAAGGATATCGAATATACATTTTAGATGGCTTTTTTTTTTTTTCCAACCGATTTCAAGAAATAACAGTATAGAATTGCGACTTTCCCACAAGATCTGCAACCAAATTTTGTTTATTTCATTTTTGAGTGATCGTATTTATACGCAATCGTAAGCACAAATAAAAGACAGTCAGTCCTTTGATGGATTTGATTCAAAATTGGACAAAGATTTTCACTTTCGATGT
Organism: Argiope trifasciata; assembly: GCA_026543055.1. Classification (NCBI taxonomy): domain Eukaryota; kingdom Metazoa; phylum Arthropoda; class Arachnida; order Araneae; family Araneidae; genus Argiope; species Argiope trifasciata. Next base: position 11,104 of record JAPMOQ010001131.1, on the reverse strand, counting down.
TAAATTTGTGTATTTAATTTTATTCATCTACGTTTCTTAGAAGTCATGGGTAGTTGTACTCAGACATCTACACTTCGTGTGACTGGATTAAAAGTAAAATTTAATAGAAATTTATAAATTTGAATTAAAGAGATTCATACCAAATTTCATCCCTCTAGTTAAAAATATTTTTCCGATTTCGTGTTCACAAACCAAGCAGACATAGTTAGAAAAATCAATCTTTGGTCTAAAGAAAATCTAAAACACGGTTTTGGACTTCACCAGGTCTAATTCACCAAAATCTTGAGATTTTTTTTTTCGATGATTAGAATAGAATTATTTTCATACGAGAAAGTATAAAAACATTCTTTATGAGAGTTTTGTTAAGTTCAAGGAAAGTAAAGTTTATTAATAAGTTTATTTTTATTTTGGATTATTAGTTTAGTGTTTAATATTAATTTAAAATCAAAATAAAGATCAAACTTATGCCGATAGTCAAAATAAATTCATATAAATATTTAATTTCTAGAGTGAGTATACAATACAGGTTGTAATTATTATTTTTTAATTATAGCCAATAACCCTATTACCACAGAACTAATCCGTATAAACAGGGATTATTGTGCGTAGCTGTAATGTAGGTTGTATTAAGTAATATGTTTTGCAAAGTGGAAAGCTACTTAACAAAGATTTATCTCAATAGATTTAACAGCAAATGACACTTTTATATTTTTGAAGGAATTTTTTCACTCGGCAATTTCTGAAAGGAGGAAAAATAAATTTCACAGTATAAATCAATCTTTTTAAACTTCTTCACAGATTCTTCCTTTCACGCACATCAGGCTCATTAATCTTTTCACTTCGTGCCTATATTTCCACACACACACGTTGTTTTTTCGGAAATTGATAAAAAATGATGCATTGATTATGGCCAAAAAAATTAGATTAAAATGATTATTTAGAAACTTTTCATGAAATCTTTAATGTTAAGGTTCTTTTTTGTAATATTGCAGATTCTTTTGTTACTCGTAGATATTGGGGAGTTTGATATAAATAACATCCTATTAAAATCTGAAACTACTTTTTCATACCTCACACAATAATTTATATTGCTGAAGTTACAACTTTTCAAAATTGTAGACGAGTTTTATGGTTACCAATATCATCTTTATTAAAACAAAAGTTTTTTTTTGTTGTGAAGGTCAATAGTCATATTGTTCATTGTTCAAATGGAGGTTAAAACTTAATTTAATACATCTATATATTGAAATTAATTGTTTTTGACACCGTTTAGATCATCAGGATTAACAATTACTGTAAATTTCAATTCAATATTTTGTGTAATTTGATCTTAAGATATCTCTCAACAAAACATTTTTGAACTTCAGATTTTAACATACATACAATTTATTATACTTTAGAAGCCTTATACCGTTCTGTTCATCGTGTTATGCATTTCCTGAATTTTTTTTTTATATCTTTATTCATTCAATTATATGATAGAAACCAGCAGTCATGTTTAAAAAATTTGTTTCACAAATGCTTGAAATGAAACTTTAAATTCAAGTGCATAAAATTTCAAAAAATTGAATATTTTCAAACATTTTGAAGTAATTATTGTTGTTATTTCATTTATTTATGATTATTTGTGTAACAGAAATGCTAACTTCATAAAAATAATTTAATTATTTGTTACTTTTATGTATTTTCTCAATCCTTATATTAACAATTTACAGAAATCAATTTTTCCTCTGGCCCCACTTTTGTTTGTAGATGGAATAAGTAATATCAAGAATATAATTTAATAAAAATTGTTAAATTATGTTTTTTCTCAATTAAAAGTGACAGTTATTTATATCTAATTACAATATAATGGAAAACATATTACGAAATCAATGAAGTAAATAATAATAAAAAACTATATTTCTTTTTCTTTTCAAATAAAAAATTAATTATAAGTATGCATTATGTAGTTTTTTTTAATTTCATAAATATTTTTTATACGAAATAATAATTTTTTTGAAGACTTGAGCCAGACGATAATATTGATTAAGCAAAAATATTTGTCAAGGTATTTGAAAATCCCTGAGTTTTTGTTGCAGCTTTTCCTATGAAACCTGTACGCTAATTATTAATGCATGAAAAAGATATAGAATTCTTGCTTTGTCACTCATACAAAGAACTGAATCTATTCACTGAAAATAAGGCTTTCGAAGGCAGATCATTCTGACATACAAACTATGAGAAGCGGATAGGGGAAATGAAAACATGAATTTAATAAACAGGAAATTAAGTCAATGCTGTTAAAACAAATGATCGTAAGCTATTATTTATGGATGATTTTAACCAGAAAATTCTGACAAAAAGTTTCTTGAAGTTCGATCAAACTTGAGAATAATCCCCCCCCCTCCTGTCTTCTTATGTTCTGGGCCAATTTAATTTCGAGTTACTCAGATTTCTTTCTTTACTTTTGAGAAAAGTTTGATACCACCAATTTTCCTTATAACTGATTTAATTTCACAGATTACTGTTAAGCAACGATATCATTGTCCTAACCAAAACTAGTAGAGTTTTCTTGAATAATTTATGAAATATTTTTTTTATTTACCAATTTCTCTTTGGCATTTCAATAAATAAATAAAATAAAAAAGAAAATCGCGCTGTAGTTACATGATCTAGCATTATTAAGCATGTCATCCAGCATTTAATAATAGTAACTGCACATTTATCTAAAAACTCTTCCAAGAAACTCAAATTAATTGGCTGTGAATTTGATTTCGATCATTACGAGAACGAGTTGACTCCATTTTATTACCTTGGCAATAAATTCAGTCATAACACATCAGTTGAATATTGCCTCTTTTTTTTTTGTAAAAAGTTTTCAATCAATAGTGCATTTATAAAACATTCCAAATAGTGACACATTTAACTATTTTCTATCTTATGTAGTGTACATTATGAGCGCCTTCTTTTAATAAGTATGGCCGATTTAGGGTCAAATCTAAGTATATTTTTAATATATTACAATTTATTTTAAGTTAATATTTCTTATTTTATTAATTTTTTGAATGTATTTTTGTTTCTAATGATTTTAGACTGTTGGACAGCTACGTCTGTATTATTATTAAAAATCGGTTATTATGTTCGGTTTTATAAATATTGATATCTTCCAGAACACAATGGAATATAAACTTGTTTAAATTATACTTCATATAAAATATTTGACAAATAGAAAAATAAAGTTTTCAATCGATCTGCTGACGATTCCTTCACAGCGAATCTAGGGAGTTGCCTAATTGCAAATCTGCCACTGATTGCTCATCAATATATAAACGAAATATGTCTAAAATTGAAATGAGAGAAAAAAAAATGCGAGTATCGCCTAATACTGTAAAACTTGGTATTTGAAGACTGTAGTATATTCAAAATGATTTTAAAATAGTCTGAAATTAGAATTCTTTTGAAGAAAGTATGCACTAATCTTCTTAATTTTTATAATTGCAAATTTGGAAGCATAAAAAAGAAAGTATATATATTTTTATTGGCATTCTTCTAGGAATTATACAAATATGTGTATGAGTTAATATCTGTCTTTTATTAAATATCGCTTCCAATGTTTAAATGAAATCTAATTTCAGTGTCCAGTTTTTTTTTGCTATCTAAGATTGCTTGGATATAAAAGTCAGTGGGAATTATAACTGAAACAAAAAAATCTTTTAAACTCATTAGTGTAATTAATAATACCAATTATTTTGATTTTCCCAATGACTGAGGGCATTGTTCCTTCGACAATTCTAGAATGATGAGTATTTGCATTCATTATAATAACCATGGTTATTTATAAAATATACTTTATTTATCAAACAATAATTATTTTATGGAATATTTTAATGTTTTTAATTTATATAATGATTCAAACACGCACAAATTCTGAAGAAATGTTGGGTGAAATGGTAATCGAAGAAGTGTAATTTAGAATTTTTGATTGCATTCATTTAAATGTCATTATTGTATTTGCATCGTTTATTCGACGTTTTAAATTAATATTTCATTCTTATTTTGTGATTAAAAAACTAAAATTTGTAAAATTTTATGATCAATATTCGACATGTCAAGAAAGAATTTCTAAATAATTTGACGTCACTACGGACCTCATGTTTTTTCATTAACGTCACATCTCAGCAGTTTAAAAAAAACTACAGAATCACCGCTATGCACCCAGCGATAAGTTGAATGACGTATTTATTTCACAAACTTTATTTGGAAACAGCTTGTGTGCTGATTTGCTGAAATTAATCTATTAAAAATTCTATTTGAATTTCCACATTGCAATATTCCGATATTTAATATGATTCAAAATTTTATTTTATAGTACTTCGTTTTATGGGAAATTATGCATGGTATAAAATCAGGAGTTAAAAAATATTTTTTATAGAACAAACACTTTAGTAAATTAAATAATTACATGAGAAAAATTGTTCAAATACAAAAATTGTAAACAAAACGGGACAATATAGAAAAATGCTTAAGTGCTCAAGCGGTTAAAATTAAAAAAAAAAAAAAAGAAATCTTTTAAAACCAAACTGATATTTATATGTATAGGTTAATTCATTTAATTGCACAAACGGGATTATTATATTTAACAGGTACAGGAAAAACCATTTTAAAATTCTTAAAAAAAAAAAAAAAAAAAAAAAAATTCCAGAAATCCATAACGAAAATTGCAGATGAAAAAAAAAAAAAGGAGAGGAAGAACGGATGTGAATTTTTTTTCTTTTTAATTCTATAATTTTATTGCAGACACGGAAGAAATTCTGCATTCATCTTCCCCCTTAGGCTAAAAACACAAGAAGCAACAAAAGCATAAAATTTATTCAGTCTTAATGTCTTTTCATAACAAACTGTAGAAAAAAGGCTACTTATTTAAGTGAACGGATATGCTGCCGGTTCAGAATTCTAAAATTATTTTGCCATGCTAAGTTAAGAATGCAACGGTTGGGCCGAGTTCCGCTCGCAAATCACGTGAATTACACGATGCAAAGGTCGCTTATGTATCAATAACCACTTTCCTTTCCAGTGACGACAGGCCGAATTACCCGTCGTTCCTAGGATTGTTGCTCTTTCGTCATAGCTACGAAAGCAACAAAACAAGCTTTGAGTTCCGCCTTAAACCGGCCGGTCAATCGTTCGCAAATGAGGAAATTTTGCTCTAATTTTTTAAAAAAATTATTAACTACTAACCTAACTTGTTTTAGAGGAATTACTTACATATTTTCCATTACTTGTAAATTAAAAAAAAATAAAGCACCGTGACCTTATTTTTGTATAAAAATTAAATAATTTGTGACTGCATCTATTTTCACTTTTAAATAGCATTTTTCTTCTTTTTAAATGATATGAAATGCATACAATAATTTCACATTCCGACTAAATAACCATAAGAAATAGTCGAATAATAATAAAAAAAACCCACCAAGATTTAAAAGTATATGCAAGAATTGTAAAACAATCAGTTTCAACTAAGATCGTGAAAACTTAAGTTTTTTCAATAAAACTGTCTCATACAAATGTTTTTTGTATGCGAAGATGCAGTGCTGTTTTTTTTTCCTTTCAACTATTGCATTTTCAAAAATCAAATAAAAAAAAATGAAGTTTAGGTAAATTCGCACCCTGTTATCAAACTACAAAAAAGATAAGTCGATCTTCTTAATTTCGAATCATGGGCAGATGATGAGGGTGATACTTCAGCTATTAGCCCCGTCGCACTAGGAGCACGTTTTCCCTTACATAAATTTACTGTTCACTAAGTTTGGTATATTTTTCGTAGAATTAGTTTTCGAGCCCCCGATCATCGTTTGCTGAAGCTCAAATTCTTCTATGAGGTTATTATGAATCTATGTATAATCGTAATGTTAAATGTATAATAATTAAAATTAAAAGTTTTAATTATATCTTTTTGGTTATATAGATTTTAAATGACAGTTTCAGATAAAACAATTTGGATTTAAACCAATCTTTACAAAAGTATGGGTCTTATTTTTTATAGTCTTAACAAAAAGTCCTATTTTCAGAAAAAAAAAAGCTTTTCCCCTTTTCTCCTAAACAACATATAATAAAATCTATGAAGATCAAAGTGAATGACAGGAGGCTTTGTCCCTGATTATAGAAACTTGATTTTTAAAGATTCAAAACTAAAAATCTTGCACATACTTATTTTCTAAAATTACCATATATTAAATTTATAAATTTTTTTGAATAAAAGCATTTTGTTAGAAATATTTCTGGAGAAAAAAAAATAATACCATAATATCAATTAAAAAATCTTAATTTCAGATTTTGTAATAGGAGAGATGGGCCTCAAGATTTTGAGCCAAAGTCAACTGAAGTTGCAATGCCACTTCTAACTTTCAAACTGCATTTATGACAGGAACAATTGACATTGACAGATTAATCAACAGCAGTTTTAATAATATGAAAAATCTTTGATTTAAATAAGTATAAAACCTGTGATTCTTCACAAATGGAAGTTAAATCAGATCTCTACCAACAGATAACTTTCTCTTGTCAGTAGGTTAGAGGTGTCTCAAATATAAAACAGTAAGTCCTGAGTCTATGAAGCACTGGTTTTGAACCATCAGTATTTAAAGCTCTACAAGCAATTATATATTATTTTTGGCAAAGTCACAAAATAAAACCTTATCGGCTTAAATACATTATAAATTTTAAGACTGATGCAGATCTATTATAAGAAACATAATAAAAATATAAACATATATATAAATAAAAGATAATTTACTGACATTAATAATGTTCAACAGTACTTAAAATCTTTCTACAGCATATTGTTATAAATCTGAAATAAATTATGCAAGTAATCATTTCCAATTTCAAACAAAATTAACTGGATCAGAAAAAAGACTTCTGTCTTTCCAGAATTCCACAACATTTGTAACAGTTGACATTTCTTTAAAAAATTATTTTTCTTTGTTGTACTTGCATTACTTTCGTATTAACGTAAAAACTATTTGAAAGTAATCTATTATCTTGCTTATTTCAATGAGACAGTACAGCACCATTATTATCAGCTAACACAGTTTCTAATCAGTTTACAATTTTTAAAATTACACTAAGAAGTATTATTTAACTGGTAAAGCAAAAATCAATTTAAGTAAATTTTGTTATTAATAATAATAAAAAAGACAGTGTCTAAGAAAAACATTTCTTCAAAAAGGTTTATGCCTGAAATTTTTTTTTCCAGTAATTTCAACAATGGTTTCCTAATTTTGTTTTTCAACAAAAACTAAATACGACTTTAAAATTATTGAAGCTTATATAGAAATTTATTGAACCAAACAACTCTTTATTTGTAAATACATCTATGTAAATTTGTAAATACATTAAGTATTTTTAACTAGAGAAAAATAGTTACCAGATACCGAGTTTCTGATTAACAAAATGAAAATGAAAAACACAAAGTGATAAATAAATGATTTTAATAGTTAATAATTTCAGTTCAAATGAATGAAATATTTTTTTTCTTAATTAAACTAATAAATTATATCATATTGATAAAATATTGTTCACCATTTATATTTAAACAATATCAAATAAAGTCAACATCTAAAAGCTCTTTAAACATGGGTATAAAAAACATTGTGAAATGTGTGTATAATTACATTGTCTTGTTGGGCTATTATAAAAAACATCTTAAAAATTATTCCCTATTTTTGGGTAAACAATGCAATATTAATTCTAAATTTATACCATAACTCAACAAAAATATAGAACATTTATAAAATATAGAGAAAGATGGAGTCTGAGATACACAAGAAAATAATATAAATCAACTTTATCAAAAGTTTTGTACAAAGTTCAGAGAGAAAGTTTCCATTATGACAATAAGTTGAAAAGATAAGATAAAACTTTAAAGTGTTTTGAGTAAATTACATTATCTTGTTGGGTTATCTAACAAAGCATCATAAAAAATTATTCTTTATTATGGGATACAAACATGTAGAATTAACTCTAAATTTATATAAAACTGAACAAATTAATATTTTTAAAATTATATTATAACATAAATAAACAAGTACAGAAAAATTTTAAATAATAATTTATAAATAGAATAAAAACACATTTTTTAACTTCACAGGGATAAAAATATTCATCATATAAATTTGAAATTCTACACTTATCCACTTTTTAAAATAATAATAAACAGCCTTTTATTGGAAGGTAAGACATAAATAATCTGAACCATTATAAATAATTCTTTATGTATATACCCTACATGTAATACCCTATGTATCTTACAGTAAAAACAGAGGTTCCTTTTAGACGCTATTATTTTGCAATAATATTATTTTTAAGGTATTCTCATTATTGCATTAAAAAAAAACTTGAATGAAAAAAAAGTACAATCAATAATAATAATAAAAAAACTTTCAGAGAAGGAAAAAAAATCTTAATATAAGATAATTCTATCGGGGTTAAGCTTGGTTAATTAAATTATTTAGAAATAATAAACAGAAAATAATAAGAAAAATGATTCATAAGACAATAATTATATTTCTTCCCATCCTCAAAATGCCAGCATATAAAAAAAAGTCAAAATAAAGTAAAAATATTTACAACTTGCAGTGCTAGGGAAAGGTAGTTTATCTTAGAGATTGTTATATATTGTATAATCTCTTGCATTCAAAAGTTTTTATATACATTTAGTACATAAAAATCAATGGGTCATTGATACACAAATGCTTCCTTTCCAAAATTCAAAAATATTAAATTAATTTTTACATATTATTTACAATTGCTGCATGAGAATTAACACAGACAAAATAAAAATAATTTCAGATTTTATTAAAAACATACCATTATTAACAAAGAACAATGAATAATACTTAATATACTATTAATATAAAAATATTTTTATTTCTGTAAAACACTTCAACGCATTGTAACCAGTTCTTCAGCTGAGGTAGGATGAATAGCAACACATGCATCTAAGTCTTTCTTAGTTGCCCCCATTTTTATTGCCACTGCAAACCCTTGCAGTATTTCATCACAGCTTGGGCCTACCATATGAAGGCCTACTACCTGTAATAAAAAAGACCAAGATATATATATAGGTATAATTTACATAATTACTAAAAATTACAATGCCTTAATAGTTACTTTGCTATAGTTGGATTCAGACTTTATCAACATATAAATTTAAAATTTTATCGGTATTATATTGAAGTTGGACAAATTTTTAGAAGAATGATATCACACATATTATATAAAATATATAAATGAAATATATAAATCCAGTTTATATCACTCATTTTGAAAAATTTTTTTATGTGCAGAAAAAAGAAAAATAGATATATTCGCTTTTTCATAAATTCAAATAAAATGTTACAAAAGCCATATAAGTTGATTTTATTGAGAGATAAGACCCACAGTACACAGTAAAATGCAAAATAACATGAAAAAATACTGATATATTTTGTTAATTTGAAAAATTATGATTCCATGAAATTGATATATCTATCAGTTTGTAACAGAAAAAAATATTTTTAACATGGAAAGAGATGAAAAACAATTTTGCAATTCAAATATTTAAATAAAAAACAAATAGGAAATGCTGAACAAATGTCAAAATATTAGCAAATTTATCACATTATATTCTTAAAAATCTTACATTGAAATAACTGTAGGCATCAAATACAAATAAGCAAAAATGATGAATCATGACATTTATTGCATAAAATAAAATTATATATTTATAATTTTAGTGTAGTTGGAACTTTGAAGTCTTACCTTTTCTTCAGCACCACAACAAATTATTTTCATATGGCACTTAATTTTTTCTTCAGTTATTGCATAATACATAGGTGTAAACACACTTGTGTAAATTTTTATACTTTCCTTTCCATATTTCTTAATAGCTTCATCTAAAAATAAGAAAGAATAAACAAAAAGTTATTGGAAAAAAAATATAAATAACAACAATGCAATTTTATTATTAAAACTTGAAATAAAATACCTTCAGTAAGTCCTATAGTTCCAGCTGGAGGATGACTAAATACAACAGATGGAATATTTGAGTACTCCAACAGAGCGTTAGGATCATCACCAAACAGACGAACAGATAACTTTCGGCCTGCAGCAATAGCAACTATAATGAAGAAAGAAGGAAAATTTTAAACAAAATGACAAGCAGCTACTAAGCTAACTGTCCAGAAAACTGCATATTGAACATGAATAAATATACCTGGAGTCAAAAGCCATTTCCCACAAACATCTCCTAATGCATAAATGCCTTTTTGAGAAGTATTTTGATAAGCATCTACTTTAATATGATCTGTTTCATCTAATTTGACACCCTACGGATAAAAATATAAAGAATAAAAAAACTGGATAATTTCTTTTAAATTCATACTATTCATATGCTAATTATATGGATTACAAATGAAGATGAACTACAGCAATGTATTAACTTATTTGCAAAAGGAAGTTGATAAAAACAAAATGTTGCAAATATTTACATTATGAACATTTTCGAACTGCAAATTCCTATGAAGAGAATTAACCTGCATATTATTAATGGCTATAAAATTTTCTAAAAGTTTTTTTTATTTAAAAAAAGGTTAGAATTCTTGAGATAAAAATTAATTATTCTAAATATATGCTTTTAAATTAACTTTACTATCACAATCATGTAGATGAATAACATAGCCACCAAAATTTATGTCTTCCTAACAATTTGATTTTTTAAATAAGATTTTTTTTTAAAAAATATGATCAAATTTAATTTAAAAATCTTAGTTTGAAAGCATTCAATCATTACATTAATAACATTTATTTCAAAAATCTAATAGACACATCTCTCCCCCCTAGTTATTTTTTTATTAAAGATTATATACTACTTTTGTTTAAATAACTCAGACAAATAACAAACATGCATTTAAAAGAATGCAATAGGTTTAAATGGACTAAAGTTCCCTTTTAAAACTACATAACAGGCTGTTAAATAATATGACCAAAAATACAATATAGTACTTATTGTATTCTCAAATATTGATTGCCTCAGAAACAAATATTGCCTTGAAATAAAATTCAACTGTAATGAAAGATTTGA
>JAPMOQ010001126.1:1517869-1569123 GCA_026543055.1 Argiope trifasciata | reverse complement strand
TACACATACCAAATTTAGAATTTCTTAGTCAAACTATCTGATCTACGGAAAACAAAAACAAACAGAAACACACATACAGGGATACTTTCATGTGACAAGTGGAATAAAACCTTATTCATCCTTATTGTATTATTTTAAATGAATTTTCAGAAACTGTAAGGCAGAATTTAAGAATTTTTCTGCCTTACAGTAATGCCTTCAACACTTGATATTTTTTTAAAATTTGTATTTGATATAATTCCGATAGCATATGGTTAAGGCAATAAAAATGTATGGAAATTCACTAAATGGATATCACATTGATAAATTTATTATACGGATATAGCTGAAAAATAATATTGATGATGCATCTGCAATTGATGTCTAAGAGCTTTTTTTCCCCCCGAAACCGTATGCCAACTAGATATAATTAGAGTCGAAAATAAAATTTGATTGAAAATTGTATTAGTCGGTAGAGCAATAGTACGAATTATATAATTAAGAACAGTAATATTAATTTAGTAGAATAATGACACTCTGTTATAAGACATTTAATATTTACTGAAGCCCCTTACAGCTGGACACAGATTTAAGCAATGGTTTGCACACCCACCTTTCAAAAATATTTAATCGGATTTGTTTTGTCTCCACTCAGAAAAAATTCTATAACCGTTTCTTTTTCTACTCATTTTTTTATCTCCAAAATTTTTAAAACGTTGTATGCCTTGGTTGTTAATATATCACTTTTATATTTTCGGAACCGAAGTATCAATAATTGAATTAATAAATAATATTCAAAACACACAAAATTACACTAAAATTAATTTAATTTTAAATTAATTTCATTAATTAATTTAATTTTAAATTAATTTCATTAATTAATTTAATTTTAAATTAATTTCATTAATTAATTAAAATTAAATTAATTACTGAATCAATTTAAAATTAAACTAATTTTTGTTTCCTCAAAAGTCGAGATACGTAATGTTGAAATTTAAGAAAAATAACTAAGAAATAAAAGATAAACAATTTTCTGCCGTTAAGAACTCTAATAAAGGTGTTTTTCTTAATTAAATGTCATTACTTTTTAAAAATAACTTAATTCCAACTTTGAAAGACCAAGTTTCTTTTATTCCAGAAGTCATCGTTCCTGTAGCGCCTGGTTATCGAATCCCAGAGTTGAAAGAGGACCAAAGGTTCTCCCATCCTGCAAGAAAGAGGGAGGACCACCCACCAAACGACTGCCAAGCAAAAACGCACAGGGGTCGGCTAATTGTTTCGTCAGAGCCGTCCACACCAGGATGCACCCTGGCATGGAGAGCCTCAAGTCGAGGACCTCTGCCAACACTCGATGCCACTTGCCACCTGAGTCTCACCTTCTTCAGAGACCACCTCAACAGGGAAGAACAACAAGAAACCTCTCCTCGGGTGTAGGAATTCCGCAAGAAAAAGGCTTCTCCAAGACCTCCCCCCCTTTCGGAAGCCTAAACCAACATTGCCACGAACCAGCCTCTAGTGGTGGGCAGCTCGAACAGATTTGGAGAGTTTGATTATTGGGATTTTGTGGTGCACAAGACTTTTTGGCTGCGATGCACTAAACAAATGTTGAAGGCCAAAGACTTTTAATTACTGCCTAGAAAGTTAGTTGGAGTTTTTAAAATAATAGTTCAAGTATGCCATCATAGGATTTTTTAATTGGTAAACGTAAATTATCTAAGCACAATTGCCTGAATATCTGTGTTGACGAGCTGCAACTCAAATCGTTTGATTTGGAACCACTAAATTTGGCACAGATATATTTAAAGAAGTAAAAATGTGCGTTTTGGTGCGATTTTTTAAAATCTTGTTAAAAATCAAACAATATTTTGGTGTTTTTTTGCGATCGCTGCATATTATTTCCCAAAAATAATCTTGTTGTTATTTTTAACTAAAAGATCTCTTGTATGTTATAGATAATCTAATCCTGATATTTTGAAAATTAAAAAATATATATATTATGAATAATTTTTAATAATACTATTCAAAATTTCTGCAACACTGCAACGAAACTCAAATCGTTTTAACTGATTTGCCAAGTGTAAATCATGCGATTTTCTTCCATTGTTGCAAACTAAGGATAGATATTTTTGATAAGTATTAGAAGACTTTACTCTGAAGTGACAAAAATCATGGGATAGCAATATGCAAATATACAGATGGCAGTAGTATCGCAGCGAAAAAGTATAAATGCGCAGTTCGTTTTCCAGAGCTTTTATTTGTGCTCAAGTTATTCATGTGAACAGGTTTTTTCGTGATTTATGGGGGCACGACGAGAATTAACAGACTTTGAACGTGGAATGTTAGTTGGAGCTAGACGCATGGGTCATTCCATTGCGGATATCGTTCGTGAATTCAACATTCCGAGATCCACAGTATCAAGAGTGTGCCGAGATTATGAAATTTCAGGCATCACATCCCATCATGGACAGCGCAGTGGGCGACCACCTGCACTTAACGACCGAAATCGCCGACGTCTGTGTAGAATGGTCAATGTTAATAGACACGCAACACTTCTTCAAATAACTGCAGGAATCAATGTGGGACGTACGAGGGACGTGTCCGATAGGACTGTGCGGCGAAATTTGTCTTCCTTGGGCTATGACAGCAGAAGACCGACTCGAGTGCCTTTACTGACAGCACGACATCGCCTGCAGCGACTCTCCTGGGCTCGTGAGCATATCGGCAGGTCCCTAGACCAGTGGAAAACCGTGGCGTGGTCAGATGAGTCACGATTTCAGTTGTTACGAGCTGATGGTAGAGTTCGAGTGTGGCGCAGACCCCACGAAGCCATGGACCCAAACTGTCAGTAAGGCACTGTTCAAGCTGGTGGTGGCTGCATAATGGTATGGGCTGTTTTTACATGGCATGGACTCGGTCCTCTGGTGCAACTGAACCGATCGTTGTCTGGAAATGGTTATGTTCAGCTGCTTGCAGATCACTTGCAGCCATTCATGGACTTCACGTACCCACACAACGATGGGATTTAAATGGATGACAATGCGCCATGTCACCGGGCCAGAACTGTTCGCGATTGGTTTGAAGAACATTCCGGACAATTCCAGCGCATGATCTGGCCACCTAAATCGCCCGATATGAATCCCATCGAGCATTTATGGGACATCATCGAAAGGTTCGTTCGTGCCCAAACTCCTGCACCATCCACACTTTCACAATTATGGACGTCTATACAGACAGCATGGCTCAATATTCCTGCAGAGGACTTCCAACGACTTGTGGACTCCATGACACGTCGAGTTGTTGCACTTCGCCGGGCAAAAGGAGGACCGACACGATATTAACAGTCATCCCATGACTTTTGTCACTTCAGTGTATATGAAGGATGAAAAAATGGAAACTATTTAACAGCAGAAAATTGTTTACAGTTACATGATAGATTACCTAGACTCTTAAGACACTATGATGGTTCGATTCCGACAGAGAAGTTCATGAACGCAACAAATGGAATAGGTTTAAAGCTAATAAAATAACACGATCTGAATATTTATCTCGATTTGATGCTTAAAAGTTTTGTCGTGAAATTATGAACGTATTATTATTGGAGGGTTATTTCATTAACCTTCTACTGTCAAATACCACGATATACCGCATTCTGGTTGAACATGTAAATTGTTTAAGCATATTTATACATATTTCAGTGACTTAAACAAATAAATGTATTCAATTCCTTTGTGTTTCTTTTCATTTATTCATATTAATTTATTTCATTCTATAAATCAACTAGGAATTGATTTTCAGCACTTTAATAAAACCAATAGCTGAAAAGAATGAAATATTACCAATATTCAGCTGATCGCCAAAAATGCGTATGTATTAACAAATAGTTGATGTTCAAATCCTAAGTTTATTCATAGAATTTCTCACCTTTTGTTTAAGCTTATGACAGAGGATCACTTTATAAATACGGTGATCTATGAAACGATCCCGCATCTGAAAAAGAAAAAAAAAAAAAAATAGCAGAAGGATACATGAGGGGACTAGTGTTGAGTGACGTAATAGCAACATAGCCGCAAGTGGCTCGGAGTGTTTTACTAAGATTAACTGAACCCAGTAGTCAGTTCCACACCACTGATCAGACCAGCGGGGAGGCTTGGTGGTGGGCAAACCCTTCCCCCCTCCCATCAGTCAATCTTTCTATCCCCCTTTCTCCTCGCTGCTTATTAAACATCGGGCCATGGACTGAAATACTAACTTAAGTGAAAGCTTATACAGAGGATTGGTAAACATTTTAATACAAAGGAAATTAGGAAATGTGAAGTAATAAAATTAATTACATTTTTGTTAAGATAGGACAAAAAATTTTAGTTCAAAAAAAGTTTTCATGTTTCTAAGTGTATGATTTGTAGCAAGTCGGTTTATATGCAAAATGCAATTCGAAGTTAGTATCAGTAATCTAGCATCTAGGTATGCATCTCTTAGCACTAATATTAGAAACGGATAGCTCATATGAATTTGTTGAACTTAAATTACTGTGAGTATAAACTCAGAAAAACACATTTAGTGAAGTTGATCAGAAAGTGCAGCAAGTACATATAATTATTGTACATATTTTCTACCAGATGCATAACTAGTATATGCTAGATGTTGATCAATAGAAATTGTATGCTCGAAACGATTTTTATTTTTATTTTCAATTTATGTCATAATTGAAAAAAAAAAAAAACGATTTAAAGTGTTACACCTAATGTCGATCAGTTTTAAAATACAAATGTTTATTATACATATGTCCAAAAAGAACCTTATATATATATTCAATATTCTCCTAAATGAACTCTTATTAGATAGAGGTCCAAAATGAGTCATATATATTCAATATTCTGTTATAAGAACTGATATTAAGTAGCGGTCTAAAATGTGCCCTATATTATATTCATTATTTTTGTATATGAAATCTTATAAAATAGAGGTCCATAATGTGTCTTGCATATTCAATATTCTGGTATAAGAACTCTTATTTTGTCAACGTTTAAAATGAATCTTATGTCCAAAAAGAGTTTTATATATTCAATGTTCTACTATACGAACTCGTATTCGATAGAAGTTCAAAAATGTCTTTACTTTAAACTTAGTATTTTAATGTAAGAGCTCTCATTAAGTAAATATTTGAAATGATTCTTATATACTCAATATTCTGATATATGGACACTTTTTAGATAGGGGTAAAAAAGATTCTTGTTGATTCAAGGCTAAGTTTCATAATTTATCTGCATAAAGTATCAGTGATTATGCTCTTTCTATTGGATTACTTTATATTTATTAATATTTAGTAAGTAATTTTAAAGTATTGCTTTGAAAATTGAAACGAATTCAAATGAGCAAACCAGCACTTTCTTTTCAAACTTACACTTAACACAAATGTTTGAACCCTGTTTAAATGAGCAAACCAGCACTTCTTTTTCAGCCTTCACTTAACACACAATTTTTCGCTTCAGTAGAAGGCGATTGATCCTCAATGGCAAATTAAAATGCATCATGCCTATCAATATTAATGATGAAACAAGGTTTCAAAACTTTAAACAAACAGTACCGATATACAGCTTCATTATCGTGCCATGAAGTATGGAATCGCATAGACATGCATAACATTAGTAATCGAAATTCACATATAACACAATATATTCACATTCAAATGGGCACATACAGTACTGAGCGAATCAATTGGGACACACACACAAAAAAAAAAGTTTCACCTATGTTATTTAGTAATTATAGGTTCACTTATATGCATGGTATAGCAATCTAGTGGTAAATAAGTCCTCCTCTAGCTTTAATAAGATCTTGCACACGTTTTAGCATGGATTCTACTAATTTATAAGACATATTTTTGATGTCATCAACATGTAACCAAACTTTTATGACATTCTGAATCATATTTCCCTTAATATAGCAGTCGAATCATATTTCTCTTAGTGCAGCAGCCATTTTATTCGGATGTTTCTTCACAATTCTTCAATAATTTTTTTATGGGATTTGCATCTCTAGAATTACTAGACCAATCCATAACTGTTAATATCTTTTCCTGAAAAAAATCTGTATCAGCTTGGAATTATGGTATGGAGCAAGAACTTGTTAAAAGACACCAACACCAGCAAACATTTGGATCAGATGCACAATTTTTTCTTTAAGTATTGAAATGTATATTTTAGAGTTCACAGTCCCTTCAATCGGTGGTAAGCTGCCAGATCCTCCAGATGTAAAATAAACCCAAAACATTTCCTTCTGAGGATGCTAAACTATTTGATTAAGATATTGTTCTCTGATGGTTCTCCAGCACTTTGAAAAATGTTGATTGAATCCCTTGCAGAAAAAAAGTTTTATTACCATATACAACCTTATCCAGGTTTTTATCAGTCCAAGATTAATATTTCCTGGAACAATACAAACATTTCTCTTCATTACAGGTGTTAACAACTGTTTTTGATTGGCGTTCTTGCACATCACCCTGCTTCAATAAGCCTTCTTCATATTGTTGATGAATCAACGCTCCCACCAATAGCTAATAATTCTAATTAATGTTTTTCGAGGACGCATTTTACAATTTTGCTCTAGAAATTTGTCTGTCTGAAGTGTTGTATTGTGTTAAAATCCACATTTACTCTTTTGTTGTGGAGAAACTGTCCCAAACTTAATGTAATGATTAATTATTCTAGAAACACTATATTTTACAACTCCAACTGCTACAGCAATATTCCTTACTGTCAATTAAGTAAACTGACTGAGAGTACCAATTATAGTCAATAGGAAATGATGTACATTTTTTAACATGCATTAGAACAAGGCAATTTGCACAATCGATCTCTTTTTACAGATCTGAAACAAAATTGATGGTAAAATGCTCTACATGTGATGATTACATGGTCAGACTAGTTTACACTAATTAAGAACACTCCTTTTTTCTAAGAAAGCGCAGTTGAAACTGGTTTGAGGCAGAAAATTCCCGAGAAAGAAAAAATTTATTATAAATTGAGTTTATCCCAATTAATTTGTACAATACTGCACCAGTTCTTTGAAATGCTTAAAGCCTTTTCAATTTTTCATGCCTTAGATAGGAAAACATAATAAAAAATACACATTCATAAAATTATCCTAAAGAATATTAAAAAATAGAGATTTATTGTATCTTGTAAATCGCAAGCAGAACGTTTTAATTGTTTATATTAATACATTTTATGGAATCACTGTATTAAAAATTAAATTGGGATAATGAGCAATTCGAACTTATTTAAAATACTCATAACTTTGCATAAAGGACATATTTTTATCTTTTAATACACTTTTAGTCAGTATTACTATTAGGAAAAAAATAATAAATAATAAAGTTATGTTGTTTTCACTTCCAAGACAGGGTTTAAACAGTGAAGGGTGTTTTACAGAATGGTGAAGTTGTGTCCTTTAGTAGATTAAAACGTAGAATTAATTAGAAGTTAATTAAATTAGAAACTTCTCAGAGACAAAAAAAAGCAAATAGATAAAGAACTGAACGGTTCGAATTTATATAGCTTTTTTCGTTTATATTCCAATAATCATATTCGATGAAATTTATTGCTAAAAGCTTTGTGAAGTGAAATGTCCCCATGTAATGATAAACAACACAAAATATTTGTTTCCAATACCGACTAATTTTATTAATTTTCCGTTTGGACGTTACATGGAAGATAGAACGAAGTTAAACCGCATCATTCTGGATGATTGAGTTGAATAGAATGAACCATCCTTATACCCTTTTTAAATTTCGACGCCGCGCCAGCAGAAGATCGAAGCTTTTGCTTCGAAGTCCGATTTAAAGGCAGGCTTGCCTTGGTGGCAGAATTTGGCGGAATCAAATTTCGATCATAGAACTTACCAACTCTGAATCCAAAACTTAACCATTAGGTCAATGTGGTCCGGATGGTCAAGTCTTGAAGTCAGAGACAAAACGTGTCATTAAGTCATTGCAGTACGAAAAACGTATTTTCGTCATTATGTCTGTCAGTTTGTCTTTCTGGGGACTCAAAAACGCTTTGAGTAGGATGACTGAAATTTCAGGTATAGAATCACATACAAATTTGTGGATGATCAACGTTTGAACGTAGTCCATTCTCAAGAAGTCTGCTTATCTTGCTGTTTGAGTACAAGTGAAGAACACTACAGATCAAATTGAAGCTTAGATGAACACTATGGTACGACAAATTGAATCTTAAGAAGATTATCTAAATCAGGTTTGGTCCATTGCTAAAATTTTAAAACTTAAATAAAATAATTTGTAACGAAACTTAAGTACAACCCAGAGCAATATATTTGTTATTGTGAGAGACCGAAATTGGAGAATGTCGACATTCGCTGGTGAATCTCAACACACACCAAAAACGTTGGTGAAAGACCGTACAATTGATTACATTTCTTGCACTTTCGGACCATCGCCGGTATATGTCGACAATCACAGACAAGCTTTGGTGGAATTTGAAAAGATGATTAAAGAGCTCGAAAAGGAGATAACAGAAGGCAACGTCAACAAAGAGGTGCGGCCTAGAGCACGTTGTGTTTTGCTGGAACACAAGATCAACAGAGAGGCGAAATTGCAAATCTGCATTTCTCCTCTCCGGATACGGAGAGATGAAACGCATATTCACGATTCACCATTAGTGCATTGTGGATGTCGACATTTGCCGGTGTAAGTGAGAAATGAGGATATCTAGCAAATATTTCGGACATACACCAAGCGACTACGTGAATGTTGACATTCACCAGCGAATGTCGACATTCTCCAGATTTCGGACTTTCACGGTAACATATTCAACACATTAAGAATAATGATGCATGTATGACAGTTCTGAGATAATTTTAATGCAGTTTCTTAAATAATTATCATTGAGGAGTTAATTAAACGATTGAAAAGAGTAAAGTTAAGCGAAAATAATATCTATTTAAAAAGTGTACAAAGCAAATATTAATCTCAGTTACTAAGTGGAAATTCACTTAACATCATTAAAAATATAGGACTTAAAGATATGAAGATCCATTAAATTTCGAGTTTAACGTTTTTAACGATTCTAATACTTTCTGTTTAGAGAATGAAGAAAGGGGAATATCTGAAGTTTTAAAAGGGTGTCATGTGATTTTAAAAGATTGAAAGTTGTTACTGATTAAAACGTTCAATCCCATGATTTATGCAAGTAGTCTGGCCAACTATCGAACAAGATTCTTACTGCTTTGCTCTTACTTAGTTGTAGTTGAGAAGAGAATATCTAATTAGATAGTAGGAGTGAATCACATACAATTCACACAGTGAACAGCGAGTGAATCCCATGCAATACGCATAGTAAATAACATATGTAGTACACACAATAAACAACGTATGAATCATGCGATACACACAGTGAGCAACGAATGAATCGTATGTTTAGTTTATATCGCAACAAGGAGATATAAACTAATTATAGGCATATTCTATTCGCATCAAATTCTACATTGAAGGCGAACTTTTTCTGTCACTCGAATATGGGTGATAGGCAGACAACTTGTTAAAATAAACTGGAACTCCTCCTTATCGAAATGCAATGCCTTTTGAAACAACTCTGAACTTGTCCATCCATCGGCCAGTCTTCGGGTCTGCTTACAGTCACTCCACTGGTTTAGTTAATTGCATTTCTCTGCATCAGAGGCAGCGTCAATCCGCCCCAACGATTTGCTGTTGGAACTCCATTGAAATCCCTGGGGTCGGCGATTCAGAGGGGGGAGGGTCAGCGAAGCGGGCAGGGACGATGGGATCGCCGACCCATTTAACGTAAGTAACTCTTCTTCCTTTCTCCGCAATTAAATCGTGCAGAAAAATCTGTCCTCCCCCCGTGTTAATTCGATACAGGGCTCGTTTAATCTTTTTCAAGAACGATTCCTCTTTTAGCAAGGCTTAGTGGGGCGCTGTTCCATGCTACAAAAATTTCTACCGGAAACTGAGACTTTTGTGGAACTTCGAGGATAGTTGCTAATATTTATGAGTTTTGCAGTTATCAATTTATCAATATTTATCAGTTTAAGAGCTTTAAAATTTTAAATGAATTTACTTGAGAAATTAAAAAACAATAATGAATTTAATTCATTGTCATGTGCGTCATTCGAACTTTATTTTGGAATTCAATGTGAATTTTTAGAAGTAAAACAAATGCGCCTTCATAGCAAACTATATAAAGAAATGTGGTTAAAGGTTTGGCAGTATGCATACTGATATTTATGTATGTTTTTCTAATATTAAATGTCATATACACTGAGAAGATTAAAAATTTCAATTGAAATTTGATGTTACATTATCTATAGATAAAATCTGACCATTTTCTGAAAAATGTGCCATTCTAGAAATTAAAGCTTTTAAATGTACATATCGCTTTAGTGGTTAAAATGTCAAGCAGTTTAATATAAAATAAATTATAAACTCACAACAATAGTTTTGGCCATAAGATTTTTGAAAAGTGAGAAACTAGAATATTTGTGCCTGCTGATATTGGTAGAACTTTTGATTTCCTGACGCCTAAACCATTAAAAAAAACCAGGGTGATGATGTCATGTTTGTGTTTCTATTGAAAAGGGCGTGATAGCTTCTGAGGGTAAAGACTGCTGATCACCCAAAGACAGAAGTCTGACTTCTAGCTCAAATGAAGATGAAACACACATTCAGTCGCTTTCACAGTCCCTTTCTACAGGGGGACACATTCATAATCTCACATTATAAAGTGATGCTGCGTCAAATAAATACTTATCTATCTGAAAATTTTATCAAAATCTCCTTTAAGATAGTTTCAAAGCAAAATGAGTTAAATTAATCAATTACAATACTAATAATGTAGGTTAAAAGGTAATTAATAAGGAAAATCATAATATAAACTAAAAAATTTGTTTAAATAAGGACAAAATCTTTTACCTTTCAGCCTTTTGAATATGGACTTTTAGAAAGTAAAAACGTTAGCCTGTGAATTCATTGTCAAGATACGTTATCAATGTCAGCTTTGTGGTTTGAAAATGACACAAGCATTAAGTAATCAAATGCAGTCATTTATAAGAATGTGATGTCTTATATGCGTCGCAGTTGCAATGTAGGCAAACAGGCAAGTAAAAAATGTTTGCCATTTATGTTGTGTGTCCAATTAGCAGAGGAATCAAAAAATCTCCATTTTCCTCCAAAATCAGTGATTTCAACACAAGAATATCGAATATAACTAGAATTTCACAAATCTTATTATCGAAATATCCTTTTTTTAAAAAAATGAATTTCAAACTCCTGGATGTTAATCTTCATTTCATATAACGGCGAGAACGATACCAGAATCAATGCAAGATGCAACTCTTTTTCTATCCAATTTGCAACAAATGTTTTCTAGTTACACAAGACAAATCCTCACGAATCTTTCTTGCACCTGAAACAGAAGATGAATCACAGTGTATCCAAAACCAGCTCTCCGGACCTTTAACCTCCCCAAACTAAAGAAAGAAAATCAAATATATGCCTTTCAAAAAGTCTTATTCCCACTGTACGCCCTCCAAGACAAAAAGAAGGGGGGGGGGCAGGGGCAAGATACTCTTACTATCTTCTCAGGTAGCTCGTGGGGGGAAGGGGGGGGGGGGCACAGCTTTCAGGGTCACAGGTCGAAACGGTAGACTTTTATATTTATGGGGTGGCTCGAACTGTTGTTACAAGGTGGCACGGCAGCTTAGAACAGAAACCCCCACCGCCCATAAAGGCAATAATTTTTTTAAGAAATCACGTAACATAACAGGAAGTAACAGATGCTTTGAGTAACATCTTACCGGCTCGTTAAAGCGTATAATGAGCTAAAAGTTTCTTGTGAAATACTGTCTCCTTAGCAACTAATTGGAGATATGGGAGCTTCTGAAAGGATCCGAAATCGCTACCGACCTCTCAGAGGCATGGGCGTTTGAAGTCGTGCTGTTAACAGAATTCCTCGGAGAACAACAAGAGATTGTTTCTGGACAGCTGTTACTGCTATACCTGTGTTTAAGCTATTCTTACTTTTGTAATGCTGTTCTGGAATTTGTGAATGTTTTTCCGAAAGCTCCAATAATCCCATCAACAATGCAAAGACTTTCAAATGGTTGGATTTTTTTTTCGGTTTGTTTTTGTTTTGCACATCCTATCTTACGATGTCATTTCAAAAATATTTTCTCTCAATAATATATTTTTGGTAAAAAATATTTTCTCCCAAAGTGCAATGATCTCCAGGAAAAGCAGAACCTCTTTCTGCTTCTACGAGATGAGAAATACATTAAGGTCCTGTTTTGAAGCAACACAATGACTGCTTAGCAATGGACATTGTAATTTTGAACCACTATCAGATGACGAGAGAGATACCTGATCTGACACCCACTCTCCAAGATTCCTCACCACACTAGTTAGAGAACGCTTGGCTCGAATTTTGAGAGCACTATATCCCTTTTCCAGTGGAATTAGGCCAAGAACTCGCAGCCTTCCGAATTCGAAGCAAATACCTTACCACCAAGTCACTGCGGATTATCTGCCTCTAGGATACTCTCATATATCCGCATCACACAATGCGATTTGTGTTTAGTTTCATCGTATAAATGAAGAAAGAGGAATATATATTTTTAATATCTTTCTTTCAGCCGATGGAATTTTGAATCTGATACAGACTTGAAATTTTATTTTGCTAATTTTCAAACTGTTGAATTATTTCTTTCTTATGTATACGGCTGGATGGATAAATTTCTTGTTGATTGGTTTAGTCAAAGTTTGATTTTTATCAGCACTTTTGGGTTAAAATCAACATTTGACAACAACAACATACTCGGATGTGTTCTTGTTATCCGACGAGGTTATCCAAAGGTTATCCGAGGTTCTTGTTATCCAAAATTACGAGATCCGCTCCAAAATAGCCTTAGTGCTGCTTTAAAACGGAATTTTAATATAATTAAAGTAAACTTAACTAAATGTAGCATACCAGCCGACATGCATTATCGTATTTATTGCAATGAAATAGAAAAGGAACTTTTTAAAGCTACTTATCATTGTATTATTTGTATTCATTCAAAGTCCGCAGAATTAAAATTGCAAGTGCCGAAATAGAATAGAAGACAAAAAATATATATATATAAAATTTTAAATAAAAAAATTTTATATAATGAAATTTATATAAGCCAGACAATAAAAATTCATTCTGAAAACAATTGCAAAAAATTACTGATAAGTTCTAGAATTTTTAAGTAATCTTAATTGGTCTTAAGTGGTGATGCCTTCGCCAAAGCCTCCCGTGAGTTGGATCAACCAAATTCTGCCACCATAGATGATGTTAACGCACTAGTAAAACGCAAACTTTTAAGAAAACTTTCAAAAAGCCCTCCATTCCGTATCTCAATTGCCCTAGACACCAATCATTGCAAGATTCCGCACAGGCCACTTTAAAGACATGAAATTAGTACAAGACAATACTAGATCCTATTCCATTTGCAATCATTGCCGCTCATGGCAATCAAGTCCAGAACACATCTTCAACTGCCCTGCCATTGCTATTGCCATCTTTGAACTCTTCGGCACTCTTTCGAGGGAAGATATTCTGTACAGCCTTCAAGCTCCGAGGATCGCTGAGCTCGTCCTAAAGACTTTTGGACACATTTGAATTTTTTATTATCCATAGAAAACAACAACAACATTAGTCTGAAAAGTCAAATGAAATTTTCAATTAGTCTAATGAAACTAAAAATAAATGTTCTGTTATAGCAAATTATGCACGTTCAATCGGCAGGTATAATTATCGCTCATAGTTCTGCTTTGGCTGTCGATATAAAGTTGCGCATGAAAGTAGCAGACGATCTATACAGAATGTCTCAAAAACCTTGCCAGAGGATTTTATTCCTTAAATATTGGTCATAGATATGTACTGTAAATTACGAAGCTGCGTAAAGATGTTATGAAATTGATTAAAATTTTCAGGGGATTAAACTTTAAAAAATACAAAATTTAAATTTTTATATGGACTTACTGCAAACAATTTTTCATTGAGTAAAATGTGTCTCGTCTTCTAATAAGGTCATGTACGAAATTTCAGCATTTTATCGCAAAAAATCTCAAAGATATGAAAGTATATAAATGCTGACTTAAGCCACTTTTCGATGCCTGGTTATGAGTTCACAAACAGGAGAAAAAAAATCACGTGGGATACTTTAGGGGTCGTACACAAATTAACAAAGAAGTAATGATTGGATAAATAAATAATTTGCTATTTATTGATTCAACAGCATTAAAAATTTGTAGAAATAATAACTTAAAGGTAATGCTACATAAAGTGACTGAGCTATTTTTAAGTTATATTCTGTAATTCGTGGTTTAAAATTTTAAGTATTTTTAAGGAAGCATAGATTTTAAAATATGTATTTAAAACTAAAGATGAGAAGCATATTTTATTTCCTTGTGATGCGTTCCGGCTTCGCGTCATCTGCACTGAATCTGTAAACATTTACATTTTAATTTGTGAATGACCCTTCACCAAATTTTTATCATTGAGAGTTTTCAGGATTCAGATTTTTTTTGTATGGGGTCAATATCAAAATTTAAATTTTGTAGTTTTTTTAACTTTATCTCATGAAAATTTTAATCGATTTCATAGCATGTTGCAACCTTTTTATGCCGATTTGTAAATTACTGTATATGACTATAGTCAATATTTAAGGAATAAAAACCGTGGTGAAGGTTTTTGAGAAACCCTGTACATAGTTGCCAAAAAAATTAAGTTCCTGTAAGATTTTCTTCATAGTATTATGAATTGGAGTTTAAAATTCGACTAAAATTTCAAATAAATGTACATGTGTTAATATAACATCTTAAAACTAACTAAAATCCAACTAACAATTTAAGATCAGGAAAATAAGTATTTCGACGATATTATTTCATTAAATGCATTTGCTTTATGGATCTCCCTTACCGTCTGATTTAACTGCTATGGAAAAAATAACAACTAGAAGCAAAACCGAAGCTTACACAACTCTTACCTTTCATAAGAATGAAAATGAATTATATTAGATTCTATAAAAAAACTTCTGTCTTTTAAATATTGATTAAATATTACTGCTTCAAAATGCAAATGGTAATCAACGTGAATTGAAGACAAGTAAATGTTTTTTTCTTCAAAAATGGATTTTGTCTCAATAACGGTTTAATTCTACTCACTATTTTGGTAAATAATTATCTACTTATTTTTCTTTTGATTATTTTTTACCACTTCGTTTTTCATTTAAAAGATTTCTGTATACATTTTCATACGACCAATAATAAATTAATGTCGATTTGAAATATTGGTTTTAAAATATTTACATTAACTGATTTTGAGTAAAGTATAATAGATTCCGCATTTTTTTTTTTCCTTCTTCAATGTTTGAATGCATTATATAATAATAGAAAATTGAAGAAGAGAAGATTTTTTTGCAGCATTTTATCAATTTATGAAACCAAACAAACAGGCATTTTCACAAATGTATAAAACCATTTTTTTTTAAATAAAATCTATTAGTTTTTGAACGGATTTATTATTCAATTCCTACTATTTGTTCACACTCTTCCTGTATATATTTATTTAAATATCTTATTCAAATTTTCAACAGTTAATAAAACACTTTTTGTTCATCCTTTTAAATTCAAATACATTTTTTTAAACTTGTAGTGGATGATACTTGATGTTAATACAGTTTTTTTTTCAAATGATAATTCATTCCTTAAATTTAATTAATTTTAAATACCTTAAATACATATTTTAGCAGTTTGTAATAACGATTGAAACCGACCGGTAGTAACTCAATCGGTAAATTGAAATTATTTCGGTATTTTTCGCGTGAAGATGAAGAATGCGAATCTAATTCTTGCGAAAATCAATCATGTTTTGATAATTATTTAATAAAAAAGTAAACTAAAATGAAAATTTTCTTTGTTAACTTGAGTAGGAATTGAATTAATTTTTTATATTACTTGTTTCTATTAAACAATCGTGATCTTAAAAATTATTATACTATAATTATATTAATTATTATATAATATTAATTAATATATTAAATTAAATTTCCAATTATTACCAAACTATGAAATATTCTCAAAATTCAGTAAATTTGCTTTCTAATTCACCAGATTTTCCCCATTACTACATCATATTCTTTGCTTGTAGTTTATTAGCCATTGATTATGTAATTATTACTTAATTATGCATAAATTTTCCAACGTTAATTTCCGAACATCCATTATATAATTATTGCAAATTAGATTACAGATTATACACATTATTACAAAATAATGAACATACATTATTTTGTAGCAGTGTATATAGTCTGTAATATAGTTTTAATTATAAAGATAGTGGAATATACTTAAGGTTCAAATTTTGAATAAAGTAGTTTTATTTAGGAATCTTTAAATCTCGGCAATTAGAAATAAGAATGCATGCATTTGTTAGGAGACCACAACACAGACAGTTTAATGTAGAATTCCCGAGAAAATGTGAACATGCACCTTGAAGTGAATCAATTTTTATTTGAATTTTAAATAGTTAAAAATTTTAATTGTGGTTTTCGAGTTTCATTACGATAGCTTCCCAAAATGTAATTTCATAAATATATTTCTGTCATCTCAAAATATAATTTCATTTATTTTTATTGCATTTTAAGAAACTGCTTTTCTTGCCTTATCTTAAAAATTGAATTGATTGCTGCAAAAAGGAGGTACCTAAAATTGTTCAAATTTTCAGAAAACCGGCGGTAGCATCAAGAGCTACCGCTATATTTAATAAATTAATCGATACAAACAGTTCCATAGCTTGAGTTAACACGATAACTAATGATTAGTTCTTAACTAGCATTTTTCTGGCACCAAACGAACACGTTTTTATTTACAACATGATTCTACATGTAACTCCAAATTTCCCGAATTGGAGCTACATCTTTTTGCAGCAAATTCTTCAATTGCCTTTTAAAAAATTTACCAAAAATTAAATTATAAAATATTATTAATTAAATTGTTCTGCAAATCTTTTCTGAATTTTGACAGGTTTTTCAAAGGCATTTTATTAGAAGATTTTTAACAACAGATTTTACTTCAATAATAAAATTCATACCACTTCATTCTATTGTTATAAATTAAACAGCTTAATTTACATATTTTTAATTATTATCTTATATTAAATATAGCATATTGTTAAAAACTATGTTTTCAGAATTAATCAGGGAATAAAGATTCTGCACATTATCTTCACAAAAAACGTACATTTCAAATAATTTCTCCCTTTATTAATGCTTTTGTAACAACGAGAAATTCGATTTTGTTAGGAATATTTATTTACACAATAAAGATTATAACTACAAGATTATTAAAATAACAAGGCTTTGATAAATATCATAACTGAATGGTTAAACCAGTCGGAGTGGAAATCGCAAATTCTTTAATAAATTGTCGTGCTAGAGAACGCCATAAATTGCATTGGCGAATAATAACGAAATATCAAATTTTGGTGCAGAATTATAGCATTTCTATTAATCTGCTTGGCTAATTATTTGGCGATTAATCCACTGTATGCTTTAAAAGTAACCAAAAATCTAATTTTCATTTTAGATAGGTTTTTCCTCAACCGATCGAAACAGAAATTTAACATAAAACTACTCTTCTAGTCATCAGACCAAATTTGAAATATTTATTGAGTTTTTGAATTACCACGTTTGTTCAAAATTTGACAGGTGTTTACATTATAAATCTGTGTACTGATTTACATCTATCTTGCTCTCTTCGTTTCATTAATTGATATTCGGACAGATGGATTTTTTTGAACAGGTTTTCTACAAATTCAGGAAATCTACAAATTCAGTTTGAAGATCCTATATCAAATTTCAACAATTTAACTCAAAGCGTTTTAGAGTTATCTTCAGTACAGGCAGACGGACATTTTCCAGAAATGCGTGTTCTGAACTCAAGGAAGTCTAAAATGTGGAGGTTTACGAAAATCCCTAGTTCGAATTTTTTACGATTACTGTACTTTTTCTTATAAAATAAAAACGTTTTAATAAAGAAATCACGAATCATCAAGTTATGAATAAAAAAAATTTCATTGAAATTTAACAATCTTTAATATTTTCTGAAAATCTGGTTGTCCTTGAGAAAATAAACACAACACTCTAGCACTAGGATTGATTTAACTCAAGTTACATTTGTTTTGTAGAATTTCTAATTTTTATCTGCAGTATATGTATATCATTCTTATTGTCATAATGTAATTGATATTTTTAGAATAAAATTTCAAAGAAATCTTTCTTGCATGCTTTAAAAAAATATGTCATTAATTATACTATTAAATGTATTAACATATTCAATTATACAATAAAACTTTCCTGTATCAACCAGTTTTCAAAAACCAATGACCGAAAATTTACTTCTTAAATTTACATTAATGACTTTTGTTTATATAAACTTCCAGCATGTTCTTTAATAATCATGGTATTTTTTTAATGTTTACAGCTTTTAAATTACTGTTCTTTTCAGTATTCTGAGAAGACCACTTTTCGATGACTCTATCTCATTAAGGAGAGGGGCGTAGAAGGATGAATGGATTTCTGGAATTCTTCGATTTTGATTTTCACCTTATTAGATACTTTTTGTACATTTTTTTCCACGTGTATGTCAAAATCGCGTTTCTGATCGTATTATTTTAATTCAGACTGCGAGTAATCCGAGTTTATATTATTCTATACTTATAATAAAGCTCAATGTGTGTGTGTGTGTTGGCGCTCTACAGGCCAGACCGTTGAACCTACAGCTACCAAATTTGGTACATGTATACCTTGGAGGTTGGGAATGTGCACCTCGGAGCCCTTTTTTCGAATTTTCAATTTGAATTTGAATTAATTAAAATTTAAGCGAAATTTCGACGTTTTTCCGCTATAACTTCTGAAAATATTATCGCATAAACATGATTTTTACATCCATTTAAAGATTAAAAAATTAGCCTTTTAATGTTATCAGTGTTTTAATGTATAACTTAAGCGTCTATTTTTAACGAATTTTTAAAGAAATATTTTAACCTTGTTTTTTTAGCACGTGACTAGATAAAATAATGCCGGAAGTTCAAATAAAAAAAAAATTATCATCGCAAAATAAATCTACAGAAATACAACTTTCAGCACGTGACTGGATAAAATAAAAGAAATATAAAATGCGATATTTTCTTTAAAAAATAAATGCAAAGCAAAGGTTTCTACAATCGTTTGCAATATCTATATCATTAACTCAATAAATCTTCTTTATTTACGGTAAACCTGATTGAATTTAGACAGGATATGCATTGAAATCCCGACTTAATGGCATATTCATGTAATCGTTTGCAATATCTGTATCATTAATTTAATACTTTTTTCCCCTTTCTCGCTTTCTTTAAAAAACATATTTAATATTTTGGCAACATCATTGAAATTTTTTTTTTAATATTTTGGAAGCATAACCGATGGTTAAAACTGACTGATTTATAAAATTAAAGAATATTATTAGGAAAAGGTGTACTTTTAGAATTTTCCGTCCGTCATCTTGAAGAAAATATTAATTTCAGGTCAATCAATGCCTGGAATTACTTCAAGGCTAATGAATATGTGATTTAACTGAAAATTTTAGAACGCTTTACTCATGGCGAACCAGCTGGTCGCCAAAGGCGGCTAGTATTAAATATAAACATCCCTTCCTTTCATATTTTCACCCACCTCTGTTTTAACGAATTAAACCCAACCTAACGCAAAAATGAATGCCCAAAAGCGCAGAGGGTTAAGAATCCGTCGTCAAACACCATGTGATTAATGTTTACTTTGCATCATACTATATTCTAATGGGAGTTTCTATGATGTGTTGCAGGCTAAGAATCTGTGATAGATAAATATATTCAATCAAAACCATTTTATATTTTATATTGAAGAAAGGACATTAAGATGGTACAAGTTAAAACAAGCGAGAATAAATCTGAAAACCATAAAAAAAATAAGACAAGATTTTTACAAGTTTATTTATTATTAGCCACGTAAAGTAGCAATGTAATCCTTTACATATGTACAGTCTTTTAGTTTTGAATTTTCATTAATACAAAGAAAGGTAACATCTAATATAAAGTTGTGGTTTGTAACACCATTCATTGTATTAAGTCCAAACAAATTCTTAAGAACGCATTCAGAATCGGAAAAAAAAATCACAAATGTATAACATTTTGGATTTTGTCTCAAAAATTCTTTCATTTCTTCATACAGAAGAGACAAGTATTTTGAAAGACAATTTCATCAGAAATTTTGCGAAGTTGGAATGTTTCAGGGTGGATTAAAGTGCTTATAAAAATGTGCATAATAAATTGCTTACAATAAAAGGAATTTAATAAGTTACAGAGAAAATACCCGTTCACATATTGCCAATAATTTTTGACGCCAAGAACTATTTCGTATTGCAATATTAAAACATATTTAGAGCATAAAAGTTATATAAATAGTAAATATGTAAGATAAATATTTCTTTGAGAACTGAAAGAAAGACAATAAGCACAATATCTTTCTTTACTATCATAGTCGATTTTAAAAGCCTTTTTGGGGATTAAATTGATCAACATTAATTGTCTTCTAAAATAACCAAAAATGCTTTAAAAATTAACATTCGAATAAGATTTTAACAAAATATCTGAAGTATATTTTAAGTTATAAAAAAAAGAAACAGAAAACAGAAGACAAAAAAAAAGCAAGAAGTCCCAACATTAAATTTTAATTTCCTGGAGTAAAAATAAAATTATTTCATTCTAATTTTACATGCATTATTACGGAACATAATTCTTTTCAAAGTAATTAAATATAATTGCATTCATCTAAACCAAAAAAATTAAGATCAGGTTTTTCTAACTTTGAAATCAAACTCTCAAAATATTCCGTGCATGTGTGTGTGTGCGCGTCATGGGTAGTTCTTATGAATTATACCCATCATGCAGCATTTTAGAGTTCTAACGCATATAGGTAATCTATTTATCAATGAAGAACCAAATAATAAACAATTCTTAAATTAATTAGAAAAATGAAAATAATTCAATGGTTCTTAAACTAAAATTGTTTAACAAATATTATTTCCATCCTGAGCATGAAATATTTTAAAAGAAACTTTAAGCTATTTTCTAATAGAAATGAAATGCAAATCGATCAATGATATGTCGAACCATCAACTTGTTATTAATTCAATCAGATGAAAATAATGCAGAGAAAAGCATGACTAGTATGACTTTCTTTCAAACAACACTCAGGGGTAGAGAGAAAATATAGAAATTTAGATAGATGGTACTAAGGAGAAATGTAAGATTCCATTAAAAAAATACGATATCAAGTCAAATTAAAGAAAAAGGGAAATATATGAAATTATATATTTGCATTAATTTGAATGAATTATTTTTCAGTCCTTTGGCGCCAAAATTTGACTCAAATAAATGGAATGTAATAAAAATTGGAATGTTTTATAGAACAAAAATTTTCAATAACTATTTACTCAGAAATATTTGAGAATATATACATAATAAACATTTCAGTAATCATACACAGTTAGATTCAATTGCACCTTCATGATAATATAACATTTTCAATTAACAAGGTAACACACGTAATTTTTATATAAGTACAGAGAAACGAAAGAGAAGAATTTCGAAATGAAACTTCCATCGACAGTGAATAGGATTAAAAATTTTTCTTGGTTAGCGATAGGAACTTAAAAAAGTTGGAGGATATATTTACAGAGATCACTACAGTGAAAGAAAATCATTTCAAAGAATTTGACATAAAAAAAATGAACATTAAATCAAATTGTATCAACAGAAATTGTATGAATGAATGAAGCATATGGAATAACTTTCCATCAATTATATTTATTCTATCATAAATTATATACACCGGGTAAAAAGTAATTTTTTTCTAGAGCATTAGATGCATTCATTGGGCTTGAAAATGACTCAAGAAAAAATTTACAAGTATAAAAATGTAAATGAGTCACAATTTGGCCGTTAGATTATAACATATTTTGTACTAAAATTCGCTGACAAAATTAAGAAAAAATGTAAACTGAAATCATTATACATTTTGTACTTACATATGCATTTTTAATTCGAGCGTGTCTATATGTAATTAGGAAAAGCACTAAAAATAAAATTCGAATAATTTTCAGTAAATTTTGATGGATATTTTAAAATGTCAACATTATTTTACTAAATATGTAATAACTAACAAAAAGTGCAGCATATTTACTTATTTAAACAGAAACAAGCAATTAAAAAAATTCTCCAATGGAATCCTTTTCCATTAATATGATGCAACTCATAAAAACAAATAATTCGTTTGCATGAATTATAACAGATAACCTGTACAATAATAAACACAATTTATTTTTACAATAGCTAACAGAAAGCCGCAACAAGGAATTTTTATACATAATAATACAGTCTCAAAAGATTTTCAATAAAGCACAATAAAGAAACAAAGACAAATACATCCGCTCGAAGTATAAAAAACATTTTTAACAGTGCATATTTACTAATTTTAAAATATCAAAAGCACTAACTAAACAAAAAAATTTAGTAGCACCTAAATCATTAAACATTCCACACAGACTTTTTTTTTTTGTACTAAAGTAGCGATAAACATTTTTTTTTCATTCTGAATATTAAATTTAGGAAGGATAGCATTTATACTAAACGAGATTTAAAAAGAGATTTTGTTCAAATGTAATAATGCAATGCAATATAGTAACAGAAGAAAAAAAAATTATAATTCTAAAAGGTGTATTTTGGTTTATAACATATGCTCAATGGCTAGATTAAATCAGTTTATCACCTTTATATGTATAAAACACAATATATAATACAATATTCAACTTTTGTTATACATAATTTATACATATAAATAATATTTTAAATCGTTTCTGAGAAAAAAAAATCTATCGAAAATGACAAACGATTATATTATTGAAGCAAGGAAACATTTGTATCAAACAAATGTAGGATAAACCATGGCGTGATTTTTAGCACAGTTATTAATAAAAATAACATAGGATGCAATTTTATTTTTATAAAGGATATTCGACCTAAAACAGTTGATTCTAGGAAAAATGAAACCTCGTTACAGAAGAAACAGCTAAAATGCAGGAATTTTTCCGAGCACAAAAGAAAATATTGATGAAAAGAAATTCGATGAAGTCTTCAGGTTTCGAATGTTTCTGACGGTGAAAACGAAATCAATATGATTCCTTGTTGAAGTTTGTCTGCAGCACAGATGCCATCCACAAAAACGAAATGTATGAAACTGACTGCACCACATACTTGGCCAATGTCTTTAAAAATATAAACGGAGGGAAACACAAATCATTTGATGATGGAATAGATTATGAAATATTTTTCTTTTCATTCCGTTTATTTTTGGTGATTTCCTGGCAGTGTTGTCGGCCAGTGGGATGAGGAACTTTGTTTTCTGACCTGTAAAGATAAAAACGACAAACATTACTAATGGCAATTACGTTTTTTTAAAAAATCTTATTCTTGTAAACACAAGTATAAATAAAGAAATAACAATGTAAAAAATGAAATCTACAATCACAAATTTCAAGTGTGTCTGTGTATGTATATATCATATAAATATAAATATATATAGATATAGATTATGATAATTTTTTTGAACTTCCGTTTTCAATTCTTCAAACTGGCAAACAAAGTTTTGGAGAGCTGTCGATTTCGAGATGGGGAAAGAAAACATTGTTTTTCTAAATATTGAAGCAAGTGCAATCTTATAGTTTCGTGACTATTTCAAATTGGTTTAAACTGATTAACAAATAAATTAAGACTATTAGTAAGAATTCAGAGAATGAATAATGTGGAAATCAAGTTGTAAATTCATTTGGTGATAAATCGCCAAATAAGACAACCATCAACATTATTTTTTAATAACCCTAAAAGCGAAAAATTGATGCCTCAAAAAACGATAAATAATCAATTTGTTGTTTACGTATTTTTGGGCTTGAAAAAACCATATACACACGATCACACCATGTTCTCACGTAATAAAAATAGAAACGTTTAAAACGGAACCTCGTTGGTGCATATCTCAACTTATACATACCGAAATCTAGGTTTTTAATTTTAAAAATAAACACATTTTAAATGTCAAGAGGAATTTCAAACACTTTTGCTTTCCTCATAATATTTTTATTTGTTATGGAACAAAAAAAAAAATCCACCAATATAATAGCATGTATATCTCTAGATAAAAAGAAGAGAGAGAAAAATGATATTTTTTATCCATGGCCATTAACTTCTAATAGGCATATATTAAACGATAATACTGAGTTACACTTAGTGGACATCTAATTAAATTTGAACTTTATGAAATAAACCAGAAAAATATATTTAAAAAATAAACTATTACAATATCAAATCTTTAAAAGTCTACGTATTTATACTTGAGATATCGGTCTTGATATACAAACTTAAGACTAGATTTAATATATATATATAAATTGAAAAATAAAATTATTATTAAACAAGGTTATATTTTTTTTTTGCTTTTGGCAATTATTTTTTATTTATTTATAAATCATATAATTTGTCTCAAAGGAAAAATTTTTAAGAAAAAAAAATGAAAGAAGTTTCAAACTTCTAATCGACAACATCGTATTATAAGAACCATTTAAGAATAATTAAAAAAATTTTAGGACTGACAATATTATTCTCAAAAAATTACTATTACAAAAACGATAATGTGTACATACAAACCAAATGTATCCAATATTATAGCAACACACGATTCTTTAATCGTAATTACTAAAACAAAAAATAATATACTTGCAAAATATATTTAAAATATTTGAAAAGAATTATTAAATATAAAGAAAAATTGCACAGAAAAAAAATATCGCTGAAAAGATAATTTTCTACATTTAAATTGGTGTAAATTTCTTTTCTTTCTTTTTTTGCATAGCAATGTGCTTTAAAATTAATATTTGAAAAAAATGTTGAAATCTTGATTAATTAATATTTTTGAAAAACTTTTCTTAGTTAATATCGACTACTCCAAAAGTAAATGGTGCAATATTTGGACACTAGATTCAACATTTAGCCTGTAATGCTTTAAACAACTTTTCCATCATGCATATTGCAATTTATAAATAATATGTCTTGTTATAAAAAAATTCACATTAAAGTAATTAAATCAAGCAAATAACATAGTAAATTCTACCATTAATTTGTAAAAATATCAATAGAGAAAGTTTACAGTAAAATGTCTTCATGCTAATTTAATAATATAGAAAAAAATTTCGAACCATTTTTATAAACATTGTAACGTTATTTTGAATTCAGAAAATCATTTATCATTTTGTAATCGAATCAGTAGGCATTTCATTTATCAAGGCTTGGTTACTGATTGGATAACGGAGCAATATTTTCCTTCAAATCCAATCAACGAATAACATTCAGTGAACAAAGAAAAAAATTATAATAACAAGCAAATACTGAAAAAGATGCTTTCTGTGCAGAGAAAAGAGCTCTTTCACCTGTCGCATTTATCATTAATCACATCGATTCCTGCGTCATTATGTATCGATTAATTTCGCAATCGATCCATCACACTTTAAGTATTTAGTTACTCGTTCCAAAAAGAATCGATTTTTTCCCCCACCATTAATATGAATACGTTCCCATCATCTGAGAACGCGTTCCTTTCCCAGTATGTGAAGTTTTTAGTTTTTGATGCAGCTTGTAAAACTGGCATCAAATTTGACTTCTTGTGCATTGTAAGAGTAATGGAAAATTGCATTAAAGTCTGTGATTACGGGATATTTTTTTGATGATTGTATCTCTGCATTAGTACATGCCATGGTCAAAAGCATGGAACTTCCGTTTACAGATAAGATGTAAATTCAATTAATTTATTTTCGCCTCTTTTGCTCAGATTTCAGTTAAAAACTAAATCCCACACAAAGTTTTTGACAAAAATTTGTTTAAATTAGGCTATTTTAGCCAGTGATTGTTCTATAAAGGGAGAAAAATTCATGACACAAGTAATAAATATTTGATATTTAGCAAATCAATAATGCATTCAATGAGTTCAAAAAAAATAATGTATGACATTGAAATAAAACCTTTTTCATCAAAGAATTTGGAAGTGAATAGAATTTATTGCAGCTAATGCTTTGAATCTCAGTTAATGATGCGCATGTGTGTATTGGCAATCTATAGAGCAGATATTTGGCATAGATTTACCACAGATAAAAGAATGCGGCCTGTTATTCAGAATGATTAAAAAAAAAACAATCAAAATATTCATTATTTCAAAAATAATTAAGATTTCAGATTTTTTCTTAAATAAATATTATAAATATAAATGGACTGAAATAATTTACATAACATTTTAAAATTTAGACATTTAGTTTTTAATGATATCAGTTTCATTGTCTAGAATGCTTCTCTCAATTTTAGCACCAGTTTGAAAACCCTTTCTTATATTTTTTATGCCTAATTTTTATAACAGCTTTCACAATTGTCATGACATTCAACCCATTTTCATTATTTTATGGTGTCCCCGAAACTTTCTCCTATACTCTGAAACAAGCATGTTATCCCAAAGGCCTAGCATGGGTTTGGCATATAATAGTGATAAAACATTAATCTTTGCAGTAAATTGAACCTTAACTGATTATGCACAAGGGGAGATAAAAAAAAGGTTTACAAGCAGCAGGATTTGGTAAACATAAATTGTGTACGGGAATATTGTTACCCAGCGTGAAGACACAGGCGCTAATTATCTTAGATCGGATATTGGAGGAGATAGCGTTAATACTTAGACCTGAAATAGCGACAATAATGGCAAGAAGTCTAGAAAAATGGTTTCGCACAGAGTTGCAAGCCGTCATATGATTTCGATGGGTCAAGACGATGGGTCCCCATCGACATTCACATACAAATCGTTAAAGTGCACGGGGGCGAGGCGATGAGTGTAAATAGTGACGAAATGGTACCATTCTTTTGAAGCGGTCAGAGAAATTGCTGGAAACGTTTTGATGAGAGGTCTGGTGCAACCCCCCATCCCCAAACAGCCCTGATTTTTCTCACAGTGACTATTTTCTTTTACCGGCTTTGAAGAAACACTTATCCAAAACAAGGTTTATATTAGACAGTGATGTTCAAAAAGATGCCGGGAACAGCCTCAATAACCAGGACATGATTATTATCAATATGGATTAAATAAGTTGGTCTTGCGGTGTGATAAATGCCTTATCTGGTTTGGCGATTATGTAGAGAAACGACCGCCACATATATTTCTTAATTACCATTTATATCCTGTTTCTATAGCTAATAAAACATTTTTCTTTGTCTTAAAACCTTCCTTTTTGAATCACACCTTGTAAATGTCATAGTACATAGTTATCAACTTTGTTCAAGCAAAAAATAAAACAAGCAGCAGTAGGATTTTCTCAAAATGTCCATTTGACACGTAAGGTTATTGACTAAACAAAGTCAATAAATGACTGCAACTGTAGTAAAATTTTGCACCATTTCATGTTTAGAAGACAAGAGAAACATAAATATTTCTCATACACTGCTTTGGGGACAAAGAGGGCATTTTAAAACCCGCATAACAAAACACATCTTCGGCAAAGACAAATTTAGGGGAAAGGGTGCCAGAAGTAAATAAATTGCCCCTCTCATCCTACACGGTACTCCGTCTCCTTAAACACGCATCCCACTAAAACCCGCACTTGACGCCTTCCAACAAAGGGATTACGTGCAAGGCAATCACTTTAATGAGACAAACTACCCAGGAGGCGGGAAAAAGAACGCAGACGATTTCGAGAGAAACTATTTCATTCCATCTCTTGACTGTAAACCGCACCGATTTACTACAGCTCGCTCTGACTCATTCATTTAAAAGCGAAGCGCGCTTCTCTTCATGAATATGCATAAAGCTCAGAGTTGACCCCAATTTGCTGATTTTTTTTTTATCATCTCTTTCTCCGCCTCGCTTATTTTGTTGGTTCTGTTTATTTTTTGATGAGGCCATTTTTTATGAGTATTTAGTCTATCTTTTTTCCACTCTCATATCATGTTTTTTCCCCCTTTCCTTTTTGGTTGTTGTAGTTAATTTTCATTTTTATGAAGGCGTTGCCAGGTTGATTATGCATTTGTTTGGAAGCACCATCTTTTCTGTGGAGTCACGTGCTTTACTTTTATACCGCGCATTAGATGTTTAGAGCATTTGGGGAGACACCACGTGGGTTCAGCGTCTGCTTGTTTTTTTTAATTTTTGTTCAGTGATTAGACGAGAGATGGCGCTGAGAGACTTAAGAAATTTACATTTATATATTGTACATAGTTTAGATATTGTATTTAAAATAAACCATATTATATTAGAGATTAAAAATTTTGTTGCTTGTATTTTTAACATTAAAAATTTATATAGAAAATAAATTATTTATTTTAATAATGAAAAAAAATTAAAACAGGAAAAGCTTAATCATACAATTTTTTCTAAGTTGTACATATTACCGTAAATGTAATACTGTGTACAATTACCAGTCACTGTCCATAATCACCAATGTATGAATTATCGCTGATAATTATACATAATCACGGAATTAATCACATTTACTGTAATACATACATAGAACATTTTCGATTATATGGCTTCTTTTACTTAAAATCTTTCTTATGAAGCATAGAATAAGTACTAAAACTGTCAGAAAATTCAAACTCGTGATTTTAATGAATCTTTACAATTTAGACTCCCTTTAGAATTCGAAAAACACATTTTTGGAAAATGTGTGCTAGTGCACAAAGATAATTAAAAAGGATTGAGATTACGAAAATAAAAGTGTAATTTTATGCAAAATTTTTCATTCTATCAATTGTGAAGAATGCGTCCAAAATTCAAATTCATTCTTAGATACTATTGACAGTATGCCAAGGATTAATTGCCATTAAACCCGCCAAAGCTCACAAGCTAAATATAATAAAAATTCTAAATTCTCGCCAAATTCACTTTTTAGTAAAATACAAAAATGACACAGCTGCATAGTTAATAAGAAATGCTTTTTCAGTATTCAAACAAAACGGACAGTATTGGTAAGTGACACATTATATAAAAAGTAATAAGATTAGAAAGGCGTGGAAAATAATTTTAATTAATTCTTAACAAAACATATGACATACAAGAAAAAACAATCAGAAGTAATGAAGTCTATTTAGTCTCACGTGGAAGTTATGAAGTCTATTCATTAGCATAAACACATGTATGTTAACAACATGCAAGGTTAGCATTGAGAAATACAAGAGATAATTTTATAAATCTTAACCTTACAGATGTTACCGCAAGCAAAAAATATATAATTACCAAACATTCGCAATTTTTTCAATAATTAAGATTAAAGAAGTCAAACAAATCTTCATTTCTACATGAACAGTTTTAACACAAAATAAAATGCAATATAACGGTCTTTTTAAAAAAAATAAAACGCATCCTTCAGAATAATTCGATTTATAGAGGATAAAACAAAGATTATACGCGTTTAAATACTACAATCCAGAAAACAAACACAGATCGAATGCAAATCTTTTGTCAGTGTACTTAACCGGAAACCAAATGAGATATCACAGATACCATCTCCAGTTTCGAGATTCGTATCTGCTATCAATAATGACATGAAATAAATCATCCAGTATCGTCACAGTAGCAATTTTTTCCGGTAACCTCAACATCGAGTCAGACAAAAGTGATCAAATACTCTTTGTCACAAATAAGGCAAAGACCTTTGAAGCAATAAAACGTTAGGACTCGAAAAATCGGTGTCTCGGCCGACAGCAGAAGACGGGCTATTTACACGCCGTTTAAGTGCAAAATGTTGTCGCCATTCAATCCTATCGTTTGTTAAGATCTGACTTTTTATAAGGTCGTTGAAGACCTTGTTTTCCTCCAACTTTTCAGTCACGAGATTCGGACGATGTCTATCTATCTTATAGACCAGAATTACTCGATTCTTAGCAATCATACTGAGTTCTTTTTCTCTCTTCAGGGTTACGATAATAAAGTCATGTAATTCGAATGATTTATGTGTGTAAGAACTTAATACTGGAATCTGAGTCCGACATCAATTCAACAGACTTTCCTTGTGTTTAAATTGTTTTATTCCTCCGTTTATGTTATCTCTATTGTCGCTGCTTATGTCTTGGTAATGGGAAATTTGAGAACTGAATTTAAAAAAAAATGACAAAAGTGCGGTTACTTTACACTTACTATTAGGAGCACAAACATACATTTTGTCTTGAGATTCAAATGAAATCTCTAACTTTTGTTGCTTTGTGTGCGAACAACTTCTTTATTGTTTATTTTAGCTTAAAATATATTTAAAAGCATTTCATTTTTTGAATATCAATAAAACTAAACAAAGCAAAACGTTTGCGTTTAACCCCTTGAGGACCAGCGCGCCGGAAATAAAACTCAGTCACGGGACCGAACGCTCTGAAACGGAGCGTCACTACCGGCCCGCGCATTTTAAGCAGTTAAGCCTAATTTTACAAAAAAATTCGTATAAAATCAGCATTTTAATAAAAAGACTCTAAATTTATATCCCATCACATATTATAATCCACAAAATTATAATCCCATCACATATCCCAAAATTTCTACGAAACACACACATTAAAAAACGCCGCCAAAACCGAACACCACTCATAAATATTTTACTCTTACCCCTTGCAATAATCCGCTGAATGTACTCCCCCATATTCTCCTAA
Source organism: Argiope trifasciata (assembly GCA_026543055.1). Taxonomy (NCBI): domain Eukaryota; kingdom Metazoa; phylum Arthropoda; class Arachnida; order Araneae; family Araneidae; genus Argiope; species Argiope trifasciata. The sequence goes on along the minus strand of JAPMOQ010001126.1, from coordinate 1,538,293 downwards.
CGAAAAAAACAAAGCAATAAACAAGTCACTTGAACTCACACGTGCACTTTCAAACACCCGTGTTTCCCAGTGTGTTTATATTAATTAGAAGAAATACTTTCTTCCATTTCACTATCTGATTCATTCATCTATTTCGAAATCTCGCTCTATCAAACCTCAAAAGGCAAACGCAATTCTACCCCAACATTTTAACTAATAAACGTTCAATAAATTTCCACAATCTGTCAAAATATAAACACAGCTCGCAATAAATCCCAGCCCTTTAAAGAGCCGTGATTCTCACTTTGTTTACATCAATAAATATATCAAATACAGAAGCCTAGAACAGAAACTAATGCCCGTTCATGAAGGTCAAATACCATATGAGTCGACCGTTGTGAAAACCGTTGCCGTTTACCGCCATCAAGTAGCATTTAAAAATTCAAATAAAACGTTCCGATTTCCGATTACGCATACGCGACGCTGGTCTCTCCGTATCAATCGGAGCTCTTCGCGTGGAAGCGACGCTGGGCTGATAACAGTGGAATCGCTGCGTCGCGTCCACGGGACCTTGGTCGCGAACGGGTTAAATAAAATATTCAGAACTATGCTAATCTTTACTTATAAATTTAAAAAAACAAGTAAATTTACATACATAGAGAGAATGAAAGCGAATATTTTTTAAAAGTCAACTAATTAATTTCACTTATATGTAGCACAAATTTTATGCAAAACTTTATGACAATTTCTTTAGTTAAATTTTCAAATGTATTCATATCCTGATATTCTTTCTTTCTTTTTTACATTTTTTTTCCTCACAATGTATTGTATTGAATATCGTACAACGAATTGAAAAATGAGGCCCAATTTTTAAAAACAAACATGTGATACAGATGTTCATAAATGTGACATTTCCGTACAAAATGATGACATAATCATTTGCACAATTCCTGATTTACACCTTACTTCTGTTCTATTTTTCATCTTCAAGCAATAATATTAATAAAATTATCAACTACCAGATTTTTTAAATAACAAATTTCCTTAAAAATGCACTATCACTTCCCAGTCCTTGCATAAACACTATAGATACTCGGCTGTGCCATGCCAAGTTATACAATTTGGAAGTAAGAACCATTTTTTTTATCCAAGTTGTTGCATTTTTAAGCCATCACTTCTAAATGCATGCGAATATACAAAAACGACAGAGGATCATCCTTTGAAAAAATTTAATTTAAAATTTTATACCGATTTTCATATTAAGTACTAAAATGGAATGAAGAGTTATCCATCTAACTCTTTTTATTAAAGTAGTAACCATTATCACTTACATTCGGTTTGAACCATGAAAAAATTTTATTCAAAATTTGACAAATTTCTACTGATTTGGTGTATGACAACATACGAAATTTCATCGTTTTAGCTCAAAAGCGTTTATGAGTTACTACATTAAACAGGCAAAATTCCAAAAACGTGCTTTTTGGTAACAGAAGTCTAAAATAGGAGAGATTCGTCAAAATCACTATTTAGAATTACTTGAAAATTAAAATACTTCCTCTTTGCAAACTAGAAAAAAAATTGGTATATTTCATTCAAAAACGGAGCATTTCGAAAACTCGCATAAGCTTTTTAAAAATTGTTCATATAACATTAGATTTACAGTTTTTTTGGAAGTTGAATTAAAGCAATGAATGGAAGTATATATAACTTTTTAGTCATCCAATATCGTTAGTTAATTCACAGAAACGTGAGCCGTCATTCCTCCAAAATTACGGCAATATAATTTCGGCGATGATCAAACGGGGAATAATTTTCACCGACGCAATGCGCACGATCCGCACCGAAATTCGACACCCTTTCGTCCTTGCACGCTGGAGTCAAAGTTGAAAACGTTTCCACGCAAACAGAGGGCAAAGTCTAAGGACCAGTAGTGGAAGACCATACAATCCCGGGTTCAAGGAAGCAACTGACGATCGCCCTTTGGACACGAGGGAGTCGTGGTTTATGGGAGAATGTGCAACACCAAAGTGATTAGCCAGGAATGTATTATTTTGGTTGGTTAGGAATTATGAGTATCTTCCTCATCCACCATGGTTAGGTTTTTTTTTTTTTTTTTTTTTTAAGTTTGCGATTATACGATGCAAATGATGAAAAATCTTTTGCTAGCTATGTTAGCTCATATATGTTTTTAAATCCTAAAAAGATAATTTTTTTTTTTTTTGCTTGTATTAAATGTGCTTAAAATTCAAAGGGGGAAAAAGTCCCATAGTTTTAAAAAGCCCTTTTTTTCTGGTGAAGGTATCCGTAATAATAATAACGGTCTTTTTGTTGGCACACTACAGGGCAAGCTGTCTGACTTACAATTACCAAATTTGGATCAAATATACCTTGTAGGAAGCGAATTTGTATAGTCCCCCCCCCAATAAATTCCGATGTATTTTTATGTTATTTTAAAATTTTAAAAATTTATCTTTTAAATGTCACTAATTTAATTATTTTTTGAAAATTATTTTTCTAAACACTGGCAATTAAAAAAAAATTTCCTGATTTACAATACTAGAATACATTGTTGGCCTGAAATACCAACTATTTTTTTTTATTTCATCAAATATTTAATGGTGCGATTTGCTTCCGTTGTAGATTGTTGAAGGATTACGTTTAACATTTGCAGAAACAATAAATAAAGTGAAGTAATAATACCTTGAAAGTTAAAATCCATATGAATCTTACATATATATTATTTGATTCAACAGATTTCCACTGCTTGTACTTAATTCATTTGAAATTTAAAATAAAATGTACACAATCTACATAACATATGTAAGTTAATTAGAATAACACGGCTTGGGTGTCTGACCATACGATGGAATCATGGATATGAAGTTTCGTCAAAACGATTTAACTAACAGTTTAATTACCAATAAATAATATTATTTTGAAATAATTATGTTCAAATATCTAATACTGAAAAGAAAGCTGGAATAATTTCAATTTCTTATCTGTAACCAAAATAATGCATTTATTTGTTAGTTAATAATTTAAATCAATGAACAATATTAATATATAATCCACTAATTGCGATCACGGGACCTGGGTTGTTCTCGTGTTATGTCGGAAAATATTCTGACACCGAATGTCAGCGAATAGGGGCGTGACAGTATTCTTTTTCTTTCTTGAACGCCTTTCAGCTAATATCCAGCATGTGTGCACCAAATGTGATAACTATGAATTTCCTGAATAAATCAAACTATTATTATTTATTGCAATATTTTTAATACGTGCGATAGAACTTTGATTAATTTACGAAACTAAGTATAAACATTTGAAAATACTTTAAAATCGTCCTCTTTTACGAAGTTATGAAAAAGAATCATTTTCAGATAGATATTTAAAGGGGAAGAAAAAAATGCATCAATAGTAGCTGCGTAGAAAAAAAATTGAAATACAATAATACCCATAAATATACTATATATGCAGAAATACTATATAATACAGAAAATTAATATACCGAGCTATTTAATGCCAAGTCACTTTCATTTATTTGATCAGCTGTCATTTTAAATTTCTTTTCAATGGATAAAATAATAATCACACAGTAATTTCCAAATTTCTAAAAACAATTACACAGATGATTTGAAATTAATAAAATGTATATAAAAATATCTTGAAGTAGAGGCAGTGTAAAATACAAAATTCAAACAATGAACACAATCCATCATAAAAAGATTGAATCAATTAAAAGATTGAAGTTATTCAAACTTCTATAAATAAAATATTAATACAGACGCATAAAAAAACTAGAAATTAAACAAATAATAATGTTGATAACTTTGTCTAACAAGCTATGCATCTTCATATACATTTTTTTAAAAAAATAATATTAATGTATCAATAATTAATGAATAATTTAAAAAAAAAATTTTTAATTCAAAAAGTTTTTAAATCAATAATTGTGTTTTATTAGCATAACCTAAATTTACACTTAATTTTTTTTTTAAATATAGAAATTCCGATATAAAAATCTCGTTTCCAGTCTCGTCAGACTTCTTTATTCCGATTGTCCATTAAGATATAAAAATATTATAATTAAAGCTAAAAAATTATACAGATTAGATAAAATACTGCTCGATTTTTATATGCTTGCATTATTTATATTATTTTATTTCTAGCACTGATGTTTTGAATTTTTTAATTACACAGAATTTTTTTTAAAAACTATGCATATATGAACGATATATAAAGAAATGTATACACGGAAAGTTAACAAATTCCCGCGGGTGTCAAAAATTCCTCTCTCTGAAATATAAGCTCAACTCTGAATAAAGATATCGTCTGCTCTTTCGTCGAGTTGCCAACAGTAAATTTGGAAAGACTAGTCCTTTACAAAACATCTGCGCTGGAGAGAAGAGACAGGAATACCAAATCATGGAAAGTCGATCTGTCAAGATGACAGGATAATGTTTAAATTGTTCAAGAATCTGCAGTCTTGAAATGCAAATTTCTTCCTTGTTTCACTCGTATATTTGCTTTGTTTTCCATACTTTGAGGAATTCTTTTAAAGATTCTTTACTTTGAGCAACACTTATCAACGCAACACAACGAGTCACAGCGCGACGGGTGTTATCTTTGATGCGCATCAAATTTGCAGGACTGCTTTGATGATGACTGAATTTTGAGGACCGAAAAATCACGCTATACTAGTTATTTTCTTTGAATTTACAAAGAATCTGTGTCAAGGAATGCATCAAAAGTGAAATAAATAGGTGTGTTTGAAAATTCTAAGACTGGCTGCTTGTAATAAAACATATGTAATACTGAAATCAGATTCAACAATGGCAATTTACAACAAAGATAAATTAGTGCAGGCTAAAATACGTAATTTATTACTGCTAATTCAATAAGTCAAAATATAATATTAGTTCAATTCAAAGCAAATCATATATTTAAACAAAAAATGATATTTAACATCAATAATCTAAATTCAGTATAGTAAAATTATTGCTTTAAAACCAATGGATTCAATAATTAATAAGGAATTAAACAGATCAGAAAACACTAAAAAATTTATTCGACAGTTTAAAGAGTAATTCTGTTTCTTAATTGAAAATCAAAGTTGATATAACATTACCAAGAACTTTTTGTTAATTGCTTCTTTCTTAAAATCAATTATTTTTTTCCAATAATTTTTTTTAAAATATCAATCAATGGATTCCTGTTTTTGAAGACTGGTAATATGCATATACATAGGCTTCAGAATGGTATGACATTGCGTAAATTAATTTTGACATTTTTCTCAGTCTTTAATTCTTTATTATTAATTTTTCAAGTTTAATAGTTAAATTTTCTAATACTAATAATCGCAGGAAAAAAAGGTTTTTAATTAGTTAAAATTATTGATATCTATAATTTTAAATACCATTGCAAATAAGGGATTAAAATCCCATTTGGTGCCTAATAAGTCTTTCCTAATAGGTAAAAGATTAGAAGCTAGCCATAAATCTCTTTTCTGGACCAGTTACAGCACGTGTCATTTTTAATGCGTCAAACCATTAACAGGTTGAACATTTTTATTTCGATTCAAATGGCATTTAATGATTTTAATTATATTTAAAATTTCAAAACATAGAATTCAAGTTAAGTTGTAGCAAAAAAATTTAATGGACTGAATTTTAGAAATAAAGAACACGAAACAATATGAATGTAACTACTTAAATATAGAAAACAAAATTTCTTCAACACTGTTATCTATAATGAAAAATGTAAACAGTAATTCTACTCCCCTCCCCGAAATAATAGTAGCAAATTATTTTGAATAATCTATCTTATATTTGTTCTTTTGTTAAAATCTTAAAAGGCATTTTCTTACAATAAAACGGATAAAACGAAGAAATTAGAAAATAAAATATATTATGAAATGGATTGAAAATTAAATTCTTATATTCATATATTAGTGCAAATACATGCAAGGAAATATAAACATTTAATTTAATTAATATTTAAAATATGTTGTGGCATGATAAGGCATCTACTATTTCCATACATTATGCAAAATGAAAATTTTATCTTAATTTCAAAAATCTTTTGCGCAGAAAGTTATGACAAAATTCTATGAAAATATAAGTTTATTTTCTTTAATTGCAAATTGCTTAATTACACTAGACCAATTTATTTAAAAATTTCAACGAACACTCCCTTTGTATCTTGAAAAATGAAAGATGGTATTCTAATTCCCTACCATAGAACATGGAACATTTGAAGCGCAAGCATTTTTGTCTAAATTTTCCATACATGATGGTCACAAAATGGCTAGGCAATATCACAATAACCAGGCAATTTTCATAATAATATCTAAATTTCCTTTTAAAAAAAATGGTTCGTTTCGTTTTATGGAATTTCTAAAAGAATGATGCTCTTTTTCTCAAATCAATTTCGTTGACTCTTGAATTACTATCTCTAATAGTCATTTCCTTTTAGCGTTTATTAATCAAAGAAGGAGTCTGGGCTTACTTTGCATAGTTCAAGCACAATGATCTTCTAGGAAGTGAAATCACAGATATCAAAAAAAATATTCATGATATTTTTTAAATAAAACATTTATATAAAAATAATATATTCATCGTATTACTTGATGACGCGATTTTAAAACGCAAGTTTTATTGAGACACCGCTAATTTTTTGAAAATGCGTTAAGTCAAGGAAGTTGTAATTCAAGGATGAGAATACATCCATCATTCTCACTTTCGTAATTCGAAGGATCGGACTTGAATAACAATGTTCCTGATGAATATTCAACTAATATGTCAATACCAACAACAAGAATTCGTAAGCTTGCCGCCTGCTGAAATAAAACGCTTACGTTCGTCGTCTGACAGAACCGCCCTGCATTTTAAGTTTGAAAATTTAGTTCACGTATATGATTCAGGAAATAAAACTACGTTTCTTATTTTTTTAAATTACGTCTTCAAAACATTGCCACACGATAAAATGCACGTGAAATACCAGACGCCGTCATCGGAAAGGTATTTTGAAAAGAAGAAATCTACTAATGCAATCAGGAATTTAGGTTCAATGAAATAGTATAAATGAGATATAATTTGTGAATATTTAAATCGGGCTTGTTTACACCTAAAATTGTAGTTATAAATTGGAATACTTAATTCAATTATATTGTCTATATAGGTGCGAAAAAACGGATGATTTCAGCGTACAAAACGCATAAACAGTGTGATCTCCATAAATATAGCAAATTGAAAAAATTTCATTCGAATAAATATGTTAAAAAATATGAAATTATATTTTAATAATGTAAAATTTAGATGAAATGGAACAAACAATAATTTTTGAAAGGAATTTTCCTAGAACAGAATTAAGGATTTTTTTCATAAAGTACATGGAATGGGTTATTCATGGAATAACATATAGAGGAAATGGCCTCTAATGGTTTTATTGGCACATATACACTCTTTTGTCGAAATTTTCCATTACCATTTTGTGTAAATGTGGCTCAATTTCGTTGATGCAGTTTTCTGTTTCCTACATCGTTGTGCACGTGCTTGTGAAGCTTGTTGGCAAAGACCTTTGACTTCAAATAACCCCATGAAAAGAAATCCAATGGTGTTAAATAACACGATCTAGAGAGCCAATCTCATATTTTCGAGCTGTGGCCACCACACATTCAGAACTTTTCAAGTATTCTTCAACAACGAAAACACATTTTCTAATCGTGTAACGTTCCATTTTTACGAACCCTAAACTATCAGCTGCCAAATGTTTTTTAATAGGAATGTCAACGCTTTACTGTACAAATAATAGGAAATTCAAATCTCTCATTAATTTTGGGACACCCTTTATGTACCAGAACAGATAAATTGAAAAGGATTCTTCAAAACTGATTTTTTAAATTTTAGTAGTAAGATTTAAACAAATTAAGATGTAATGATAACATAAAATATAAAAATATATCCTTCAGTTTAATTTCCTGGAGAAATAAGGCTATTTTAAATTATATGGGACATCCAATATTTTTATATACCGGATATTTATTTGTTAACCTGAAACATTTGATTTGAATCTAAAATTGCATCTAAATACTCTAAAATCAGAACGTAAATTGGACCTAAAAATCAATAGAATAAGAGACAAAACCACTTTTTAAAAATGTTGTTAAAGATGTCTTTTTAATTTTTAACAGTTTTATAATAAATAGCATAATTACGTTAAATACATGATATTTATAATATTTTGTAATAAATATCATGTCACATAACGTAACGGCATCACATACAAAACTGTCTAATATATACATCAAATTTCATTTAACTAATTATGATAAGTATATTATACAATAATATTTTAATAAAAGAGCTAGAAATATCCAAAATTTTAACCACAATAATAAAATGAAAGCATTTAGAAGAATGACCTACTTGTAGTCTGTAGCCATTGGAGTGTTGTGTGACCGAAATAATACACAATAAACTCTTGGACAATAGTCAAACTCTTCGCACTGATCCAAATTGCTAGTTAACGATGCTTTTGTAAACTCGGTTCTCGTGACACTGCAGACATGCGTGCGAGAAAAAATGCTTTCCACGCTCTGCGGAAAAGCTTTCTCTTTCTGTATATTCACTTTCCATTGAAAAACGCCTAGTAGCACAAGCGTAAGTGAATTATTACTTTATGAAAGGCAGAGAAGATTTGTATTTAAATCTAATGACAGTCGTATCAACATCATTAACTCCTCTAACATGAGATATGTTTTAAAAGATGAACGAAAAAGTGGAAAACAAACACATAAATCGTCGTTAATGTTTCCATAGAGACATTTTTAGCACAAAACGTTTGATTTTGAGTGTTTTGTTATTTAATAAAATTATATAAATCGTCAAAAGAAAAAAATTCTGTAAAAGTATTACAAAGCTGTCAGATTTCTTTTCTTCATATTTTTGGTATTAGAATCAATAGTTGTGAGAAAATAGCTAACGAGAAAATTTTCTGAATTCATATGAAACTCATATATAACATAATAAAATGAAACTATAATCAAGGAAAAGCGCTAAGATAAACACAATTTAATAAACTGCAATGTAATTCCTTTGAAACTTATTACATAAGGGAATTTAATAAACTACTGCATCAATGATTATATAAACAGGGAACAAGAATTTTTAGAACTATACACAGTTAACAATTTTGTGATTTTTATCTCTTCCTCTTATTATAAATAAAAATTATATATATGCAGATATATATGTATTTGAGTACGCAAATTTCTCCTAAACAATCGGGTCGAGTTAAACCAAACTTTGCATATTTATTGTTAAAAAACAAAGAGACAGAAAGCATTGTCAACCTTTCAAAACACAAGAATTAATTAAATAAACGCAGACGATTTGAAACATAGAAATTTATAAACAGTCTACAGCTGGCAACAGCTTACTTGGAATAAGCTAACCTTTATTTTTTACATTATATTTTCTTAATATTTCTAGGAAACGTTCTTTTGTTGATTTAGAAGGAATTCTAAAGTTTTTAGATTAAAATTAAAGTTGCAAATGATAGAAAAAATTTTGTTAATTGTAATACTTTGCATAAAATATGTTTTTATATGGAAAATAAGCTTTTAAAAAAGTTTACTTACAGACACGGTGTATTTTCCAGATTGTTGATATTTAATAGATTTTTTTACTTTTTTTTGCATACAAACATAATCAAAATTATGTTTATAATTTTAGAAGTATATGATTTCAATATAGTTTCTGGGGAGGTCAATTAAATTATAAGATTTTCATTAAACACATACAAATTTCATTTCGGGTAATGCAGAATATTTCAATTATTTTATAAAAAAATGAGACACCTAGGATAATTTAAATAACATCAGAACAAATTTGTACTTTTTTAATATAAAATTATATCAAATCTATTTCGTTGCCTTAAATTAATGGCATATACTTTAAATTTTTGACGAAGTGTCAGTAACTTGTGTCTGGCTAATCTATTCCGGATAGCTACTTTAGTATACTAAGTTATATATTTATTGAGAAATATTAATCTAAACAATATTATTCAGAGCAATATTTTTCTTGTAGTAATATATCAGAATTTTTCGTGTAGGAATATACCAGTTATGAAAACATTCTAAATTCAGTAATTACTGGCTAGATTTTGGACGTTTTCAAGAGTTTTGGAGAAATACTTTTAGGACTTGCCTAGTATAAGCCACTTCCTGAATATGCAGTTCGATTGTCAATATTTTTATCAGACCTGGATAAAAGAAATCGTTTTCGTTTTAGACGTTCTTCTCTCATAAACAAGTCATTCTAAGTATCTCCATTTTGCCCAAAAGGTATTCCAACGCCTTACCCCTCTCAGTACCAACCAAAAACCCACATCTCGGAGGGATGCCGGTGGTAAATCTCCAATTAAAGAAGCATGTCCCAACTTCCCCGAGGACCTCACCTTCACCCAGACTCTTCTTCAGCACAGGATGAGATCGCTTGGGCAACCCGAAGGCATCCCCTCCACGCATCGCTGGAACTTCCCTTCATTCGCTATGCATGAGCTGTAACCTAATTGTATTATTTCCAAAGTTATAAATACGCATAACTCTCTCTCGGGCCGGCTCATTTGAATGGAAATGGCGAAGGAAAAAAGCCATCGTTACACGGACTAGATCTTTCCAGAACCATAATTCCTCACCCCTCAGTGACAGTTACGACTTCTTACGCGACCATCCTGGGATCGTGATGACGGCTGGAGACAACACCTCGGAAATGACGGATGGACAGACATGAAATACTGTCGGTTATTTTTTTTCCCAGGAATAAAATTTGGGTAATATGTATCATCTGGATCATAATTTGTTCTGCGGAAATGTCAGTCAAACTACTGAAGTTATCTGATGGGAAGCCAAAGTGATAACAATCGTAAAGAAAGAAAGTAGGAAATTTATACATTAATTGTCGGTAAGAACAAAAGATTCTGGAGAAATAAATTATTGAGGAAACTCTATATTATAACTTATTGTATAACAGACCGTTACTTATACATATCATCAAAGGTTGATGGATCACTACTTTCAATAACACGACATTCAATTTTATGCTTACATAACCTTGTAATATTTGTTGTTGTTCAGATCAAATATTTCCATGATCAGCAAAATATAACAAAATAATGATTGTACAAAAAATTGAAAAAAATAAATAAATAAATAAATAAAGCAATTTAAATGCCTAACACAGGCAAACAAATCCTTCTAAGGGAAACATAATAAAAATACAAATAAAATAATTAATATAATTTCAAAAAATGTAGGAAAGAGTAGGATAATAAATAAAAAATAAGTCATGATTCATCTGTCAAATGCCCATCACATGTACAGAGTTTATGTATGTTAAATTAGGGACAAGGTGTTCGGAGTGCACGAATTCTATGGTTCTTAAATTCCATATCTTGTAAATATTGAAAAGAGGGCATAACAATTCAAGTCGAAATACGAAGCGCATTTAAAAAATTGAAGATGATAAAATAATAAAGATGAAAAATGTCACAACATAATAATAATATAAGAAGAAAATAGAAAAAAAAAATAAACGAAGGAAGAAATTTACCTAATAAAATTGACCGGCAAGCAGTTTTGCAGAGTCGTATTACGGTGGCTAATGACAAGAGTAGGAATAAATGTATCAAACTAGTTTTTTTTAAATATCTACTATAATAATTCGGTTTCTTAAGAACAAAGATTGCATTATGATTATTTTTTTCAAAGAAACAAAAGGAGACAGCAGTCTTGTTAAATAGTTTTCTTTATATTTTCACTTATTTATGGTGTCATAAAGTTCGAAAATTTAAAACGTTTGCCCAAATGAGGAATTTACAATATCAATGCTAATGGAATGAAAGAAATGGGAGAAAAAATTATTATTTAATATATAAAATTGAATCGGTTGGTTAAGTTGAATTTTCTATGGGTGGCGCAAGAGCCATGTATAGTCGTGATGCGCCAAGTAAATGGCAAAACCATAGAGCAAACTATAAAAACACACACTTTACGACGTAAAAGCAAAAGGTATCAAAATAAAAATGCAAATAAATAAGTAAAAGTGCAAGAATGCACATTAGCATATTTAAATGAAACATTAATGAGGAAAAACCGTTACAATGAATCGAATAAAAAGTCAAATATGAACAGAAGTTAAAAGTTCTAAAGACAAGTATAAAAGTCAATAGTTTTTAAATATTTAAAAAAAGTTTGGGTGGTATTTCTCACCTGCCACGTTTAACAAAGTGAATGACAATGACTTACAAATGTGTAAGCGAAAGGAATTAAAAGATGGCTATTCAATTAAAATATGATTTATTGTAAAATACACACAACATGTGGATGCTTCACAACATGCCAAAAATGAGATGCCTGCGCATGTAACAAGCATGTCCCGTACGCAGGGGAGTCAATATATTCAAGTGTCTTTAATCAATGATAATCAACGGAGAATATCATTTTTTGGAATTCACTCTTATATCGCGTTATGATTTTATATAAAAATAACTGCCCGGAAAATCTATCCTCCAATTTCTGCGTCATTCTAATTTCCTTTCTTTAATATTTTCGCAAACCTGTTGCTGAATCTTCTTTCAAAATCATTTTTAAAAATAACATCTGATTAAATGACAGATGATGGAGCAATGAAAGCAGCTCGAAATTCAGTTTAATAATGAAATGCATTATTGGAAATTCATGAATAATATATAGCTAGATAATGTATAAAAAATTTGCAAAGGCAGTTAAATTGGTATAATTTTAAAATGGTGTAACAATACGGTTTTTTTATAATATTATTTTCAAAAAATATCGCAAGAAAAAATGTCACTATTTTGCTAAAATATTTTAACTAAATAAAATTTTTAAAAAGTAAAAATTAAAAAAAAATGCCCCAATGTGCGCATTTCTACCTTCCAAAGCACATTTGTGTCGAGTTAAGTGACGCAAGATTTAAAGATCAGTCCTACATAATTAACCAAACCAAAATGCACATTCATTGTGTTTTAAATACAGTGCAGATAATAAAGAGGAAGACCATCGTCTGAAAAAGAATTGGAATTTTTTAAAAACAGATTTGAAAAGTATCCAAATTCTTTAAAATTCTGAATCCACGCAGTAACAGGTCTCAACATTGTTGATGCTTATAGCCATCCTTCTTGATCATCTTTCAAATCTCCAGATGTGACGATGATTACATTTTCAGTAAGATTTGCAGACGTCTTCCGTGTATCTTTTTCCGCAAGGGGTCACCAAGATCATGCTTAGCTCTGGAGTCCTGCGTAAGTGGATAATGCGGTGGGGTTTACTTCCAAATGATAGGTCGTCGCTAAATGATTAGGCATTATTAGATGTCATTTGCGGTCATTAGGGGTCCTTATTATAGGCATTGGGAAGCTGTAATAGCTCTGTCCACGGCATGCGTACGAAGAATGCGAGAAATGTAAAATTGTTTACAGGCATTTTTAATTGTGCCACAAAGTGGTGAGAAAGGATCGACAAGCAGGTGTTGCAATTAACTTTTTTGAAAGATTTGTCTGTCTGTCTTCTCTTTCACTGTTTATGGGAAAAATTATGAAAATAGACCTTTAAGTCTATCTTCACACATATTACACAAAGATATAGGTCGTTATGTCTAATTTTCCAGTTACAAGTCCGTTTACGATCACACCAGCCATTTCTGTAACCATGAATATAGGTCTATTGAGATAAGTAAATAGCACGATCAAAGATTCTATTGATATTGCTAGTTTTGTGGTTGTGGTTGGCTATTCACAATAAGAAGCATGCTCAAAAAATTATAGTAAAAATACGATATAATACTACATGATACTTAAAAGTTAACGGTACCGCACTAATAATTCCATCTATACAAAAATTCAAATAAAAATAAAAACTAATCAATCAAAACTTATCAGGAAAAGAGAAATCGGCAATTTTTACATTAAACATGACAGCAAAAAATTATTTTCAGTATGTAATGTTTTGATAAATAATACATAATTATTAAACAAATAGATTTTACAATATAAAATAAGAATTATATTAAAAATTATTAATAAATGAAATGAGTTGTATAAATTAATAATGAATTTATAAAAATATGAAAAAATGGTATACCAGTATTTTGAATATATCAACTCTACAAATTCACAGTTAAGAAGTTTTAAAACTTTTATTAAAAAATAATAAAAAGCGATAATTTTTTTAAAAAGTTATTCATTATTGATTACTGAGGGGTAAAATTTTAAGGGGTTCTCAAAAGATCCAGCAAATGTGTACTTGTTGTTTGACAGCAAAATAATGAGCAAAGATATATTTAATTGAAAAGACATTCATTGTCTTCTAATGACACTTTTTCCAGAGGGTTTAATATATAACATCAAGTGATCATTAATTCGTCTAAAAATGTTAAGAATATATTTTCTCACTCACACAGCTCAACAAATTCACACATCTTTCAAAAACATAGGGTATCAATTATAAGTATAATATTCCATGATTTATTCTTCAGTTATTCCATTTTATTTATTCTCACACTAGCTGTCATTGGTGACCAGTTTGGAAACCAAAAATATTGGTTTCCACTAATGTTAAATTATATTTAAAAGTATACTTTTGTTTTTCCAAATCACATGCAATAAATTGGTTAAATTGTCCCTTTTCCCCGAAAACGCTCATAATATTGATTTCCTCGAATGTTAAATCATTAAAATATCTTTAAATGTTTATTTGAACAACTGCAAATCATCTGTAATAAATCTGAGGTTAAGTTGGAAACGAATTAAATGAAAATTCATGTGTAATAAAGCTTCAGTTTTATAAAGTAAATCCTTTCCTTCATTAAACTGAAAAATACGAATTAAACGAATATTTAAAGATATATAAAATCTTTTAACAGGAAAAAAAGCACCAACTAGAAAATTTGGAAAATATGCATACACATTCTCTTTTATAAGCATTATATAGTTAAGCATATACACTATTTTTAAAGTGCACAAATTGAGTTGCTTTCTGAATAGCATATTATGTCTAAACTAAAAGTGTAAATTGGTAAAATTTTCAAGACTTTTACTAATGCCATTTTCGAAGCTTAAAGATTCAAGTACCAATTATCAGCAAGACAAAAACATTACACCAAAAGCTACATTCATTATTGCACATCCTTCAGATAAAATTCTTCTCGAAGATTTATTACTCTCAGCAAGCAGCGAGATAATGAAACGAACTTCAATCCTAATTAATCAGCAACATCGTCAGTTCAAACTATTAGTTTTGCCGCACAAGAACAGCTGAATATCATTCCGTTAGGCAACATTCCGAATAGTTTATCGGCATGATGAAGACTCATCAGTCATTTAAAAATCCCATAATCCCTCTCGAATTCGAATCAAACCCGGTTGCTAGTATCCCACCGAGCCAGAATAATGCATCCCTGAGCTGTAATCCAGACTTAATCTTTACAAACGTTCATAAGGTTCTTGTTAATTTTCCGTTCTTTCTCCAACTCCCTGGACGGACGGGCAGACCAGAAAAGTACCGCGCTAATCGCCGAAAAGACTTTTCCGTCGAATAATCTCACCTTTGGGATGCTTAATTCCATTGCATTTGGAAACAATGAAAAGAACGATTATTTGTCATGAGAAATTATCGAATGTGGAAATTATAGAGACTGATCATGGTCTTTGGAAGATTTATAAGTACAAAGAGGATTGTGAAAGAATAATTTTAAAAACCTTGAAAAACTTTGAATTAATTTATTTGAGAAATGGATAGGCTAAAAATAAAGTTGAGTGTTCTTTTTTAACGGGAATTGAAAAAAGAGCCGTCGAATGCGTTTTAGGATATAGCTGGGACAATGTTTAAATTTCAAGCAAAGTGGACATCATCGGACCACAAATTATTTATTTTGAGCAAAATATTTTTCACTTCATTATTTTATTATTTTGAGAGAATGATCCTAGTTAAAATTATAAATAATGTCCAGAAACTTTTGTGCAACATTTATTTGATAGTAAAATTAATGAAAATCGTCTACTTGTACCTTTTCATGAGGTTGTTGTTGCATTGTCACTTAAGCCCGCTAAAAGCTGTCAGCGATTTAAGCTGAGTGAACGTCTTTTATTTTTCCATTCACACCAACTATGGCCAAGAGTACAACGTAACTACTTCATGCGTCACATTCGCTTGCACAACCCCTTTTTATAGGATGGAGCATTCACACACCTAAAAGACAGAGCTGCTAGGCCCGAACCGGAATGCCCAGATCACAGGGAAGATGATTTATCCCGATGCCAGGACGCCAGCATCTTATTTACCTGGTTAGAACATTCACCACACGATGCAAATGAATGTTAGCCATTCTATTGCAAAGTGGGTTCGATTTGAAACATCACAAAAACACCTAATTCTGGATTAAAAAGATCTGCAATAATGCATGTTTCAATATTTAATTTGCATTCACAAAAGCACAGCTGAAATAATAATAATAATTGGATGTTTTAACCCGCATGCATACCGAATATGTTTTTATGTTTAACCCCTATATATACCAAACAGATAAAAATAGTTTTGTAAACATATGTATTTCAAAGTAATACAATTTTAGTGCATCAGTTTTATTCAACTTCAAAAATTTTAAACTTCGGCAATGTTACTATTATTAGAATAATTTGATTATTACACAAAAAGATATATTTCAATGGAGTTAACGATCACGTGGCGTATTTTAAAAGGTATCTTCATTAAGCAAATAAAAGGAGTTTTTAAATGAGACAAATGCATCCTTTTGAAAGAAAAGAAAAGAAAGAAAAAGCAACACTCAGATTAGATTAAGCTTTATATTCTTAGCTGGTTGTATTGTTGAGGTTGATACTGTAAAATGTAGTTATTTGAAATTTATCATGAGTAGCAATGGTTGTAGTTTTGTTTAAAGATTTATGGCAATTAAAAGTAAAAATTCTTTACGAAACTTAATGTATGTATCCACATAAAGAGAATTTTTCTCAAAATTATGGATAATCCTTTTAGCATGTCCATTTTTTATCAAACTGAATTTAACTGCTTACTTACTGTTACTTTTTTTATAATCAGTTAACACTTTTTCCCCAGAACTTAAAACACATTTTTGCAGTTACAGTTTTATGAATTAAGATAAAACCGTCACTTTAAATATATCTTCAAAATATAATAAAATGTCTCAAAATAAGAAATTGAAAATTAAAAGGATTTCATCAGATCCAAAAACGTCATAAATAATAATAAAAAAAACTTTCTCAAAATGAATTTTCATGATTTGTTTTAATTAAATGAATATGGTATCAAAAATAACAGTTAATTCATGACATAGAAACTATATTTTTAATATGGAAATAGAATCCATAGTTTAAGAACTAATGAATATTTACATTATTCTATGCTATCCTATGTTATTATATCTTTCTTAATATAATTCAACCAACGGTAGCTTAGAAAGTAGACAACTACGAACAACGGCATCAGCGTTGACGGTGAGATTGATGTTTCTTTTCTCCGTCTTTGCTAAACATGTCAGGAAACTAAACAAAAACCTTCTTTTTAAATGTATATTGTATAGAATAGCGATTGTTAAAAGTTAAAAACAGAAAATTTTCCCAAATATATATTCTATGAATTTAAATTTATTAGGATGGCATTTAGGAATATTAAACGATTGGTAATGATACAGCTCCAGACCCGCCCACTTAAATTGCCGTTAATTATACATTCAAACGAGAACTTCCGAATGAGATTTTTTAATTTGAATGAAAAAATGTGCATTTTTAAATTTTCATACAATCAGTTTTTATCAAGAGTCTGTAAAATTAGAATCATTCATTCTGTTTGATTGCGAATAAAGTTACTTTACTTATATCATTGCCTCTACGTTCTGCAATTTCCCATTTTAAATTTGTGGAGTTTTTTTTTTCAATAAAGCAATACAACTGCAAAAGATAATTCAAAACATTAATCCACAATCCAATTAAGTCCAATTCTGATTAAACTGTCTTGCAAATAGTGCTACAGACAGAAAAATTGTGCTGTCATGTACGAAAGTTACTATGCCTAGTTTATAAAGGCTAAATACCTAGTAATGTTTTATGGTATGGAATGGTACAAGAAACAATCAGTGCATTGCCACTCCTAATTTATAATATCCTATATTATTATATATTACATACAGTATTAATGTTAAATATTACATACAGTACAGTCCTATGGTACAGGAAAGTACACAATGCATTACTATGCCTAGTATATAAAATGCTGCTGAAAAACTCTAGGTAAAATCTTATGATGCAGGAAACAGTATAACATGCAGTGCATTATTACCCTTAGCTTATAAATTCCTGCTGAAAAATACTAAGAGCAGGAAAATCCTATAGTACAGAAAAGTACTCTATGTATTACTATATTCCAGTTTATAAAATTCTGTTGAAAAATACAATGTAAAATCCTGTGATACAGGAAAGTAATCAGTACATTACTATGCTAATTTATAAACTATCCGAAAAGTCATGTGGTGCATTACTCAGTGCATTATTATATCTAAATAAACAATCCCTTAAATTATTATTACTGAAATGAAAATTCTATAGCACAAGAAAATTACTTCATGCATTGCTATGCTTAGTTAAATAGTCTTAGCAAATAATTTAATTCTTAGAAAGTAGTTTTAAGTAATTAATAAAGTGGAAGAAAATTTCTTCATCTCTAAAGATAAATTTATTTAACATGATGGCTTGGCCATTCAAAGCTTTTCATAATGGTGAATGAAAATGGGCATCAATGCCACACCTTTTAAATTTAAAGTGAAATCCCCAGGTCATCAGTTCTATACAACTTTAATTTTTAGAATTACTATGCTCTGCATTAAAAAAAAATGCTAGTTGTTTTTTGAGTATTTGTATTTTATTCTTTCATTCATTTTCCCTATCAATTGGATCTCTCCTTACGTGTTAAATGAAAGTTGCTTAGAAACATATTGAATTATTCACCAATGATTTCATTATTTGCAGGTATGTATTCACTGTCAACTTGTGTAGCTATGGGCAGCTGTCTTTATACCCTAAATATTAATCCCCATGGAAATATTTGGCTTCCATTGGCTTCTACGATTATATCTAAATTTTACTTCTTTTAACCTTACAGGCCACCAATCCTAGGTTTTTCCATTTTTACAAATGATATTTTAAAATTTACCATGTGTAATTCAATCTTTTAATGTAGTTCTTCAAAAGATATTTTGATGCAATTATTTCTTTTGATCTTTTGATGTCTTTATTCCCCAATTGTTTAATAGTCTAGCCATATAACTGGCGCAGTTTAGCCAAGGTTGGCTCTTGTGCCACTAAAATTCACAAACCAACCAACCCTAAATATTAATAGTTTCACTAAAATATAATTTGCATTATCCTTTTAAAAATACTGTTTTAAAAGCTCCAAAAAGGCAGACAGGAACTTTCGCTTTTGCAACAGATGGACCTGGGAGACGGGGTGGTGCGAGACGAATTTTCTTTCCAACTGGATTAGGGGTCTCCCTCCCCGAAGGGCGTGCGGATAATCTGTCGATTTCACAGGCGATAAGTCTCCGGTGTTTCTCGCCTGTTAGCCGAGCCGCTCGACCGTGCAGCCGACCCCTGATAAGAGGTCGGGATTTGTCGCCGGGCAGAATCGCTTACAAGATGGATGGGCGTCATTTTTTGAAACATTTACAATCAATCGATGAAGGGCATTGAAAAAAGGCAAATATGTTGGTCGGTAAAAACAGAAAAAACAGAAAGAAGTGTGAAGGGTAAACTACAATTTGAACTGCTATTGAACTACTTTTGTTGAATTATCCATTGGCTTTCGTGTCTGAAATTTATATAATTTTGAGCAAGTTCGCTTAGGTAAATTAAGGATTCCATTTGGATAAACATTCTGAATAGCTAACGTAAATTACTAAGGAAAGAGCCTCGCAACTGCGGGTATTTGCAAACGATATTTTATTTCATTTTTTATAGACATCGACATGTGTAAAATATACATATTAATACAATTTTTCAGCTTATTAATGCAGACTAAGCGCAAATTTAAACGATTTATAATCCCTGAGCTTTTCAAATTAAAACAAGAATCAAGCGATTTATAGTCCCCTATAAAAACACGCAAAAAATCAACAAAATACATTGCTCATTTCTTTAAAATATCGTCTTCAGATATAAATATCAATAAACATAAAATTAGAATATAATAATAGTAATACGCAGATCTAGTGATTACAGAACCAAAATAATATCATTTTATCCGTAAAGGATTACATATATTTCAGATACAGCTACAACCAAATCTAAAAACGTTTTACGATTGTCTTGTTATACCACAAAATTATATATTTCGTG
>JAPMOQ010001126.1:1485871-1517469 GCA_026543055.1 Argiope trifasciata | reverse complement strand
ATATATATATATATATATTCGATTACAAGAGCTACATAGTTTCAGATATTGCCAACGCAATATGTTGGCAATATCTGAAACTATGTAACTATAGAAACATTCAATTTATTGCGACTCAAATTTTATTGATTTATAAGTAAAGTTTCTTAGTACATTTCTAATTCTAAAATATTCAGTGGTTTAATATGCCGTAAAGATGGAGCAGCATTTTTTAGTTGATTAACTAACACGAACCCATAATTAAAATATAATTAAATAAAATTTTCTGTTCTATATAACTGTTGCCAAAATATGGTAAAGATTAGTGACAAATATTCATAATAATTAATTTATTATTATTCATGCAATCAATTAAGCAAAATGATTAAGCTTAATTTTTACAAAAAAAATTAGTATAATTCTTTCACTCATTTAATTAATTGCAATTGATTTGTGCACATTTGACGCAAGTCAACAGTGTAGTGGAATCAAATGCGCTTGTAAAAGTGGAAAAAGATACGACCCTCACAGTACTGAGAAAGATACAGTTTGGTTGGATTTTAGATGGCATGTGCAATTACATTTGTCATGTGACAGCCATTTAATTATTTCTTTATACACATAAAAAATATAAACCAGTAAATGAATTTCTATAACTGAATTAGGAATTAAAATAAACAATTTAAATATCAGTCAGTAACGTTTACATCAGATCAGTGATAGAGTCTGTATTTCCATTATTTAATTAGTCAAGAGGGGATTTCACCAGTGGAACGGTCAGAGGCAAGAAAGATTAATTTTGGCCCGATGTATCATACATGATGACAGGACGACTAAACGAAATTCACGAAGAATGCTTTCTCGAAGTAATTTCCAACACAAGTAATTTCCCTTTTTAATAGCGCCATGAGGAAGGGCACCTACTCTATTATAAGATGAACAAATCAATCACTTCTCACTGAAGATTTAATTTTCTTCTGCATCCTGTTGATAATATTTTTACATGCAGATGATAAGTATAATCAAAAACCAATAGTTGATTTATTTACATAGAATAATGTTGTAGGGTATCAATTTTACAGATTTAGGGCTCCGATTTTAACGTATTTGTATACATATATCTATAAATTGTTTTCAAAACTGAATAAGCATCAATCCATTGAACAACTTGAAAAAAAATATAATCTTTGGCGGTTTTTAGTTCTTTTTGTCGAATATACATAATAATTGGAATTATTAATTTTTCTGTTGAATAAATAATTGTTCTTAAAAATATGTTTTAAATAGTAAATTGAAAAAAATTATTAACTTTATTACTGTTTTCAAAAATACATTCACACTTTCAAAAAAGACTTTCAAAGAAAATAAGTAACATTTAATAAACATGTCATTTTACCAAATAATAGAGCGTTCTTACTATTATGAATATTCATTTTATTGCTTTTTCTTATTCGAATATTTTAAAAGCCTTATTTTTTTCTATATCTAATAACTATAACTCTTTATTCTTCTAATTCAGTTTATTCTATACTGGATAACTTCGGTAATTAATAACCCTGACCATTTTTAACAGTATTAATTTATTTATCCAAGATAAATATAAATAAATTTTAAATAAATCCAAGATAAGAAATGTGGATAGCGCAGTTGTGCCCCAAACCCCAAATCAACCAATTAAGATGAAGAAACCTAGCTTACACATAGTGGCTATATGAAGAATTAATTTGATCTAGCTATAATCAATATATGTATATACATTTGTTACACAAACAAGCAATAGAGCAGTAATAATAACTGTTATGTCAATCAATTTTAAAATTTGTAACTTTATAATTTTTTTAAGAAATTTAAAGTATTAATAAGTTACATTAGTAAATAAACTGTAAAGTACAAAAAAGTGGTTAAAGAAATGCATTTGAATTTGAATTGTATTTTGGTGCATGATTAAAAGTAACCGGAATGCTCTGAATCTTATAAAAGTGAGGTTTTCGATACTTAATCCAACAATCAAAACTGTATTGTGCAAAATAAATATTTAAAAATGTGAAATGTAATTAAATTTATTTCTTTATTTTAGTGAATCACAATTCTGTTTCCAAATTATTATAAAACATATATGTCTAAAACCAACAGAAAAAAAAATCGGCTCAAACAGAAATTGATAGATTTTATATAAATGCTGTTTTTTCCCGCTATGTATTATCGCTATTTCGCTCAAAGAACCAATTATTTCGGAATGTCAAATTTTCCCCTACTGAAGTCCAAAGTAACAGTTTTCAGAACCCATGACAAGAAAAATATAACAGCTAAAACAAATATTTTTCAAATTTGTAAGAAGAAAATCGTAAAATCAAATGCTCGAAGCTTAGAAGGATTTTCAAACGTAAGATCCTCCAGGATATAAAATAAATGCATTAAAAATTAATCGTCGTACTAGTAAAATTATATTTCGTGAAAATCATAATTTTAATTCTAATTGCAAACATTTAAAACAGCAGATGATTGGAATAAGAATGAGAGTCTCGATCGTGTTAAAACTGTTCTGGGAGCTATTATTCCATTGCAGTGTTTTGTTCAGATAACCAAGCAAAGATGATCGAATCGTTAAGAAGTGTTTATATTTGAATTTAATTTCGCGATTTTATGAAAACGTTTAAATGCAATCAGAACTAATAGAAAAAATAAATGTAAAACACTTCGATTAAATAAATCGAGTTTTTTTTCTTCCAGAATCTGTTTTGGGACTATTTACAGATGATACGCAGTACATTTTGGAGGAAGAAGTGGTCGGAAAACAAAAACGGCGGATAGAACGATGTTCTATGAATTCATTGCCACCCAATACAGTAAAACAAAGTTTTTACACTAAACTCACTGATATAATAGGTATTTTCTCGCTTCTTATTGAGTACCAAGCCCACCACTTATTTCAATATGATTTTTAATATGCAGCCAAATGAGACATGGGAGCATTGTAAGGTAACGTGTCGAGTTAAAATAGAAGGCTCTACACAAGTAGTTTACATATGTTTATATATTGCGCTGCATGTTTCGAGAATTTATTTTTTTTAAAAAGTAAGTTCAGGATATAAACTTTTCACAATTTGACATAAGTTCTGCAATGCCCAACTTAAAGGCCGGAAACATAAAAGAAACATTAATTTAAGTCGTAGACCTAAGTCTTATGAAAACTGGCTCAACATGATTTTTTTTTACTGTTAAATGATTACACAGATATGAAAGTTAATCCAAAGATAAGAGTCACAGCTCAAAACAAGTTTCAAGATTTTGAAAAAGTCTTAAATAGAGGACTTAATAGACCCCTTGCATTCTTCATTTACTTACGATGGAAAAAAAACTAGGCTAGATAGTACGGAAGTCGGATACACGGGGGTGTACTTTAAACGAAAACTGTACATTTCAGAAATAATAAAACATGCAATACAACTGAAATTTCTTTTCTTCTTTGGCAGTAATTTGGTTCATAAGAATAACATTTAAATTATTATAAATATTATAAAATTGGAAGCTCAGGAAATAGATGTGTTAAGATTGTTTTCCGGATTCCCTCATTAAATTACCATCTTTCAAGATATAACATATTCTTCAGTACATTTATATACTTTTATATCCATGATATAGCATAAAAATTATCATTTTCCTGAATTTCTAAAATCTGACTAGTATGATCGACCATGATTTGGAACACAAGATGCACACAAGTGATAAAGAAAAAAACTATATACTTTTAATTCCCCCCAAAATTATATGAATTATCAAAATTTAGTGCTCAATAAGCAGTCTATCTATATCTATATATATGTTTGAATTTTAAAAAATAGTAATAACATTTGGCCAGATCAAAAGTTGGATTTCTCGTATCTGGAAAAAATGATGAAATAATGATTATTCTAAATTCTGGTTAAGCATAATTTGGATAGTTATATTCCGAATTAAATGTTACAAAAAGAAAAAGGTTGCATACATTATGCTGAGTGTACATATTTTTTTCCCGAATTTGAGGCTTATTTTTGAAACAGATTAACAAACAAGACAAACGCGAATATTTGGAAATTGTACACAAAAACAATGCAAGATGATTTAAAAAATTCAATTTCTTAAAAAATATAACATATTTAATAAATAAAAAAAAGCAAGAAGAAAATTGCTAAGAACTATTTCGTAATTTAGACATAAATAAATTGATAAATGGTGGTAGTCGAATGCTTGCATATTCGAAGTTAATTTCATCAATTTTGAACTGAAATCAATGACAATCAATACAGAACCCAACTATTTTGTCATCTAAATTTTCATTAATCTTCCTTAATTCCTTTCCTAATTCCTTCATTCGGAATCTTATTTTCGACTTGTTTTACATGAAAAACAAAGTAATCTGAACGGTTCCAAATTCGCAGAATCGCAAAATAGAGGTACAAGTAAAAATATCGCGACACTCGAATTCTTCGGGCAGATGTCTTTGTACTTCCCTTCTGTTGCCACTCGCAGAAACTGTATTTTCTTTCGAGACATCGTCTGCGGTTTAAAGAATGATTTTTCTGACACTTTCGGGCGACGGAATTAAACGACGCGATTTTATGGACAGGAAGTAGTCTTCAAAAAATAAGGCGACACGACCTTCGATGTCGGTGGCATTCACACAACCACACAGCAGGCGACAAAGCATTCATGAAAATGCGTCCTTCGGAACGTTTATTGAAAATTTATTTTTATCGAATACTACATTGCTTTTTCCCTGAGCGTATCGTCCGGTTTTGTGAAGGCTTGGGCGACTTCAATCTGCAAGGCGCGCCACGATGCTCAACAAGGTTATGATAAAATGTCCTGAGCTTAGAAGTGAAAATGTATATCCCATATTTAATACAATATATGATCTAGCAAACATATATTAACAGCAAATGTTAAACGTTCATCTGTTTGGCTGGATCATAAATTATATTCTGATTATAGTTACATTTATCTGGGAAATAAATTCTGGGATAGAGGAATCCACAGCAAAGATTTAACTTTTTATAGTCATTTCTGCAAAATTATTATTTGAAATCTTTGTAAGATCATTTGGTAGAAGTTCGTATATCATTGTTTATATATATTTATATGGCATATATAGTAAGGTCATTTATATTTAGATATTTACTACATCAACTCTTATAATATTGTGTTATGACAGTCGAAAATGAATCTTCATACCACTAAGCTTGATTAAAATCTGCCCATATGTTAATTCTTGTTAGTCTTTAGATCAATTGTTCGTCTTATAGTATATAAAAAAGATATGATTCTTCATATATTCTTATAAAACAACAACTTTTTTTGAATAAAATAGTTGAATATCTTTGTAAAAAAATTATATGTTTCAAGAAAAAAATTGAATTTTATTTTAACGAATGGAAACAAGAAAAGTACAAAAAAGAATCCATTCCAGAAGAATAAAGAATGAACTTTCTTACATATAAAATTATGTTTAATATAACTGTAGAAGCAGCAGTATATATTTCCAAAGAATATCAACAGTTTTAAAACAAATAACTAATTATCATTTATATAAATTAACTAACATTTACAATGATACTTGTTTATCAAGTAAACACTATGATATCTCAATGCATTCTGAAATATTCTGAAAAATTAAATCATTAGCGATAGCAAAAAATAACGTAACTAAATTAAAATTGGAAAATAATTTTGCAAAAGTTAAAAATATTTTTAAATAAAATTCTGAATGAAAAAATATGCCTTAAACTGACATGCTCTAAGTAAACAATTTACTGCAAGCAACGTATTTCTATGTCATATAAAAATAAAAGAAAATTCAACACACTAAAAAATATAATAGAAATGTTTTTACAAAATTCAGTTTAAAAAATTAATCCTTAAATTTCATTTTACTTATATTATTTAATTTTATTTTACTTATATTATTTGATAATATAAAACACATACATTATATTAAATATTCACTTTATCCCAGATAAAAATATATTATTTACACATTTTTCTAATATTTAATTCGTATTATTTTGAATCTTAATTTCATAAATAATACATTAAATATTCTATATTGCCTTTAACAGTTGTGCTAAGTATTATTTCACTTTCTATTATAATTTTAAACTATCGCGATGTAAATACAAAAGAATCACTATTAAAAAAATAATTGTTTTTAAGGAAAAGTTTGGAATTTTAAATTTAAATTTTTAAGTGCACAATTCTTTTTCTCTATTTATAACTTCAAATCAGAACAAAACACAAATGATAACTTAAAGCTAAAATTTAATGAACCACAAACGTAAACGCTAATCTTTGGAATAGCCACATTCAATATAATCTAAGAGTCTCTTACTAAGTTTTAAATTTTTTGTACGCAAAACACAACTATTTCACCTCGTGTTTTCCAGTAATGCGTTTCGAAAACAGGGTTAAGCTCCTCTGTAAGGCACGAGGATGTTCCGCTGAGGTACTTGGGTGCGTTACAACCCAATTCCCCGCGTCAGAGGTTTCCATTTCACCTTTTCATGCTGTCGTTTGTCAAACACAGCAATCCTTTATCATCATCTGTCCTTTTTTCTACCCTCTGCCTAATTGGTGACCGGGGAAAAAAAGGAATTTGCCGTGACAACTGTATTAAAAGACGAGGAAATGCGTCGTTAGAAGCTGTCATATGCTACTAGAGGAAGTGATGATTTTGTTTCGGATAATTTCATAACAAAGAACAGCAATATTATGAAAATTTAAAAAATGGAAGCAATAATACAAACATGCTTCTTGTAGATTGACAAAAAGCACACTGTGTATTTATGTATGTATATACACACACAAGAAATATATATATATATTCATTCTACAAGAATATATATATATATTCCTATTAGCTTTTATCCACGACTCCGTACGCGTGGAAATTTTAATGTACATACATAAGGTGGTTTGATCAATTCAGTTATTCCAATACCGATTTATATACAACATTAAATGATTTATTATTTTCTATTAGCACATGCAAATTCCTGAAGCACGTCAACAGGCAACATATAACTGGCTATGAGAAAGGCATTAAGTGCTCAAAAGAATGCATGTCACTTTAAAGGTTTGGTCCTGGGATTTGTTTATCGTCATTGAAAAAGCTAATTTTAATGTAAATTTCAATCTGTCGAAACAAAATGTCAAATTGTTTGGGATAACACGTACAGGGGGAATTAAAACGCTATCCCCTTTAACAACTTCTGTAAGAATAGTGGCTTTTATAATATTACTGCCGAATTCTATGATACAAAGTCTCGTGCCGTTGCTTAGTCTGGGTGAAACAAGATTTCACATCAGTAGAGCTGTAACACCAATTTTAAGTTCCAGTTATGGAAGGTACACCTGTTAACTCTAGAGAGTTGAGAAGTTCAACGAGGTAAGCAGTATTATCGTAATTAGCCATCACAGTGTCTATAGATGTATATAATTTTGAATTTCCAAAGATCACGTCTAAGATTTTTTTGTTCAATTTATTGACTGATTCGTTTTTTGGTGAAAACACTCCCTAACACACAACCACTCTTCATCATTTATATTAATATCAAAATCGGGAAAAACTTGCATAAGATTGTCTTTCTGTAGCGACTGGATGGGAAAATTCTTTGGAAAATAGAATTTTCCCATCTGCCTCTGGGTTATGCTGAAATCGTAATGTATAAATGGAATTCTATCCATCTATAATACGATTCACTCGGTCCGTGTTATGTTGAAACTGCGCTATAAGAACTGAATTCTAACCTCCTATAATAAGATTAACACAACCCATGTTACATTAAAATTACGCTATAAGAATAATATTATATCCTCTTATAATGCGATTTACTCGGCACGAGTTATATTGAAACTATGACAAATGCATGGAATTCTAACCTTTTATAACACAATTTACTCGTTTCGTGTTATATTAATACCGAGCTGTATAAGTGGCTTTCTATCCTTCTAGAGCACGATTTACTTGTCTCGTGTTATATTGAAACCGAGTTATATAAATGTTATTCTTACCTCCTATAAGACGATTTACTCGTTCCGTGCTATACTGAAGCCGAGTTGCATAAATGTAATACTTACCTCCTATAACACGATTCTCTCGTCCATTTTATATTGAAATCGAGTAAAATTAATGGAATTCAATCCTCCTTTAACACTATTTATTCGTTCCACGTTATAGCGAAATAACATGTTATAGCTATGTGAATGGAATTAAATCCTTTTATAACACGATTTACACGTTCCGTGTTATACTGAAAAAGTGTTATATAAATGAGATTCTATCTTTCTATATAACAAGATTCACTCGTCTCATATATTGAGAAAGTATTGCACGCCAAGCATTTTACCTTTCCCTTACTTGATGTATTCGTTCAGCATTTTATGGGAACCGGATTGTAGGATAGGTATTGGAATTCCTGTTATCAGCGAGATCCGTGCGGTATGAGAGGCAAGCTGTTATAACACCTTATGTTTGCTTTTGACAATAAAAATGACAATAAATGACAATAAAAAATTCTGCTAATGTTAGTTGAAGGTAAATTACATATTTCCAGTATTTCTGTACAACAAATTAATAATAAAAGCATAATTAAGCATATTAAATAAGAAATTTGTCGTCACGTATCAAATAAAAAATTTGTTAAGTTCGGAGTTATTAATGCATTTCGAAATTCAAGATGAAGTTAAAAATTTATAATAAACAAATAATAATTGATATTTATATATTAAAAGCTTCTTGATATTACAATCATATAAAGTGTCAGAAAAATTTTCAGAGAAAATTGCAACGCCCATTTTCTGAAAAAATTTAAATTATACTGAGATACAAAAACAAAATCCTTCTAATCATATAACTATTCGACATGTGGACCAATTTTAAGGCTAATTTTTTGGAGCATGTTGCACTTATTGACTTTAATGTTACATTATAGCACATATAGCAATGTAGTATTGAAAGAAATGGTCTATAATATTTCTCATGTGATTGTAATCTCTGAAGAATTAATTTTATTATCCTTACGAAATATGTTTTCCAAATTCTGATTTAAAAAGTCTTTTTTTGATAAAATGAACGCAGCAATATACATAAAACATGAAGTGCGAAATATTAAAATTCAGTAACTAAAAGGCCTTATTTAATGAAAAATTAATAATAAGTATCAAACAAATTGAATTAAACTTCAAAATCAAAAGGCAAACGACAGATTCTACAATGTAAAAAATTTACATTGCGTATTTGAAGTGAACTAAATTTTCTCAAGTTGAAATGTGTTTCGCTTATCTTTCTAGTTAAGAAACGCAAGAAAGGAGAAAGTAAATTACAAGGTATTAAAAGAAACCTTTGGTTTTTTAAGGTATAAATATTTCAAATTAAAAAAGCAAAAAATATTAGGAATGGGGCTCTTTTATAAATATAACTTTTCTGGGTAGTTTTCAGAATATGAAAGGATCCTCTTATCATCGCTTGATTCCACAAAAGACTCGATACAGTAGAACAGTGTTTTATAAGAACAATATGCCATGCGTCATCCACATAACTTGCTGCATTTTTGAGCTTTTATGTTCACATATACATCAACAAACATGCCAAGAACAATTATTAATGTGAAGCATAGAAATACGTTAAAGTCATGGTAATTGCTTATTATATGTTTATGTATGTGTTGTATAGGGAAGAAATGCTTCAAATATATGAAACAAAACTTTCATGTTGTAATAAATCTCGCAACATATGTGTTTTTGAAAAATCGGTCTAATAAAAACATGCATTATCCCATTTTTGTTAGGGTCTCAAAATATCTTAACAGTGGAAAAAAAATTTTCGTTGAAAATAAATGATTTAAAACACTATTAATAATTGGGAAATTTCTACTAAATTGAAGCTGCCAAAATATAATAAATAATACAAGTGTACCGAATTCAGAATCGATCTTTTAATAGTAACAAATAATTTAAACAGAACTCATAATGGTAATGAAGAATTAATTATTGAAATACTGTACTTACTACACTGGGTATAGAAGATGAAATTATAAGCTAAAAAATGACTCAATTAAAAAAATTAGTTTCTTTAAAGATTTAAAAAAATTACAGGAATTATGTTCTTAAACAAATCTGAATGGTTTTAAATACTTCCTTCTCTTATTTTAAGCATAAAACAAGTTTTTTTTTAATATTAAAGGGAAAGAATATATTAATTTACAAACTCAATATAGCAGAATACATACTAAATATTTTTGATACATAAACTTTTATTTTAATACCTGCGAAGGACAAATACATATAAAGATTTCGGCTATGCATTTAAATGTGGATAAATGAAAAAAACCATAATATTAAAATTTTTTTTCTTAAGATTCTTTAAAGTGGGGATGAATTACAACACGTAATATTTGGAGAATTTTTTGAAAAAGCTTTTGAAATATACAATTTTACTTTGAAAATTAGAATGAAACTTAACGCAAACAGGCGTCAACTAAACACCAGCTACTATGACAACGACTGTAAATGAAACCTTAGATAGGAGCAGTGTGCAATGAAATATTTTTAGTTCAAAAAATAATAATATGTGTAAAAAAATGTGCACGGATTTTAGCTGCAAGCGAAATTTTAAAAAAATTAAAAGTTGAGAAAATAAAGATTAAAATTAAAATATAAATATTGTTTGAATCGTTAACTCACAGTAGTAATTATTATTTCAATTTAGAATTACACTGATATTCAAAAAATAATTCAAAATTCTCACACTATAAAAACATTCTTTAAATAATTACTCATTTTGCATAAAACATTTTATATTAAAATAATCATATGTCCTGAATTAACCAGTCTATTTTCAACTATAGTAAAAAGGTATGCATTAATTTTATACACATGCAAACTATAGTAAGATTATTCAACAGTATATATAAATTAAGTAAATAGATTTCATTTGCTAGTAAATCATTTTCTTTTGAATATTGATAATTTCTGCAATATATCTATCTATCCTATCCATTGAAGTCATCCTGCTTTTGGGTTAAATGTTCCGTTTTTGATAATATCCAGAACATCGCGATTTCTAGCTCCAACAAATCACATGATGTTACTTTCCAAGAATAGATCAACTCAAATTCTAAAGTCCAAAGAAAGAAAATTTTCAACCACAATCGAAAAGAGTGATACATGTTTCCTCTTTCAATATGAATCATTTTTTGATGCTGAAGTTTTCTCACTCAAATAATGAGACCGTGGTATTTAACGAAAGTTCTTTCTCTTTCGATGGATGAAAAAAGCTTACAAAAAGCAGAAAGCTGAATCAGCGAGTTTGCAATAGCAATATCCAAAGGTGAGCATTGAAAATAAAACAAGATAAAAAAAACGATCTTCATGAATCAGACGAAACGGTTATCCATTTAACATCTGCACAGTGTTGAGTAGAATCAGCGAATTTGGTTGCGTTCTTTATTATTTTTTTTTCGTGGAGTCATCACATTAATCAAATTGAGCTCTCAGCTCGCTCAGAACGATACGGTTACGAGAAACAGAACATAAACACAGCAACGGTCATAGAGAGAGGTAAAAATTAAACCTACTTTTTCATGATTCATGGGTTCTCTTTCATTCAGATTCCCAATTGGGGTAAATACGGAAAAAATCACGAAATGGTGCGTTTTTTAATCGGAAAATATACACAGTTCTAGAAAATACCTTAATTAATTATTGTATTAAAAATCATTGGCAAAGAGGTACTCTTCACCGTTTGGAGATTTATTGCAGTACATTAGCCACCGGCTGGGACCTTTAGCTACATTCTGGACAGACTGAAGGCTTGTGATGAATGAAACTGAAGAGGAAAGAACGAGACTGAATGAGTGATGAAAGAGGAGAGATAATCATACTCGTATAAAAATGATTTTTTTATATTATATTAAAAGGATATTAAAAAGCGCAGTAATCTCCAAAATATTGCAGTAGAGATTTTGATATGAATGTTCATACACACGTTTTCACCCCCCCCCCTTCTCTTTTGGAATTCTGTCCAGCAGTCAGGATTCCCTTAAGCCTTCTAGGAGCAACTTTCGGTTTTTTTTCCCCTTTACAAACTATCTAAAATCAATTTTTATTCAATTTAATACTTATATAAGTAGTTACAGTAGCTGATTTTAAAAAACTAGATTAACAAACTGCTTGGTTTCAGATCTTTTATTAAAAGTTAGCTTCAGTATATCAATTTTAAAAAAAACGATTAACCGGAATTTAAAAGTGCGTTTTAAAGCACCTCGTTTTTAAAAATATTTAAAAAAAGGAACTTAAAAATGGTAATTAATTAGGAACATTATTATGTTAATGTTAAACACTAATTATTAAATTAAGTTTGTTGAACTCTGGTTTTGATTTAAATAAGTTTTTCTAACTTCCGAAATACAGAAAAATTCTCGAGGCTCTCTAACAAGAACAGACCCTAAAGTAAAACATTTCTAAGTTTATTTAATAATCCAAATCTGCAGTCATCGAAAGTGATAACTAAAGAAAAATAAATATCCTAGACGAATGAAATGCATTATGTGATTCTTAGAACAAAGCTATGATTTAACATTAAATAATAGATGAATCTGTCAACAGAAAATCTGTCTGTCAGTTCCTCCATATATGTGTATATGCGAGCACATGTGGAATATACAAAGAGCTAAATGCAAGATATTTGACATTTCGCTTAATCATCTGAATCTCAATGTAATTTTAAACAAAATCGTCATATGATTGATTTATGCCGGATAATGATAGTGCATTGTAATATGTATGTGAATGCAATATTTTAATCGGATGAATATTAGCCAAGGATGTAAACACCAAAATTATATATTAAAGACTAGTTTTGGATTCCATCGATCGCACAACATGCTATCGACTGGTTTACAATATAGATTTGTATGTATATAACTACAATTAGAATCAATTAGTAAATATGATGAAGTAAATTATCTGTTGACATTAGGATTTAAAACGTATCAAAATTTGTAACCATTCAACGAATGCGATGGAATTTCACATCCATATTTGATTTTTACACTGCATTAGAACGTTAAACATTCACAGTGCATTGATTGTGTTAATTATTTAAGTTTTGTGAAAATTCTGCGGTTTTTAAAAAGGATATTAAGGAGATTCAACTTAATATACATTTTAAAAATTCTACTCGACATTTTTGTTTCTTCCAGCAACAATTTTTCGCAATGACATTATCATTCAATTATAAAGAATGCTGACAATTTAGAATCATAACTTATTGAATATTATTAAGATCCATTTAAGAAATTAAATTTTAACTGCTATTCTTGACCATAATAAATAATCAGAGATTCAATATTAGAATCGAATTTTTGATTCTTTGTCTCGGCATCATTCTCTCTTTTTCTCTTTAATATCTGAAACTTTGGTTTTTAAGAAAAATCGGCTTATTTTGATCAAAATTGCTAAAAGGTATTGTCATTGTTAAATAGCTAATTGAACTTAAGGGAATAATAATATATACTGCTAAATATATATTCCCTTATTCTACTATAATACTTTTCTACATGTTAATAATACATGCAAAAAATACAAGATAATATAATTCTTTTTATCAGTTTTAATAGCTTTCACGAAATAAAAACAGAAATAAATCATTTAAGCCCAGAAACACCATATTTTTTAAATCCTAGATAGTAGCATGCTAATGAGCTCAATATGCTGTAGAGAACTTCCTTGCATACGTTTAATGATTATGATCGACATAACGATCTGCGTTGTTGTGAATGGAAACAAACAGCATGCAAAATTTAACGGATGCGTTCAACTTTTAATTCAACACTTTATATCACAATAAATGGCAGTATTATGTTCTTTGTTTTTTTTAATTTTAAAATGGACTTTTAAGATATCACATATCTTGACTTATCAAATTTCAGTAAAAATACTAAAGACATTAAATCTTCTAATGTTTCAAATGAAAATACATTTGATAAAAATGCACTACATCTAAATACACTTTGAAAATGATATCTACGACAAAATACTCTATTTTAATTGAAGCAATTTTATTATTCTTTGGCAGTTATTATAAAATAATGTCTGGTCAGAATTTAAAATTATAATGACAGGTTTATATTTTATAATTTTAATGAAATAAATATTATTAATATGATTAATAATGACTTTAAGCATAACATCGACAAAGAAAAAATGAACATAACATAAACAGAAACAAGTATACTGCCCTGACAATAAATGGTAACCTTGGTGAATAAATTACAGACAATTTGTAATTGGCACCGTTATGTTTTCAGCATATCAATTAATTTAATTTTTATTTCCATACATCATGGCGTTTCTCCTGGTCTAACCAAACGATGGTTAAGTGAAGTAATTTCGAACTAGATTTTTCCGCCATTCCAAAACGTGCGACCGAAGGATTGATTTATTAAGCAACAGATCCGTAGTTGGAAAAATAGTCATATTTTAACTACTATATAAATAACTTCGTACCTTTTAATTTTTGCAAATATTTATGCTGAGGCTTTTATATACATCAACACATGTTATTCAAGCCATCCTTTCTTATTTTATTCTCAGACGACATTTTAACAAACTAAAATAGCATTAACGATAAAAATAAAAGTTTTCCAGCAATTGTACTTAAGCTGCTTTCTCATTTTAAGCAGAATTTTCAATCAACTATCTTACTTATAAATGATAATATTCTTCTCCCAAAAATTAAATTCTTCAATAACAATTTTCAAATGCATAAAATTTTACAACAATTAGTCAATAGCTTGAGAAATGCAATTCAAAATATTTAGTAATTTCAAAAAGATTTTTTCTAAAGTAGAAAATGTTTCTTTAAAAAAAATAGAAATTGTTAGTTCATAAGACATAACTCAAAGATTTGCTGATTTAGTACCCTAATAGTGCAATATTTGAAATTTTAAGAAAATCAAATTTAATTTTCGCTTTTTTTCGTCTTAATAATAAAATTTTTCAAATTTTTGAGTAACGGAAATAGATGAAATTCAAACAAAAATCTTTTCATGAAAGTTCTTTAAAATATGTATATAATGATTCTGAATTTAAAACCGATATTTCAAAAAGAATATAGAGCTTGAAAATAATTTGATGCTGAAAATGAAAAAGGATAGAATTTATATAAAAATGGTTGATTCAAATAACTAATGATCTTTTAATTTCATCTCTTACTTCAAATGACAAACGTCTTCGCTGAAATCACCAGAATTGAAAATGAAAAATGACTAATTTACACCAAGACTATTAGAGTCAATTTTCCCTAAAAAGACAAAAGCTAACTTCTCATATCTGAAACTTATATTATCATGATAACTGAGCACTCAAAACTGTCAAATTAGAGCCTACATTTATTTTAAAGGAAAGAAAAAGATTCTTACAATAAAAATAGTCGTTTTAATATCTATTACTAAAATAGGACATTCAAAAGATGTCACAATATTTTTATGAAAAATAGTAACTTTTAATTTTATATACTCTTAGTTCATTAAAAAAAAGCTAAATTTTCAATATTTAATGTTTGAAAAATATTATATACTTCGCAAAATATTAAAAAATATTTCATATTATTAATATTTAACATTTTTTCAATATTTCTCAATTTTATTAATATTATCCAAAACTATTGTCAATAATATGTTAAACTTCCTGTAAAAAAGAGATCCATCATATTGAAAGGAAAATCCCTGGACAAGCCACCTGTTATTGCATCCAGCCTTATATTCTATAGAGTTTCAAATCTTTAGTTTGAAAACAACCATTCGCGACATTTTGTATTTGTATTACATTGCATTTAAATCATTTTCTCAGAATTTTACTTTTGTTTCTCTTTTTATAACAAAAATGCCTAGTACTCTGGGTATGTTATTGGTGACACGTAATACACTTGAAAAAGTAAGAATGTGCCAAATGACTATGACTTTTCAGTAACGTGTATAATGAAATTTCCATTACACGAACATAAAATTCTTTCATGAATGTACTGCTCGTTAGATTGGTTCGTAGATCACTTGTTTGTTCGATATGGTATCAGTTTATTGTCTGTGTAACAGAATTAGCTACTAAATAGTTTGGAAAAATACTTTTTAAAAATTACTTTTCAAATTGAGGGTATAGTTTTTAAGGTTAAGTTAGATTCATTTCTTTAATCTACACATTTATTTCGATTCAAAATAAAAAAAAAATCATTCCAAATAATGTGACTTTTTATTAAAAACTTTAAAGAACCTGTGTGCAAAATTCTTTTTCTAATAGCAATAGTTTAATAATTTTAAGTTTATACATAATGTATGTTTTACATGTTTATATATATATTTATAATATATATGTTTTATATGTCATATATATGTTTTCGATACATAATGTATTATTAAATATAATACGATATATAACTCTTTTTGTGATCACTTGTAAGCAACAAGATTGCATTTCAAGATTTTGGCAATTTTTACCGTTTTCTCTTATTACTAATAACTAAAAGAATCGGTTTTGGGTTTAATTTAACAATTTTAAATATGTTATATTTATATACAATTATAAACTGACAGAAAAAATAAATAATTTACTTGGCATGTCACTATATCACTATATCGTGATTCTATGATTTCATCTCATGAATATGCATTAATATTTTAAAGTATTAAATATTCATTACAAGTTTCATGGATGTAATTTTACTTCTCTGCCAACGAATACAAAGCATTATTTCAAAAATATATACATATTTTAGACACGATATAAATTAATTATTGAAGCAAAATATGCCAGAAAGACTTTTTTGAGTAACAAATAAAAATAGAACTCATAAAATCCAAGCTTTAAGCGACATGCTATGAACATCAGTTGAATTTATGGGACACGACAGAAGATACTTGTAACGAAACATAACATATTTTATTTGATATCATACTTACTCTCACGGGCATAAATAAATGACAGTGTATTAAATCAACTTACATTTACACGTTTGTTGATTTAATAATTTTATTAAATCAACAAACAGTGCCTTATTTATAACATTTTATTTTAAATGGGAGTATATAAATAGCATACCTTACGAAATAAATGCTGTAATCTTATACAGCAGCGGATTTTCATTCACAGCGATAAAATGTGTTACGTTAACGATAAATTTCCATGAAACAAGCAGTTCTGCAAGAGATATAGCAAAGATAATCATTTTCAATAAATATTTTTCATCCTTCCTTAATGATACGCACTCGAAATTTTGTTTGATTACATTTTACAACTAAGCTTCATAAATACACACACTTATAAGTATTTTTATATCAGTTATCAAAATAAATTTGCGCAATGTTTAACATTATTCAATAACAACGCAATCATTCAGTCAATTCAGTTCTACATCTTCAGTAATCAGTAAATTTTTCTTAAAACCTTTAGTAATCAGATACAAGTTTCTGAATCAGTTTAAATCATGCTTCTTTTATAAACGTTTTTGTATCTTTGTTTGCTATCTACTGAAATCAAGAATTTTAAATATTTAATATCAAATAAATTTTTATGTAAGATTTACACATTTTTCCTATTTCATAGTTAGCATTTTATTTTTTATATTAGAAGAGTGTGCTTTACTTAAATAGTTTTAATAATTAGTGTATTAGAAATTTTTATAGTTAAAATTCATGCTTTATTTAAGACTCAGTTTGAGTTATTGCTCTCTTCTTTAAAATGGACAGTGCTGGATTTATAAATAGGCCATAGATAAGTTAGGACTTGTGCAATGGTGTTTGGTCGAAAGAATGCTAATATTAGTCCAAAATTTGCTAGCAATTTTGTTTTATTTTAGAAATAATATTATTTATTAGAACTTGCTTGTTTTTAATACTGAATGTTACTTTACGTGTTTCAATTTCAGCAATAATGCAAAGCTATTTTGCTGTCTTCATCTTGGCAATTTCACTTTATTCGCATCAATTGGTATCAACTATTTCGACAACAGTTAAAGCACGCATTCCGCTAGAACGAATATAATCTTTAAAAGCAAAAATCTTTTTCTACGGGACTATATTTTCCTGCATAAAGTTTCTTTGTACTTATTACTTCGGATTTATTAATGTACAAAAATTTGAACAGATTTGTAAAAAATACTATTTTTAATCTAATTGAACCATTAGATGATGAATATGGTCAAATACTAAAACTGAAATTCACAAATAAATTGGTCTTCTGAACACTATTCGTAAGAAATGAAAATACATTGTATAAAGAATTTAAGATTTAAAAAGAAAGACAAAAACTTTACAATTTGGGTGGACGAGAAATCATCCACGCAAAAAATCAAACATTTAACAGTACAAACCAACTATCTACTAACATAAAAAAAAAAACTAAAAAAAAATGCTTATACTACAGACAAAACTTTTAGCAATGTAGGGGTTAACTTATTTTTTAAGTAAATTCAAGAACATCAATTATTATTTCCGTTTCATTCATAATTAATATTTGCAGTTGCGACGCAATTTTTTTAACGGACATGCTAGAACCAACGCTAACTGGAACAGCAGCTGTGAAGTACCATCCTAGAAATTAGATAAAATTCAAAAATTTCGTAAATAATTTAATTAAATTAAAAAAAATAATGGAAAAGTAATGGTTTTTAAGGCATGAAGAGACAAAAGAAAAGCATTAAAAGTGTATTTCTATAAAATATTTTACTATTCCGTTTGGGTTGATTGCTCAACATTGATTGTATCAGGCTGACATTATTTAACATGAAATAAACATTGGGGAAACATATTCTTTGATAGAAACATTTACGAAGAATTAAATTTAAACCCTTTTAAAAGAAATTATTTTTTCATAAATAAAAAAAATTGG
The DNA here is from genome assembly GCA_026543055.1 of Argiope trifasciata. NCBI lineage: Eukaryota > Metazoa > Arthropoda > Arachnida > Araneae > Araneidae > Argiope > Argiope trifasciata. The sequence goes on along the minus strand of JAPMOQ010001126.1, from coordinate 1,498,575 downwards.
TCAGTATAAATAAATATATAATGTAAAAATGTAAAAGGTTTTAATTTTTTAATTTATAATATTTTTCAATTTTTAGAATAAAATTAATAGTTATGGGCTTTTAAAAACAATTTTAATACAAATTTTCAATCAGGAAATTTAATGCACATTTTAAATTTAAATTCAATTAATTAACACTAGATTTACCAGCCATTTAAATATATCTATTTCTACCATAGCACGACCAGTCAAAATGACTGGTCTGGTAAATCTAGTGTTAATTACTTGATTAAACTTGTTTGAAAAAGACAAATAATGTATTGCGGGATCTAGAACGTATAAGCTTCAGTATTCTGAGTGAAAAAACAATTACATAGTTCTATTTTTAAAGTCAAGAAGCTAATCAATTCAATAAAAAAATAAAAGTGCACAAAACGGATTGAAGTTACTTCCGTTTTGTGATATTTACAATAATACTGGTTATAATTACAATAATATTAGTCTATTTTCATATTAATAAGGGATTCATTTTATAAGGGGCTAATATAAAATAATTCAACAAAAATTTAGTCAATTTTATTAATTTATTTCCGACTTAAAATCATGAGTATATAAATGAGAGTAAAATTTTAAATAAATGCTTACTCTGTTTCCTGAAATAAGAAACATACTTTTCAAGAGAAAAATGAATAACAGAATAGACCAAAATTATTTGCATTATCATGATTTAATATCATTCAAATGCAATCAAATTGAAAAAAGAAATTTCGATTCGAAATTACCAATATTTATATTATTATTAAATAATAAATTTCACACTATGATAAATTTTTAATATCAATATAATATGCCGAAACTTAATAATGAAGAATATGTTCATATCTCAGTATTCTTTATTTAATTTTTCATGCTTCTATCATGATTTATCAAAAAAAAAAAAATCTTATGTATATGTACAGCAGTTCGGCTCGCCTTTCAAAAGAAAGCTGCAGTGTTGAAAAAAGCATAATGTGATGAAAAGATCTTGCTAACAGTTAAAAATATATGATTAAAAGTACCGGCATTCGTTTCATTTGAACTTGAAAGAATTTTTTTTTCTTTGCCGGCATCCAGGCATAGAGTTGGCACGTCTTCCCCGGAATCTGGGGATACTGGGTTTGAGTCAGGGTTCATGCATGGTTCTTCTTCATCTATTCTATCTGCGAGGTGCGTGAATGCATTCCCCAAGTAAAAAGGGGTTGTGAAAATAAATGTGATGTGCGAGTAGCTGAGACGTACTCTTGGCCCTAGTTGGCGCTACTGAAACAAGAGACGAGTCCTAGTCTTAAAATCTCTGACTTCGTCAGCGAAATTGTCCATAGCAAGTGACATTAGAAACAATAACAGAACATTCTTTACGTCTTGCATTTTAACTTTGAAATAGTGAAATATAGATAAGCATGTAATACACCATAAAACAAACAATGGATTAGTTAAACTAATGCAGAAAAATTGTTATTAAAGCATCTTCAGTGATAAAGATACACAATAATTTTATATTAATGAAAATGCATCATTTTTATAACAAATATGGAAATACAGCATTCCACTTACGTAAATTATACAAAGCAGGTGTTGTTATGGATAGTTTTTTGTACAAACCTTTGTTTACTTCATGAAAAATTACGCATTCCCGTTATAATTCAGATACGGGCAGTAAACTAGTAAAATAATGAGAGTCCTGTTTGCTTTCTTTGATTTTAGTAACTTTGTTGACAACTGCTAGTTAATTAAGTTACTCCATTTGTTTAATAAATCAGTTTTTATTAACTAGTTACTTTTATGCAAGCGACTATGCTCAAAATAACAATGGCTTCGTCCAATTCTTCTCAGAAGCTATGCTTGAAACCTAGCAACTAACTATTCCAGACGGATATGGGTCGTAAAAGCCTTCTTCCGAGAAAGTTAGGACAGAATGAATTCAGACACAAAAGAGAATTCATGATGCGTTTAGGCTTTCGCGCGCGCTGTTAAGTTCCAAAATTTTGGAACTGACAAGAAGACGCTTTGATTTGTAGTTTTATCAGTTATTTCATTTTTGTATTTGTATATGAAGACAAATATTTATTGAATAAAATAATTATTAAATAATTTATGAAGTAATTATTATCTTTATATGGCAATAATTAGAAACGAAATAGTGTTATAAAACTTAAACCATATAATTGAAGCATCCCAATAATGAAATAATTTTCCATGATTACGTTATTTCAAGCAATTATTGTTTTTAAAAAGTAATAATTTGACTCAAAATAATGTTCTAAAATTTACCTCAGATAGTCGAAACAGCACAAGAATCTGAATCGAATTAATTCAAAATGAAACTAGATGATGAAAACAAAGAAAATGGAATTATGAATGGTTTAATAAATTTTTGTAACTGAACAGTTCTAAACTTGTACTGAAAAATAACTAATCAGTGGTTGTAAAAGAATCCATCAGTAATGGTTTTTCACCTTGCAAAATTTCAAGAAGCTAAATTATTACAGTAATTTCATTCAAAATATTTTTTTCGTGAAATAAAACTAGAAGAGAAAAACAAAATGAAGAATAATAGAACTGACAATTAATTTGTTAAGATCCTATCGTACAATTTAATGTTAAATAACTATTTAGTTTTGGCGAATAAATTAATCAATAATCCTTTTTCGAAATTTTACCACATATAACTGCAATTCATAGCATTTTGAATCGAAATGACAATTTTATGACACTAATCTATATGTGAAAACAAAAGATAGAAAATAATAAAGTAGCTAGAGCATATCAGTTAATTTAATAACTTCTTATTTAAAAATTATTAAACATAATTCTTTTACTTTTGTGAAGGCATTTCATGCTTTCAAAATCGTCCATAATACACAGTTTTATTCGATGATAAACAAAATTATTTCCAAATAAATAGTTGTTTTAAAATAAATTGCAATTGTATAATTTCTAACAACTAAAAGTCATTCAATGAATGGCATAAATTCTGACCTCCAGCTTAGGAACATAAAATATAAATACATTTTCCCATTCTACTAAAAATAATGGATATTAACGGAAAATTGTACCATAGAAATGAAGAATATGGCACACCCACATTTTTAGAGAATTGAGAAAAGTAAATATTTTATAAAATATTTAAGATCAACTACAGTAATCGAGAAAAAAGCAAGAACAAACTTTGTATGAAATTTTTAATTAAATGTGAGAAAAATCAGGTAAAAAAATTCTTGTAACGTTTCCAAAATTTTAAACTTGATAGTAAATTCTCATTTTCACACACCATAATGAATTATGTCGCACATGTAATCTCTGCTGCGTTTACAGGTTATAAATTACTTATAAATTGAAAAAATGTTAAGATTTATTTAAGTAAAATGTTTTGTTTTAATAACTACTCTTTTTCCACAAAAAAAAAAAAAAAAAAAAAAACCACTGTTAAATTTAATTATTTTTTAAATTCACCATTGAAAAATCCAGTTTTGAACATATGCAAAAGTCCACAAAAAACATTTTTATTCGAAATAAATTTTTCCCTTTTTCGCACAAAAATACAAAATACGTCTGTAAAGCTCTGATATTACATCGATTTAACCGACTGTGAGAATAGATATATCATTTAGCTATGCTTTTCTCGCAGCTTATCGATTCAATGACATACCGCCAGGAATAATCGGTATCGAAAAGAATAAAAACGATAATGTCGAAGCAAAAGAGAAGAAACATTTTCATCTCTGATATGACTATCACTTCTTTTCTTTCCTGGACACTGAATGCCTGCTAGAACTTTTGTTTTTATTAAATTTTTCTCGTATCAAGAATCCAATATCGATTGTAATGTTGCTGTATTTGTACTTCTTTTTTTCCAGATATTACATATCTGAAATAAAATTTAAGAAAAAAGAAATAAACGAAGGGAAAAGAAAAATCCTACCAGCAATTCACAATAAAATTCACCTTTGAGATGTCAGTTAAATTTACTCTCATATTCTATTCTTCTTTCTCTGTGTTTTGTCTTGATTTCTGCGTTAGAACGGTTATTCATTTATATTGGAAAATGTATTTAAATTGATCGAAACGTTTGTATATTCTTTAACGTCAATGAGAAAGAGTGAATTTTAAATATTAAATTTATCACTGTCTCTTTCATAATTTCTACATTCAGCATAAACGATGCATTGTTTATCTTTTCCAATGACAATGTCTTATGAAGGTACGAGAATTGGGAATTTTTATCATTTATCATTATATACAACTGAATAATTGTGCGTATGATTCTTATGAATTTAAAAGGAACAATAATGAAACGTCGTTAGAGCATCGTTTTGCGCATCATAAACATTTGATTTCTTTTCATTTTTGCTCTTTCTATATTAAATAAAGTTTAAAACGTTGCAGGCTCCAATAGTGCTGTACATAGTCCTAAATTCCAAAACAATAATCGTTACTGTTTGAACTAAAATATAAACAGTTGTGTTCTTTTTCAGCAGAGATCATCAAATGGAGGTTTCTTATGATCGGCGGCTCGACTATATAATCTCATGTATAATGATCAAGGACTGTTCATTACTATAGGCGTAGCATGGAACATAGAACATGAAGAATATGGTGTGATGTGAGAGAAAACGCATTTAGTGACGATAGAGTGGGAAAAAAATATGTTTTTGAAGCATTTGTAAGTTCAGTAATTCTTCAGAACTGGGAAAAAGAACTAAATATTTTCAAGTTTGAATATTCAAAATGGAAGATAAATTTCCTACTAAAATTAAAATCTTAAAAAAGACTAGTGTATATTAAACAAATTTAAAATCACATTTAATCACTCTCATACATTAAAAAAACCTTATTTTTTACGAAAAAAAAAATAAACATCGTGTTTTTTTTGTGAAATTAAAGCGAAACACTTTTTTGCAAAGAAAAGAAAATAATGCATTGAACTTAGTAAATTTACACACATATTCGCGATTAACAAACTTCTGTATTCGAAACCTAGATACAGTACATACAAAATGTTCTTTTCTAATAAACACATTGAAATGAAGCAAGTTTATTATTTTGAATATAGTATAATTTATTTTAATTCCGATGAAATATTCTAAAAGGAAATGCTTCCATATAATTTAATTTCGTATGAAAAAGTAGTTATTATTAAAGATCCAACTCTGAATTGTCTGACAAAAAATTTAAGAAATAAACGATCAAAATGAGAAACAGTATTCGTTGTACATTACTGATTCATAATGATTGTAATTTACAGCATTGATAAAATCACAATCAAATTATCGAACTTCCCTTATCATCCTGAAAGTTACTAAAAAGTAACAAAACTACCTAATTGGATGCTCTAATAATATAATAAGCAACATTAAAAATATAATACATTTAAATTCATAATAAATGAACGATAAACTTATCAAAATATATTTTAATAATCAATTCTTGGAAAATAAAAATAAATCAATTTTTTCTGGCCTTACACAAATACTTATGTTAATACAATGTTTTAACTCCTGAAATTTCACACAAAAAATAAATTTCACTTTTCTATATCTAATACTATTTATTCAAAAATATAATATAAACTTCTACGGAAAAAAATTCACCTTCTTATCTTTTTATAACAGTAATTTCTCTCAAAAATTTAATCGAAATTTTTTTTTTTTTTTTTTTTTTTTTTGGTAGCGAGGCGGTAAATTTTTAATTTTCTGAAAACAAAGAAGAATATTTATAAAACTAAAACCGATGAACAATCTGCGGAAGAAATGAGTAAAAATATGTAGATATGATGGATATGAACTATTGATCTGGAAGATAATTTTTGACATACATGAAGTTAAATTTAACGTATGTGAAATCTACGCAGATATTTGTTATCTACGGTAAAAAAAATTGTTGTCAACGTAGAAATCTGCGTAGATATTTGTTAGATTAAAATTATTATTCACTTTTTTACAATTGAATTTATTAAGATTTACAATAGCTGAAGTCTCTTTTTTTTTTTCACTGAAAAATGAAACAAAAAGAATTACATAGATTACGTTTTACATATATATCCATATATCAGTGTTAAATTAATGATCATTAACCGTTCACTAAAATTGGAGCTGTAATTAATTTTTATAGATTTCAATTCTTGATTTAAAAACGGAAACGAAATTTCTCTTTTCAAATAAAAAAATATAAGATTTATTTTTATGATGGCTATAAAAATAAATCCAGCATTACATAATTCATAATTAAATAAGTTTGGCTTCAATTATACTTTTTCATTTATTTCATTTATTATATATTTTTCTTCAATTATACTTTTTCATTTAGTAAAACATAATTCATTGAACTATTTAATGAAATTAGTTGAAGATTTTACATTTATATTTTAAGTATACATTTGTCTTTAAAAAGCAGGCATGTAATTCTCTTAATATTGAGTGTAAAGAATTTTTCATCCTATACTCAAAGAAAATATGAATTAAAAGAAGTGAAATGCAAAAAAAAATTATATCTACATTAATCAATACAGATTGTAAGAAGTCAATGTTTCAGAATTAAGCGCAAAATAATTATTCGATCTTTAGTAAAAGATCCTAATTAATAGTTTACAATTTTTTCTTAGTTTTATTTTGCGTGTGAAATATAATACTGATAATCAGGAAACTAAAATTATTAAATTTAAAATAGGGCTTCTGAAAAAAGAAATAATATCTCAAAAAAGAATAATTAACGAAAGGAATTATGGCTATTATTTTAGCACACAAAAAAAGAGAACCAACAATATCACACAACCATTGTGTTCTAAAATATCAAAAAACACCTATGATAGTGAAAGCATTATAAAAAAGGAAAAATAGAACAAGACAGTATTTTAAGGAAAGGTTAATTCAAAATAACTGCAATTTTTTTAAAAAATAGTCAGTGATTTTGAAAAGGAATATTTTTTAAAATTAGAATTTGATTTGGACAATATTTTTCAAAACGTTTTTTTATTAGAATTGGAAAATATATACATCCATGACAGGTTTGAAGAGTTTTAAATAAATGTTGCAATGATTGCATAAAAGATCCCCCTAGCTTACAAGAATCGGGCGACTTTTGAATCATAAAATATATGAACTGTTTTTCAACAATAATATCGAAAGCTTAAAAGTTATTAGTTGTTATTTCTGATAGTAAACATGTAATCCAATTTATAAATTTTAAATAATACTAATAAAATATATGAAAATAATCAATAGCATATTTTAATGAAATCATAGCGTCAGCTGGTTTGTGAGCATTATTTTCAATTCCACAAAATTTCGAAAGTAATTTCTTTCAAATTATATCTAATCTGCAAACGATATGAAATAAATTGGCTAAAAATTAATGCCATATGATGAAACAACACCTAACCATATTCTTTAACTAATTAAGAAAAAAAATTTTACTTAATATTTAAAAAAAATTAGAAAATACAGAACAATGGAAAGTACAATAGACTATGCTTGTAATACGCGATGTTTATTTAAGAATGTGTGACAAAAGGGTATATTCTAGAAGATACAGTCTTAAATATTGAAAAATTATACGTTCAGAAAAAATCTTTGATTTTTAAAATAGGAAAACAAATTTGTAGATTAAGTCTGTATCTATGCAAAAAATGTCTAACACGATGAATCTGAAGCAAATTCAACCAAATTATTTCAAACAAATTGTTCTTTAAATTTATTTTAATAAAGTTAAGTTCAAGTTTAACTATAAATTTTATAAATGACATATTGTGTTAATTCTTTATTGCAATAACGGGAATATATATTTTGATTTTAATAGTATAGAAAAAAACTAGCATTATTAATTTAGTTTTGCTTCATCTATATGAGAAAAACAAGAGGTTTATTTTTAAAGTTATTTATATCTTTTTTAACTAACAAACTCAAGAACACTGTCCCAAATTAACAACAAAAACCTGTCAGTAGAAAGAAAGTAGTGGCTTAGGCACAAAGAACTTGTGAAAACTGTTTATTTAAATTCCAGAATTAATCTAATGCAAATTCTAATAAATAATAAAAGTATTTGGAGATCGTAACGCTTTAAATAGATCATAAAATTATTCAAATGAGAAGAGGAAAAAAATCGTCTGCCCCCATACAAATAGAATTGACCTTAAAATGCATTTCTCGGCGGATCAAATCATTAATGTGCTGCTTAAATCAGCATGCATTAAAAAATTACCATATGTAAACAAGCGATCGAAACGCACATGTCTGGCAGCCGCATTTAAGCTGAGTTTGTTACTTTTATTTTCTAAAACTGAAAACAAACAGAAAAAAAATCGAAAGATTCTTCTTACAAAATTTCTAATGGATGTATTAACGTTTTTCAGTCCAGTCTTTTTTATTCTTCGACAATTATTTATATTAATTTACCAAGAACGAAATAAAAATACCGATACAGTCAATCAGTCAGTATGTTGTGTAAATACTTAACACAATTTTTTTTAAAACATTTTAAATCTTTTTAAAAATTAAAACGTTGCAAAAAAGTAAGATTTTTGTTCATAAATTTTTCTACCAAAAATTCAAACTGAGCAAAAATTATATTAGAAGAGCTTTTTATGCATCGTAATCCATTCCTCCAGCTTATAGATGCAAATTCAAAATATTAAATAATAAAAAAAAAGTAATCGAACGAAAATCAATTTAGATTATTCTGTATCAAAACATGTTTTTTAACTTGATTTTTTCCCCAAAATAATTTGTATACATATGTTCCTATAACGCAAAACTTTTGATCAGTTATTAATAGTAAGTTTTGTATTAAAAATCCTTTTTTGTTATTCTGAAATATCTGGATTTATTTTATTTATTAAATATATAGACTTATCTGGACTGGAAGTATTTGAATAATAAAATATTCTAGAAAGAATTTTAAAGCAATACATTGTTTTTATACTGCCAAAGAATTTACAAATAATAGATAAATATCTACAAAACGAATTTATCAATATTGCCATGTATTATAAAAATATTCAAAACTCAAAGGAAATCTATCGATAATAAAATTTTTACTTCCAAATTTCTCTATTTTATACAAATGTAAACATCATAAAAAGCTATTTTTGAATATTATATTGCTAAATGTTAATATACGCGAGTGCAACTTTTAAAATATTGAAATTTGGAAACCAATTAGATTCCGAACCGTACAAAAAAAAAACTAGACAAAGTAATTTAAAATCTCTTCACTTGGAAAGCATTTAAGATTTAATTCGAAGCATAGAATCTTCCGAATACTGAGTAAAGATACCTCAGTTATTCACAATATTTAAATAAAAGGAAATGTTTGAATATTATGTTAGAAATTCTGAATGTTAAAAAATGTAACAATTAGAAAGTCATCAAATAATTATTGATATAAATTATTTGATATCAATTGTACTGAGTTTTAATTTTAAAAAAATTTTCTGGTGAGATTGATTTTATTACTTAAGGTTTATATGATGTTACAGAAGGAAAATATTTAATATTAACTAATTCATAAAAGTAAAACAGTTTCCTAATCTTTATAAACGTAAATCACACTGCAGTTTCAATATTTTCCATGAATGGTACTAAATGACACAAAATTAATACTGATATATAAATTACATAAAAATTAATTTTTATTTTCTTTGTAAAACACGTATAATTATCTTGAATCATGCAATTGCTCTAATCAAAGAACGATTTAAATTTTATATCAATCAAAACCTTCCTTTAAATTATTACAGCCTTTTCAGTGACCAAAATAATCAAAAATCTAAGGCGACTTACCTAAATTGCGAATTTAAAATAGTAATAATTATAGGCTTGACAGTAATTACAATTAATAATTGAAATTGTACATATGAACATGCCATGTATATACTACATGAAAACAATATTTCTGTTTTGAGATAAAAGACAGTTTATGTAAGATTTTTAAAGTTCATAGATATAAATTGGAAATAAAGATATATTTCTTTAACAAATTATAAACATCAACTTTTCCTCTCAAACATGCAGCTGTTTTCAACATAGTATTATACGTGTTTTAATATAATATAGAAACATCTAGAAGAATATCATTTTAAATTCTGGTAATATAATTTTTTATTTCTTAATTAATTACATTTGTCATATTATATAAATTATTAGCAATATGTTTTTTATTTTTTTTTTCAAAAGATTTATCTCATAGAGTATCAGAATATATTATGGATGTTGAATTTTTTTTAATTAAAACTATATAATTTATTGATGTAATGAATTTTTTAATGGGATGTGAATAATTTACAGTTTATACAAAACACCTCAAAAATAAATACAAACTATTGAAATATCAATAAAAAAGGAATCCATTAGAAAGAATCGCTCTTACCTTAGCAGATGGACTCGACAGGTGTCGATTTAGGTCCGACATCACTCAATGGAACGAGGAGGCAGGGGTTGAAATACGATAGGGTCATTTGTCTGGCAGTCACCCCTCCTCCAGGTTGCGAAAGAGGACCACACATTGGCACACACACACACGCACAAGAAAAATGATTGTGGGGAGTTTCGTTTCTTTCGCATCCCCTCTGGTCCGTTGGAGGAATGTGAAAGAAAACATTTTATTCATGTACACTTGTAGGATGGGGCGGCGTCTCCCCGCAAAAGAGAGAAGTAAAACGGCGGCAGGGGCTCGCGGTCGACCGGGGAGTCGGCTTGGTGATGGACGGAGTCCGCGGGCCCGGCCGCTGGTCAGTGGGCCGCAGCCATCGAATGCGGGGGTGGGGGAGACTGCATGAGTTGGTTGGGGCTGTGCGCGTGCAGGGGCGAACTACCCATCATGAGGCCCCCTTCGGTCATTTGTCCTCCAGGCCCCATATTCACAGGCGGAGTCATTCTCTTTTCCTTTTGCCGGCGATTACAGAACCACACTCTGACCACCTCTTTCTCCAGTTGGAGACTGTCCGCGAGGTTGGCTATTTCCTGGGCGGCCGGTTTGGGTTGCTTGTGGAAGTGATTCTCCAGCGCCCCTTTCACAGACACCTCAATACTCGTCCTCTTCTTTCTTTTGCGCCCCTGGGCTGCAATCTTGTCTATAGAGGTCGGTGAGCCCGTGGTGCTGTCGGCCTCCTCCAGCCATTTCGCCAGGAGAGGCTTTAGCTTGCACATGTTCTTGAAGCTCAGCTGCAATGCCTCGAATCGGCAGATGGTTGTTTGGCTAAACACATTGCCATAGAGCGTGCCCAAGGCTAGGCCCACGTCTGCCTGTGTGAAGCCCAGCTTGATGCGTCGCTGTTTGAACTGTTTTGCAAATTGCTCCAGATCATCAGAGCTGGGAGCCTCCTCGCCGCCGCCACCTAAAGGTACACATTCGTCCGGGTGTCGGTGATGGTGGTCCATGGGATGGGAGAGCTCCTCGTGGTGCGTATGGTGTGGGTGGTGGTGGTGCTCGTGCTGCTGCATCTCTCTCATGGCAGGGTGACCGCTCATCATTCCATTAAGGGAATAGTGCTGTTGAATATGATGGTGGTGGGGAGAAGGACCGTTGCCGGTCATACTGGACATGGGCGTGTGGTGGTGCCAGGGGGCCATGTGTTGGGGCGGACGGTGGTGATGATGAAGATCGGGCGGTTTCACGTCCTGTGGCATAGCCACTGACCAGGCGTCGTTATGCACCCAGTGGTGTTGGGGCGCCATGGCAGCGTGATGTCCATTGTGACTCTGTGGTGGCATGTACTTCATCTCCGGGGCGGCGTCGCGCGCGTACGGCGAGGTGGCCACCTGCATGCCGGGGCTGTCGCTCACCAGACCGGCAGACGATGAGAGGTACGGGCTCGTGCTGGCCATCGGGGTAAGAACATCTCAGCTCGACGAACGTCGCCGCGTGGTGTGAGGCAGGGGGAGAGCCGAGCGAACGACGAGCAGCCACTAGCACCACCCCTTGGTGACGTAGCAGGCTGCCATTGGACGCGGGGAGGGGTGGCTTGGGCGGAGCCAACGTCGAAGATAGATGGCCCTCCGTAAACAAGGGACTCGACTTCACCTGCTGTCACGTGCTGGCGCTCTCGTCTGTTGCCTGCCTGTGAAAAAGAAAGAAAGAAAAAAATATTCTCCTCGTCAGCCAAACGATCAAGAGGAGACTTTTGGAAAAGCGCTGATAAAGAAGAAGGCGATAACTAGACGCACTAACACACTATGGGGAGGACCCGACACAATCACTACGGCACATCTTGTAAAGGAGAATCCCCCTTTCGGACTATATGCATTATTCAAAGCAAGCATACATAAACGTAATACCATCCTCGTTTATGGAATAGCGAACGGAAAATGTAAACAAAGGGAAACCAGAAAGAAGTTTTAATTTTCTAAGCTAAATAATGAGTAACGAAATGGGCAAATGTATACTGAATGTTGAATATTTAGGATATTTTGTTTGTAGGATTTTTAACACTATCAATTTAAGTATTTCAAGATAAGTATTAAGTATTTTCAAGTTAAGTAATTTTTAAAATAAAATTTTCTGATTAATTTTTTTTTATTATGGACATTTTTTTATTTACATTTTTGAAAATCAAATCTTAGTGATAAATATTTTTTAAAAAAATTTCATGTTTAATCAATTTGTAGAAATTTTTATATGCATATGTATTTTTTCTAAAATTTCAATCTCTGAAATATAACTTTTTGTTTACTACTCATGTATTATAATTCCCT
>JAPMOQ010001126.1:1447200-1475871 GCA_026543055.1 Argiope trifasciata | reverse complement strand
ATCAGTCTGTGTTACTACTTGTTATAATGGATTGCTAATATAACACAACACATTCGGACATCCCAGGTAGTAAATTGAATTTCTCATTTCATTTTTATGGAACTTAAGGTTTGAATGTTTTTGTGCAGTCCCTTATATATATATATATATATATATATATATATATATATATATATATATATATATATTATAAAATGTGATAGATAATTTAGATTTCACACATCTTAAATTTCTAAAAAATGCAGAAACCGTTTAATTGTGTCATGAGATATGGAAAGAATACAAAACTTATCTACAAAATGCTTAAGAAATACAAGCAACTGAGAAAACGATTTAAATTTTAAGATCAATAAGTTAAATAACGAACAGTTAACTATTTTTTAAATACTTAATGAAATGCATCCTATTTCCTGTTGCATCCAAAATGGTGTTAATTATTTATTTTTTTCATTAAAAAAGTCCTTGAAAATAACTAAAGAAAATTTTTACCGAGAATTATTCGTATTAAAAATATTTCGTTCATTTTAAAAATAAAAATATATATCATTTTGCATTAAACACAATTATAAAAAAATTTCGTCTGCAACATCCATTAATGTGCTTGATTACAAAACTCATGTTCTATATGCCAGTAAACTATCCAAACATATTTTTTAAAGCTAAGACTGTTTCTTTTGAATCCAATTGTATAGTCTAATCTCAGTCCAATTTTGAAGCAGCCCTACGGCTGTTTATTAAAGAGAACCTCATATTTCTTAGAAGTGGCTGAATGATGTGGTCGATGTTTGGGACGGCATTCTCTCCAGGTTTCGATGTTAGAGCAGTGAACGGGCATTTGACTTTAATGGATTTGACATGTATAAGATTGGTTTACAAGAGAGTAATTTATTGAAATATTTTTTTAAATCCGGAGATTTCTCTGATGTGAATAGCTTTTCATGTTGTTGTTGTTACTTATGGTACTTTACTAGCCCCTGACAGTAATCTGACAGCGATTTAAGCCGAAATGAGGGTCTCTTGTTTTTCCAGTATAGCCAATTAGGGACAAGAGTACGACTTTGCTACTTCATACTTCCCATTCGGTTGCACAACCCCGTATTGCAGAGTGGCACATTCACACTCTTCACAGAAAGAACACAGTAGAAGAAGAACCATGCTCAAAACTGACTAGAACGCGGGATACCCAGACCACTGGAAAGACATTCTATCCCTGTGCCAGGTCGCAGGCATAGCTTTTCATGAAATGACTTGATATAACGGTAGAAAGCACAGTATTAATTAACACAAATTAGCATTAAGTTGAATTTTTTAACCTATTTTACTTTTATTGACTAACTTCAATGCCCTTTGATTTTTTTTTTCTTTAAGAGGTTAAATACATCAGTCTGCTTGCCATATGGCTTTTTTTTTATTCGGATAACAACGTATGATTAAAGATAATAAGTAAAGATAAGTTCGTTTTACATAAAATCGAAGCTCTGTTATAATATATTTTCTCTCCTCTGACATCGGCTATGATTATTTTGCCAGATTTTTGAGATTCTACAGTATTAAAAAAATTAATGAAAAATATCAAATAGAGCTTCATAACTGAATGATTTTTCAGAACACAATATAGGCACTTAACCTCTCAACTGTTTTGTTCGAATGTCATACCTGCAACTATTTGTCGAATTTTGATAGTTTTAAGCAAAAATTAAGCCATTCATAACGATTCAATATTAAAATTAACTTCATTGCATAGATAAGTCATGTACTCAATGGATTTCCGTTTGAATCAAAATAAGAAAATATTCTCAAAACTGAAGGTGTCATCTTATTAGATGATAAAGAAAATAAAAAAGTAAAGTGGTTAAACAATAAGTGACTCAGATATCTTCTTCAATATGATCAAACGAGATAAGAAGACACCAACCCAATAAAATAAATAGGCTTCGATGTTCTTTTTAATAGAAGATCAGTGCCAAAGGCACAAATATCTAATACTATAATACGAGGAATGGTTGCCAAGTCGAAAATCGCCCCAGACTTAATAAACTCCGGTAAACTTGGGGGTCTGGGGTGTTTGGCCACGAGGAATCGATTGGCGCCGGTTTTGAAACACTACGGTCGAGCAGTTCGGAGTTGCAGATAGGATATTTTCAAACTTTATTAGTTTGCCATAATGGCTAATAGGTTTCAAGCGGTAACGTGCTGCCATCTATAGCCAATATGGCGAACTAATAAAGTTTCCAGAAGATGATCCGGAACTCAAGGAACTGATCTCGAAATGGATGATCCATAACCCGTGTGGTGATATGAACCCAAGCGCTCCGTGCATGGTCAGCAAACATGGAAGAGACCAGTGCAGATGGGGATTTCCAATGGAACATCAAGACATGACATCGCTGGTGGACGATGAAAAGCCGAGGTTTAACCGGTTATCTTTTCACCAATGGTTTCACAAATTTTCTTATGGCATGTATTGTTTTGATAAATCACAATTGAAAATTTAAATCTTCGAGTTAGCTTCGATACCTGTTTTCTCCGAGCGGAGCTCGGTCACCCGCTGGTTTACTGTTAAGTGAAAAATTATCTTCACAAAGCACTGTAATACGCAAATGCTGTAATCCGCATAATAAGTTGATAATTAAGATTTTTGTTTTATTTTTAACAATGGCATATCATGATTTTAAAATCTACACAGTTTAACTCTCTTTTAGCTGGGCTTTAAGTACTCGTAACGAATATAGTAGGTTTACATGCAAAATTTATGGATATATAATTATAATATGCCTTTGCATTCTTAAATGTGTTATCAATCGTGAGAAAATTCTCATTGTAAAATATTTTGCTCTGCATACAAATGCCCACGCTTCAAATTAGATTTGAGAAGTCATGAAATCAGTTCAAGAATTACTCTAAGTAATTAGCATTAGTTAAAAAGATAGAGTAATAAGATGGTAAGCTGGTGGAATGAAGCACGGATTACTTGCTAATGTTAAATATTCATTTTTCACATCGCAGATATGATCGCCTGAAAAACCATAAATACTGAAAGAGCGATTCGATGTAAGATTTCTATAGTCACATTCTTTTTTATCTTATACCTTCAAATTCATTCAAGCAATGAATGATTCCTCTGGAGGTTTTCGGTAGGAAAGAAAATATTAGAAACACAACCTAAGTGAGCATAATAAAAGTATGTATTTACTAAAGCCAAACTCAATTGTTTATATTAAATGCATACCATTGATCTACATCCTTCTTACAATGGAAATGTACCGTTGGATATCTTAATCCATTTGACTAAATTAATGAACTGAAATTTTTTGTTATCATTGCAAAAGAGAAGAATAATTAATTCAAATACCAAGACAAATATCTATTTAGGCTTTCTGAAGGCAACTTGCTTCTGTATTTCCACTCTCGAAAGAGCTGTACACTCTGTTTTCATACTTTAATTATCTCTTGTTCCATAGGAAATATGTTACAAAATTTATAAATATTTGTGTGAAATTATATAGGTCGGCATAAGTTCTCAATTTTTTTTCAATAAGGCAGTAACAAATGCTTCAATTACTTATCTCACACAATATGACATATCTTGATTTGTTTCCTAATTATTAATTAATTAATCAAATTAAACTGATCTAATAATCTATCTATCTATATATATATATAGCTTATTAGATCAATTCGAGTATTATATACAATATAATATAATATACAATATTCAATATCGTAATTTTTGATCATAATACACAAAAAATTCCAATAAACATTTAATGCGGGACAATTCAAAGAACCTGTATAACTCACAGAAAATTCTTCGCTGAGAATGGAGTAAAAAAAAATCTAACACCACAGTTAAGTAAACATTCTTCCATCGAAGTTATTGTAAGTCATTTTTTATGGAGATTAAAGTGATTTCAATAAACTCTGTTTCCGTTGTTTTAGTCTTTTCTGTCCTCTGTCCAACTGATATGCAGGGAAAAAAACTGTCACAGTCAACCTTTAGTTGATGAACGTGATTTGTCCATATCACTTTTTTTTCATTAGTACAATTCTAATTTTATGCCCAATGGGATTTAATATCAAGCAAAGTAAATCATGGAATTCGATTTGGTTATTAATTCATGTGTAATAAGATTGCAAATAATAAATAAGCCTAGTTTCGGTCTTCAGGAAAAGTGTCTTTTATGATCCTATTTTATGTCTATTGTAAAAGAAATGTTACTATAAATTGAGTTATTGTATTGGCAATTTCTGTCCCTGTTATATAAAAAAAATTAAACACAGCCAACCTTGTTAAAGACAATAAAGTTCTTCCTGCAATAATGAAACTTTCCATAATGAAAGCAGATGATGAATGTGATCTGAATCTGGTTATTTATATGTTTTTAATCTATAATTAAGAGTGTTAGTAGAATCATAAAAAGTATTCCCATGCAGAGTGTTTGAATGACTGATAGCGCGACATTCCAAATAGTGGAAATTAAAATCAAATTCTAAGAATTATCAATTGACACGTCACAGCCTTTCCTACAGAAGGTACTTTTTTCATCAAAGTTAAGGTAAATTATTCCTACATCTTTAACATGGTCATCCAAGAAGCAAGAACCATTCACCATAAAGAAAATTTCTCGTTCCTATTTTTGAAGTGATATCCTAGTTGATACATAGACAGCTAAAGATTTGATGAGAGAAGTAGTCATATTAGAAGATTTATACAGAAATGGATGAATCGCCAGGAACTGTAGGATGTTACTTTTAGATTCAACTTGAAGATCATACTTGTTTGAAATGAAAAAAAAAAAAAATCAAAGCTAGAAAGCAGTTCTATAGTAATTTCCAAGGTTTACTTTGTGATGTATATTATGTTCTAAAGGTAAGATATGATATAAGGGACAGTCCAGATGGAGTATCAAAGGAAAAGATATGGGGAAATTCGAAATTTTCTCATAGAATTAATTTAAAGCATCCAGTGAAGTCAAACTGTAACTAAAGAGTGGTTGGTTTAGAATGTATACTTTAATATACACTGAAGTGATAAAAGTCATGGGATGACTGTTAATATCGTGTCGGTCCTCCTTTTGCCCGGCGAAGTGCAACAACTCGACGTGCCATGGAGTCCACAAGTCGTTGGAAGTCCTCTGCAGGAATATTGAGCCATGCTGTCTGTATAGACGTCCATAATTGTGAAAGTGTGGATGGTGCAGGAGTTTGGACACGAACGGACATTTCGATGATGTCCCATAAATGCTCGATGCTATTCATATCGGGCGATCTAGGTGGCCAGATCATGCGCTGGAATTGTCCGGAATGTTCTTCAAACCAATCGCCAACAGTTCTGGCCCGGTGACATGGCGCATTGTCATCCATAAAAATCCCATAGTTGTGTGGGTACGTGAAGTCCATGAATGGCTGCAAGTGATCTGCAAGCAGCTGAACATAACCATTTCCAGTCAATGATCGGTTCAGTTGCACCAGAGGACCGAGTCCATGCCATGTAAAAACAGCCCACACCATTATGCACATGAATAACTTGAACACAAATGAAAGCTCTGGAAAACGAACTGCGCATTTATACTTTTACGCTGCGATACTACTGCCATCTGTATATTTGCATATTGCTATCCCATGACTTTTGTCACTTCAGTGTATACCAAGTATAACGTCCCATGGTTGTTTATGTGACATTTATTTCATTGTAAAAGAAGTAAGGGGTTGAGTATAAATAAAATGTTCGATGATCTATCTTTATTAATGTTGGTTTCCCAGGTATACAAATTTACTTTTCTATTTAACGCTAAAAGAAAAGTTTACATCTTTATAATTCAACAGAATCGAAATTCTTTTCTGAACTGTATGATTAATTTAAAGATTAATATTTTTATTCCAATTGATGAGAATTTGAATATATAAACATTTCATTTCAAACTTTATTTGGAGAGTAAATAGTTTTTTTTAATAAAAATATTGACTCCAAACGGTAAAATACTCTGAGCCACACACAATTGCATTAGTGAAAACTCCTAAAAATACACACACGTATTGATAAGAATTTTCTCTTTCTGTCTCTAAACAATCCTCCTTTTCATTAATTCCCTTTTCTTTCTGTTTCTCTCAACCTGGCCCCAAATCCGGACGCGAGCAAGTATAAAATTTGCAGATGTTACCTCTAAGTTTGTACGAATGAAATAATAAACATAGTTTTAAAAATGAAAAGAAAAAAAAGCATTAAAAAAGCTAACAGATAGACACAGACATTGTATGGAGAACGGCCGCATTAAAGGCACGCCGCTAAATATGCTCCCATAAAAACTTTTCCGTGGCACCCGGAAAATTTTTACGACCCTGATCCTCTAGTGGCGAGATCCCCCCTCCATTTCATCCCTCCTTCCCTTTCCTCCCCAGAGTTGGAAATTTCGTGAGACTGCAACGATGGACGGATCAGGCCTAAGACGGAGAAAGATCATCAAAAACGAAGGGGGATATCTTCTCTGTGCGCTTCCATTATCCTTTTCTTTCTTCTTCTTCTTTTACAATTTTATTATCTTTTTCTCAAACTCCCTGAATCCATCTTTATGATGTCCTTCTGGGCGTACATAAGTTTGGCAATTCCATAAGTGCAATTAATTCACATCGCACCTGAGTTGGTAGTTTTAAGTGAAGAGGGAAGTAAAAAAAAATGTAGGTGGTCGGTTTGAGATTAAGTTTTCAAAGAACTGAGGAATGAAATTTTTGGCAGGTTTTTACGATCGGCAGCTCTCTAAATGAAGCCTTTTATGTGTCCGGGTGGTTGGAAAACGTGCCGGACTTGTAAAAATCGCATTATGCATCGGTAATAACGAGACTGTGATTATGACATTTATTTAATTTGCGTTTCCGGCTTTGTCTACCGTGAAAGAATAAAGTATTCTATTTTTTTTCTCGTTCGTGAATTAAATTGAGCTGAGTATGAAGCTGAGCTCAGTTGCATATCTTTCTTGTTCTGTTAAAATTTTTAAATGTTTAAAATTGAAAAAATTGAGAAAATTCTTATAGCATCTCAACATGTATTTAAAAATATACATATTATATATATATATATATATGTGTGTGTGTAATTAATGTCTTGTCTTAAAGAATTGCTATGACAGGATGAATTTGTGATTCTAATTTGCGGTTTGAGATTCAGGTCTCGACTTCCAAATCACAAGAATACAGGTTTGATACTGGGCAATAATGTGCTGAAGAATTACTATTTTTGGGTAGTGTGCTTTGAAATCCGAAGCAGCTCTAAGGCGATTTTCCGCATACCATTTATGCACGGGAACCCACCTCCAAGAGTAACAGATATTTTGCCGAATACGGTGGGTGATTATACAACAAGTATTTTAGTTGTGGTTGGTAACAGGCGCGATCAGACAACTCTCGCGATCGGACACACTCGTGTACAGCGTCATGTGACGGACAGCAAAGTTTATCCCATATGTCCAAAATGCATCGGTTTCTATAAATTCCGACTGTTCTCGAGTTCTGAGGCAATGTTACATTGTTTGAAGGCGTTCGGGCTCATAGATCTGGTTTGATGATACTTTCAACCAGGTGGGTAAGCCACAACAGCAACAATCCAAAGCTGAGGATCAAGTGGTGTGGAGCTTAGGAAAGCTGTTGCCAGTTTTTAAAATTGAAAAAAAAATTAGTAAAGTTTTATTATTTAAAAGGCACTCAGTATTATTTAAAAATTCGCACACATTTTTTAAGATAAAATTCACGTTTTATTCGAAATAACTACTATTTTGGAATCAATTTATGATTTTTATTTGGAATTCGAAATACAGGTCTCGGATTCCAAACGAAAAAATTCCAAGTTCGATACTAATAATGATGTGAGTGTGTAGTGCAATTCTTCAGTGGCGATCAAACTCGCTTGAAGCTTGGAGAGAAAGTTTCCAATTCCTTATATGTCGTTATAGTCATTTGATCAGTGTTCGAAAATTAACAAACCAATCCCAAAGTAATCCTCTAATTGCTACAAAAGATGGCGTGGATTTATTAGCATACTGAGCAATGGACAGTTATGAACGGATACCCGCAGGCGAGATGACAATTAAATCAATCCTTATAATTATACAAAAAGTATTTCTTAACTAATTTTATTTAATGCGATTTGCTCAATATTCCCAACAATAGATTAACGATAATGTGTGTGTTTAAAAATTCAAACCAGGCAATCTGTTTAAAAACAATACGAGCTATTTTTAAATAAACTGTGTAGTAATTTACTTAATTCGGAATTTTTTGTGTATGAGCTTGTGAAATAAATTTGCTTAGAAACTAACAATCAAAAACTAATTAAAGTAATATAGAATGTACATTACATTTACTTTAAAATACTATCTTTAAATTAAAGGGAATCGCGTCGTATTGTTTCCCCCCTCTTTCAATTGGTCAGGAGAGCCGGTGTTAATTTTTTTAAATTCCTTAATAGTGGATACCAGTTACAAAATCAAGATTGTATTTAACTATAATAAAAAAAGTCAATTGCTCCAGTATTTTTAAATTGTCACAATATTGTGACTGGATTTTATTAAACTTTCCTTCTAAGGATTCAAACAGATAATCTTATTTATTTGAAACCCAGTCTTATTTATGTTGTTGTTGTTGTTATTTATGGTATTTTACAAGCCCGCTGTTATCTATCTGACAGCGATTTAAACCGAATTGAGCACCTTGTTTTTTCAGTTGAGCTAACTAGAGCAAAGAGTTCGACTTAGCTACTTCATGCGTCGCATTGTTTTGCGCAAGCCTTTTTTACAAGGGAGCACATTCAAACACTTTATAAATGGAATATGATCAACCATGCCTTAACCAGAATTCGAGCTCAGGACGCCCAGATCACTGTAAATGCTAGTTTGCACTTTTATTTCTGTACCTTATAATTCTGATTTTTTTTTCACTTTTCAAATAGTCACCATTTGCCTCATTTTTTAATGATATAAAAAGAGACAATGGTGGCTTGGTGGAAAGGCCACCAAACCGACTTGTAAGCCTTTGAGTTTCAGGTTCGAGATCCTATTCCATTTGAAGAACCGTCGTGTAAGGTGGTCTGTTGTACGTTTAGTCCTCCAGGCCAAACGTTCACACGCTGGTGTGGAGAGGACCAGCTCTGGAGTTTCCTTTGTCATTTGACTACTGTTCAAAATTACGAGCTGCTTCTAAAAATATTCCTAGTGTTGCTTTAAAACCGTACATTAATATAACTAAACTAAACTTATGATTTAAAAAAACATTAAAATTTAGTTAATTTCAAAAATTTTAGAAATTTAGAAAAAAAATTGAACTTATCTGAAGCATCATTGTGTAATAACGTTCCCAGGCTTAATTTTGATAAGCTGCATTGATTTCCAGGGTTGATGTTTGATATATGTATTTCCTTCTATAAATTTGCTCTCATTTATTTAGCAGTGATATTGCATCTATGAAAATGATTTGACATCGCCTCTATTCGTGCGAGTATAAGTCCAATAACGGCAATAATAAAGAACTTGTAGTAAAATAATTATTACAATGAGGGCAGAAAATAAGAAAATAAGTATAAATCTAAAAGTATTTCTGAAAGGTTTATCATTTGACGTGGTAGTTTGATTTTTATTCAATGATATGCTCCGAGTACTTCAGGAAAAAAAATCAAAAATTTGATTATCTAAATTATTTTAATTAAAATTTTTAAAAAAGATTCTTTTCTAATAATTTCTTATTACACATCAAACAATACCTTGCCAATTTTAATGTAATAGTTGTTCTCGTCTTGAAAGATATTTTCATTATGCAATTTTGGATTTTGCATGTTATATATCAATTACCAATAGTCCAGTGGCCTATGAAAATTTGCCAAAAAGAACTAGAAATGTCATTTCATTTTTGTATTTGTACTTGATAAATTATTTGTAGATTTTATTAATTTACAAGCATTCAAAACCAGGTTAGCGAATAGGTAAAGTAAATCACTATCCTTAAAATTCAAATTCTCGAGATACTTTTATGTTTTTCCACCAGAAATTTTACTTTTCTGCTTTTATAAAATTTGCAAGCATGATGTGCTTAGACATTTCCGATTAAAATTTGGTATCATTTAAACTAATCATCAAAATATAATTTTTTTAAAAAAAATTCATTTACAGTCTGGTATTTTTCAATTCCTACAATTAGTTCACATTCTCCCTATATATATCTTGTTCAAATTTCAATCGTTAATAAAATACTATTTATTCATCCACTCGTTTAAATACATTTTGTAAAACTTATAGTGGAAGACACTGAATGTTAATACAGTTTTTGTTTCCAAATGTTTATTCATTTATTAAATTTAATTCATTTTTAATACTTTAAATTGAATTTCAACAGTCTGTAATGAAATAACGATCAATAGATTAATCTGTTCAGCAGTCGACCACAACAAATCCTATTGATACTGCTGCATTCAGTGGTGGCGGGGTGGTCGGCTGTATACAAGAAGAAGAAGAAGTAGATTAATCAGTAAAATGCAAGGATTTCAATATATTTCACGTGAAGGTGAAGAATGCGAGTTCAATTCTTGCCAAAATCGGTAATTGTTTAATATTTAAAAATTTTTTGATAATTATTTAATAAAAAGTAACTAAAATAAAATTTTTCTTTTTTGACTTAAGTAGGAATCGAAATAATTTTTTATATACATTATTTGTTCAGAGATGGATAGCTTAAATGCCAATAGTATTGAAAAAGGTTGTATTAAATTATTTAGCTTTGTTAAAAATTACTTTCAAATTTAATTTTTTAAAATATTTTGTGTAAATGAATCCATTTCTGTTGAATGCGATTTTTTTTAAATTCTAGATAGTCATGATATTCGTAACTTAAACACTATTCGTATCGATTTTAAATTAAAAATTAATTTTAAAAAATGCTAACTTTAGTGGTTGAAAAATTGGGAGGCATTGTAAGGCATATAATTCCTAATTCTACCTTCAGTCACTAAATGGCCTTATAATTCATGCTTTTAAAACCTGTTAGTTTCTTAAAGATTTATATTTTTTTCCAAGGTGAAAGTCCCTGTTTTGGAATTTTAAAGGACATTTTATTCTTTGTACTTACAATTATCTGGCTCACCATGTTTCTGTCTAGTTAAAAGATAATTGTTTAATAAAAATCAGAGAAATATATTTTTCATTTTATTGCAAACGACTGATGCTACAATTATTTTAATTGTAATATAGCGAAAATGAATGTATTTATACTATGCAATGCATAGGATTTTAAATTTCCTATATTTAAATTAGAAAAGACTGGAAAAATGATGTATTTTTTAAAAAACTAAATAATAAATTAAATCGTTTTTAAGCTAATTTTTCTATTAAAATTTCTTAAATGTATACAGCACTCAAAAATACTGGTCGTTAATTAGAGAACAGAAACTATGAATCAAAAAGTTTCTGCTTAAAAAAAGAATTTATTCAATTACATTGGTTTTACCTCCGATTTTCTTCCTTAAGTCTTAAAGACAGAAATCCGTTGAAATTGGATAGCATATTTACTTCTAAAGACCCAAACAATTACAAAACACTGAAGTAATTTATAATTCAAAACTACCGAAGTATTAGCACTCACAATAGCTTCCTCTCTTTTACATTAAATAAGTTTACATAAAGAAGAAACGAAACTGCTATGCCATTTATTACAGATATTAATCAATCATTTTGCATAATCATTCAACAATAAAAACCACAAACTGCAAATTGCACCGCTACAGCAAAGAAAGATGTGCCTGAAGCTAAATCAGAAAGGGAAAAAAAGGTATAATTATTTCTTATCTCTTCGATTGAACTTCCACATCGCAAAAATCCAACTCTTATAAAATTAAAAGGCAATCAAAAATTAAAAATTAAAAAAAAAGTAAGAAGAAGATCCATCTCGTTCTGCTAAACAGTTCTAGCATAATTTAAGCAGACATCATCAACTCGTCATTCCTGAATAGAAACAAAGCGCTGCAAAATAGAAGCTGTCTCATCATATCAAAGGATGTATGTCACTCCAGATGATATCGCGGCATCCGAAACACAGGTGTGGCTTTTCCCCACCCATGGTATCAAGATACGAATCTTCAGCTTGCTGCTATCAGCATGCACGGAGTGGTGCTGCATCTGTACCATCCCCTGGCTTCATGCTGATGTTTTGTTTTGGACAGAGGACAAATGCGCCAACACCGAATGAATAGGAATTGAATAGGCAGTAGCTGTGTGGCTTTGAATAAATGAAAAGAAACTTGAATTGAGCCTCATTGATTTTTGTACTGCATAATATATGGATAGATGAAAGTGAAATAGGTTTGTCAGGTGCGTTGTATTTTAATCATACAAGAAAAGGACTACTGTTCTCTAACATAGGATCTTCCTTTTTCTTTTTTTTATTTAAAGTTCTAGCATTCTAAAGTTTTAAGCTAGGAAAAAAATCGATAGTGCCATGCTAAAATTGCTCATAAAGTTCTATAATACAGATGCCTGATGGAATGTCATATTTTTAATTTATTTTGCCCAAAATAAGGTTTTAGCGATTGTGATAATTTTATTAAAATTCCCTGACAATCTAAAAACTTCTCAAGTGTCAGAATTCCATAATAGAATTAATCCCAATCATACTAAAAATGAAACGCATTATTTAATCATATTGCAAAAAAGAGAAAAATACTTTATAGTGTAAAAATATTTTCACAGATATAATTGAGTTGTATGTCGATGTTAAAATAATAAAATTATTTCCAGCTGGCAAGTACTTCTTATATAAACTGGCAAGTAATCCTTTTTATATAACACGAACAAATAAGCCTTCTCTTTGATTAAAAGATGTGTATATAAGTTTGTTCTACTCACAAAATTTCCGTCATTTTTGCTTCATTTTCATTCTTAGGTTTAAACTGCAGGTTCATGCCAGTACAAGTTGTTATCGTAGCAAGCGCAGTTTATTTCACTGTATTCTCTTAGCAGCTTCAGCATGCAACCAACGTTTGAGGTTTCCTTTGGGGCTTTCTGGCTTATTCTTTAGAAAAAAAGTTATATATCTTCCCTCTCAGCATAAAAATTGAGAATCTTGTGCAATATCCTCGATAACATGAGTGCATAAATTTTTATTTTCAGTGTCAACTTTTTGTTGTTTCTGATGGCACTTGTCATTAACAAGACCACTGACTAGAGAGTCAGGGATTTTAGGTCGAACTTTTTATGTCCCTGGCTTTTCCGCAGCGCCGTCTAGGGCCAAGAGTATGGCTTAGCTACTCACACGTCACAACCCTTTTTACGGGATGGATTTCATTCATTTAACCACAGATCTCAGTCAGAGAACAACCACCTCTGCTCCAGCACCCCAGTGGTATTTCTTTCGCTATGGAGAACTTTGTGACCACGATATATTTATATGTACACCAGCCACCGCCACACGTGGAGTCTATGACTATAGAATCAGAATTCACAATCCAAGAGGTGCGAATCCAACACCTTTCCAACCAGTTTATCCTGACTCTGCCAGTTCAATGTGCTTCATATTATAAGACAATCCGAAAATACATTTGGTCTTTTTTGGCTAATTGAAACTAAAATTTAACAAAATTTGAATTAAAACTTTAATAACAAGATTAAGAACCAACTTTCACTTATTTATGCCCTTGAGATTTTCAGTCACAGCGTTTATAAAAATTTTGAAGAGCAGACCGACTAATGGTCATCTGTTTGAAATATTAAATCCGAAATATGATATGGATCTAAACTTTTGGTTTTGGTTACTGGAATTTTACAATCTAGAACTGTGTAGTTATCGTATTACTTGCTCTCTTATAGAGGCAACATATTTTTTATAAATGGATTTTGTTTAAAATTTGGTAGAAATTCACTATAGACTAGATGCCAAATTTCATATCCCTAACTCAAAGTGTCTTTTTCAACTGACTGCATCCAAAATTTGATGAAAAAAAATTGTAGTCACAAAATCGTATACCAAATTTGATATATTTAAGTGGCTGCCTTTTGAATTAAAGCGCTTACATTCTTTTGAATGTATAAACCAGCAGACAATCAACCGATAACTCATTCATTTGATAAGTATCTATGTTATAGATGTTAAATATGTATACCGAATATTGTTCATCTCGCTCTCTTTGTTTTATAGTTATCGTATTAACTATTCGGAAAGACTTCCTCTGAATGTATTTTGCTCAAACTAATCAGAAATCACACAGCAGGACAATAAGAAACAGAATCCACCTTCGATCATTGCAACATATATGAGATAAACTCAGTGCAAGGTAAACCACAATCACAGTCACAATTTTTTTCCAAAATTTTTGAATTAATTCAATTTAAGACTAAAGATAGTGCTGGATTCATTTCGACAATCGATGCCCTCCTTCTTTAACAAATCTTGAATTTTTCAGATCACAGTTTTTTTCCTTTAATTTCATTTAAAACTTAACCAAACATTCAGCACAAAAAGTGATGGCACCTTTCTGTAAAAATTGCTGAAAAGAATGGAATAGCAATATAGAAATTTAACTGAACATTGCTAAATTTTCTAGCTTCTAAATTGAAAAAAGACCTTCTCTGATTTATGACTCTAATTTTAATAAATTTGCTTTAGTTAATAATAATTAAAATAGGAGAGTGTGAAGGATTTGGGTAAAAAATTCAAGCATTTCCAAAAATTAAAGTCGGATGAACTTGCTCTTGCCAATAATGATTAAAATGAGAGCGTGTGAAGGTTATGGGTAAAAAATTCAAGCATTTCCAAAATTTAAATTCGGATGAACTTGCTCTTACCAATAATGATTAAAATGGGAGTGTGTGAAGGATTCGGTTAAAAAATTCAAGCATCTCTAACAATTAAATTCGGATGAACTTTCTTTTGTCAGAAAGGATTTAAATGAGTGTTTGTGAAGGATTCGGGTAAAAAATTCAAGCATTTCCAAAACTTAAATTCGGATGAACTTGCTCTTGCCAATAATGATTAAAATGAGAGTGTGTGAAGGATTCGGTTAAAAAATTCAAGCATTTCCAAAAATTAGATTCGGATGAACTTGCGCTTGCCAATAATGATTAAAATGAGAGTGTGTGAAGGATTTGGGTAAAAAATTCAAGCATTTCCAAAAATTAGATTCGGATGAACTTGCTCTTGCCAATAATGATTAAAATGAGAGTGTGTGAAGGATTCGGTTAAAAAATTCAAGCATCTCTAACAATTAAATTCGGATGAACTTTCTTTTGTCAGAAATGATTAAAATGAGTGTTGTGAAGGATTCGGGTAAAAAATTCAAGTATTCCCCCAAATTAAATTATCATATGTATTTTTATATGATGTAAAAAAGGTGTCTCTAACTTCCACTGTTTAATATTGTATAATTCGAAGTGGTTGCTTCACTTATTTATTCCCAAGTGAAATGAACTATTTAACTCCCCGGTTTCCGGTCATTGGGTCCGCTGTCACCACTTCCTTCACGTCGCATCTCTTTTTGTGCATGTCTATCCCACCAGATAATGGTTTGGTATCTCAGATACTGCTTCGAGAGGCCATTGTCCTGCGACTGGTAATGCGTTTCGCAAAGTTTCTGTGCGCAGTTCCCAAACTCCTTCAGAAAATTCTTCCCTGCTTACTGATGCGGTACAGTTAGCAACTCTTGTCCGGTGGCGGAGCAGAGTGTCCGCACTTAGTATGCACGGCACAGGGCTCCGCCACTGGCCCTTCAGGAAAAGACCGCGGACAAGTGCGACAGTCACAGTGCGAACAGCCGGCGTTGACATTGAAAATGAATGGCTTATTTGCTATCTGGAATCAGGACTTGCTTGAGCAAAGGGTTTTCGCTGTGGGTGGCGACGTCTCTTTCTCTGTCTTCTGCCTCGGCTGGGAATAGCTAATTGGTGGAGGACCATAATGAAGACAGGGACCGATCTCAGGCGATGCGTGAATCTTACAATTCACTTCTCATTTGAGATGAACAAATTTGACTTTTATGGATTCGGAAGCATGTTGCCAGCGTGAGTGCCAAAAATGGGATGAATAAATCAACAGCTATAAAAATCGTTGTCCAGAAAATTATTTCACTTGTAGTTACGGCTGTCTAGTTTTTTTTATTTATAAATTAACAAAAGTGAAGAGGAAATTGTATCAGCAGGAGCCCTTTAGAAATGAAAATTGAGATCATAA
Organism: Argiope trifasciata; assembly: GCA_026543055.1. Classification (NCBI taxonomy): domain Eukaryota; kingdom Metazoa; phylum Arthropoda; class Arachnida; order Araneae; family Araneidae; genus Argiope; species Argiope trifasciata. Next base: position 1,459,680 of record JAPMOQ010001126.1, on the reverse strand, counting down.
AACTTTCAGTTTTTACTATGGTTTGCTGATTTTTGTCTGTTTTTGAGTAGGAAAGGGAAACATTTGAGATAAGGATGATTCCTTAAAATTTTCCATTTAAAGATAAAGTTTTAATAAAAGGATGGTACTGCTTAGGTGGTTTATTGTTTTGACATGATGACACTGAGTTCGAGTCCATTGTTTTCTGACTGTCCATTAGCCATGTATATGGGCTTCGTAAAATCTGTGAAAGATTTAATGGACCAAATTTTTGCACATTTGTGAAATGTTCAGGGTGGGAAAGTCGATGTTGGCGCTAACTATTAGTTCAATAGTTCAAATAGTTCAAAAATACTAGATCAGTTTCCATTAGCTTTTCACAACATCTAAATAGAACTTTCTTCAATTCACAAGAAAATTTCAGAATTACTAATAATATTTATTTGACAAAGCGGCATTCACACATATGAACTAAGTTGTGTAAAAAAATGAAGACAGTTTTAATATCTATATTTTTGGAATCAAAATCAGAAAATTCATACCTCATGAATGATAAGGAATCATTATTATCTGATTTTTTTTATTTGAAGTACTTTCATATGCCATTTGAATTTTATGCTGACATGCATTATTTTGTAAATATTTAATTGTATTTGGCAACCAGCTTCTTGTTAAAAATTTTAATTAAATGCTTCTTGTAACTTGGTTTCTTAGTAGTTACTTCTCCGAAATATTTTTAACTTCAAATTCTGATAATTATATCTTATACTATTAAAAGAGTCTTACGTTTTAATATGTGTTTCTCTAATTTTCGGCCATATCTCGTAAAATTTGAGCTTTAAATTAATTAAGCAGAAGGGATTAAACTTAAATTAATACAAACATTTTTTCTCATGAGACCAATGATGCTCTTTTTTTTAAAAATACAAGTATAGAAAACAATGATGTTTATATTTTATATACACTACAGGATATTTTTTTAATAATTTATGCAATGCCTCAAATAATTATTCAATATGAAATTAACTTTTTACTTTTATTTCCAAAAGTTTTCAAATGATGTAAATAATAATATTTTATTTTATTTTAGTTAATAAAAATTATAAATTATAAATTTTATATAATCCTTTGGTTCTAATGAATCATGTTGAGTGGAATTTCTTGTCACTCCAAAATTTAGATTAAAAAAAAAAACGTTTCTGTCTTCTGAGACCAAATCTGGACGAGTTATGAAATTTTGAAAATCATTATTTTAATACAATCCTAAATTTTATAAATTTAGGTTAATCAATATTCAAGTTTTCGCATTTTATTCTTCTTTTAGTCACAACAGGATTGATTACAATGATACTGTTTCAATGATATTTAATTAAATATGACTCAAACAACGTTGGGTCTAAATAAAATTTAAAAAAATAGTATTCACCATCAGCAGAAAAATTTCGTGATCAAAACTGAATAAAATAATATTCTTTACTTCATTTAGACCATCTTATGCATGAACCTAGTATTATTTAAAAATGTATGTAATGATAATTTTTAACCAAATTTAAATCCTAATTAATTTCCTAATTTTTATAAATTAGATCACACTCTCTCTCTCTATATATATTTATTTATATGTCTTGTTCAATTTTCGTTAATAAAATACTTTTATTCATCCACTCAAGTTCGAAACCATTTTTTAAACTTGTAGGGGTGGCACTTTATGTTAATGCAGCTTTTCTTTCAAACATTAATTCATTAATTAAATTAAATTAATTTTTAATTCTTTAAATAGAGTTTTAGGAGATTGTAATAAAAACTGAAATCAATGGGCAATAGTTCAATTGATAAAAGGCAAGGATTTCTGGTTTTTTTTACGTGAAGGTGAAGAATGCAAGTTCAATTCTTGTGAAAATCAATCATTTTTTGATAATTTAATAAAAAGTAGCTAAAATAAAAAATTTCTTTATGTTTAAAAAATGTTTGCAGGGCAATCATTTTTTTAAAAACTATGTGATGAAACAAATGTTACACTCAGGCAACAAGTATTGCTGCAATAAAATTAGACGAAAACAGCAGGACAATATCAGGAATATCAGGGAACAATCAGGAGTTTAAACCTTCCTGGAACCTTTAGGATTTTCTGTAGTATTCCAAACTTATAAAGCCAAATGTTTTTTCCGACTTTAATTTAATCTTCATTTAGATAGCTTAAACAGTAAGATTTAATATTGCAGATAACTTTTTAAGTACCTGGTTTCATACATAGGTATTTAAAAAACGGAAAATTGAATTTTGGAATAATTTATAACAAAATAGTGTTAAAAAGGGCAATATTTTTTAAATAATATTTAATTACTCAATCAAGAATTCTTTGAAAAAATTTAAACATATTATTTTAGAATTAAAATATATCTTAAAACCTGTGAATGCAATTGTCTAGAAAGTTTTTAGAGCAATAAATAAAATTAGCATAACTGATACTTGATTTTACTTTGAATAATTTCTATTGCACAGATTTTATAATTAAAAAGAAAGTGCAAAATTAATTTATGTTCAAGATATCATGGATATAAACTCAAAATTTGAGGCTACAATTGTCGAAAACTCATAGGTAGAGTCCTTTTTTACCTGTTTGATAGCCCGACATGAAAGTCAGACGAATCAAGTCTAAAAGTCTGTAACATCATAACAATATCATGCCATGATGTTATGGACTAAAGCTTCGAAATCCACTCAAAATTTATGTTTCACGTCATCTGTACATGCCAATCCCTCGATCTCAGTCTGCGAGGCAAGTTACTAACCATTAAGTCCACCCTCCAAAATGGTACATAGGATAAAAAAAATTATCAAGATGCGTTTCTTTCGATACCCTAAACGTTAGAAGATCACCAGCTGCCCATTTCGAATGTGAATGAACTACGCGAAGGAGAAAGAAGGGTGATGATTCTCCAATTGCAGCACCCACCGGAATACAGAACAGATCGAAATTGTTTCCCCTTGATTTCCGGCATCCAGGACAACCCCGATAATTTTGTTATTGTTCAGTCCCGCCGCGTTTACGGTCACCCATTACCCATTTATCCATGAGTATGCATTGATGAGAGACTATTCTTCGCGGGGGAATGAGGAATGAGATGAAACAGAAATCGTGGATCTTATAACAGGGTAGAAACATCCCCAGGGTTGGGAAATTGCACACCTCTGTTTTGTTAGGAACACAATGAACTTTCCACAGGTTGTTGTCGTGATGGATGGGACCGGTTGTTTCTTCAAGGAAAATTCACCCTCCAGGAATAAAGAGAGAGTTTTGAAACTGGTACAAAAATTGAAAATTAAATTTCAAAACAAAAGAAAGAAAATCTTCTTATAATTCTAAATGAAACTCATTAAGAATATTAAATTTTTTATTACTCTATTTTTATCTACTCCATGGAAATATTATTGGTAACAATTTCGACGCAATTTTTTGTAAATTCATGTGAAATAAATTTACACAATTCTAACATGACCGTCATGTCCTTTATGAGTGAAGGCAAAAAAATAAATTTAATGTTTGTGGCTTAATGCTTACGATACATCGAAGATTATATCATATTTCAGAATAATACGTTACATTCTTTTAGCTTTTTTTAAAAAAAATGTTCCGTGAAAACATTATCGCCTACACTATTTATGTAATTTTTTTAATTTGTATTCGTGCGAAAATTTGCAAAATTCTAAAATGGTCGCCATGTCCTTTGTAAATGAAAATAAAATAATATATTCAATACATGTTGTTTAATGTATTAGATGCACCGAAATTAAACTTTTTAGACCTCTAAAAGTACAAAAAAACCTATTATTGAATAATGTCCATCTAACTACTTCTGACAAAGATAATTCAAAAACGCTTTGAACAATATGTATGAAATTTGGTATACGATCTTTAAACCAAATTTGTGGATTTCTATCGAATTCTGAGTAAAATTCTTTCAGAGGAAGTCTGTCTATCCAGCTGTTCGAATAAAAGTGAACATGGTAGCTACAAAATGAAGACAGCCAGATAGATAAAATTAGGCACACAGATTTAATGCATATGTTTATTTACATAATGTGGACACCTATAAAATTTTTAATCATATCCAATAAGGGGTTAACCCTCCTTCAATCTGTATTTTCAGAAAAATTCAAACGAAATGAGTTAAATACATTAAATTTGGCAAGTAATTTTCAGACTACAATTGTAGCTTTAAAAAAAATTGCCTAAATCTATTGGGAAAAAGCTATCTAATGTACAGATTCAATTTATGGTGAATCCAAATAATGGGCAAAATTAATAACGCATACTACGGGCAAAATAACCCAATTAATGGGCAAAATTATTTGGGTTCTGTGCTCAATAGGCAAAAGAAAACACTCCAAAGATACCACGATATATTTCGTAAAAATCTAAATTCAGAACAAAGGTTAGGCATTTTTTGAGATATTACCTGTATTACAGAGTACACAAGAAAGAGGGGAATGATTTAAACAAGTCAAATGCTTAAATTTTCCAGTATCGAACAATTATAATTAAATTGCGACTTATATCCTTAAAATGCGTTTAACTTCACAAAAAAAGATGGAACAAACAAACTATTTTATGACAATTGTTAAGTTCTAAATAACTGCATGTTATGATGCGTAATTAACTTATTTTTATTTCAATCAAATGTTATAGCTGTTGTTTGTCTTTTAAACATTTGTGATGGAACACCAAATGGAATGCTACGTTTTTATTATTATCGCTTGCAGCATTTTATCACGAAGATGTTTGAAAAAAGAATATTTCCCCTTATTACTCTAAAATAATAATTTAATGCAGCAGTTATATTTTATTACTTCTTTCAAGTCTGAGAATGGACCCTTTGTATACATTTTGCATTCATAAAACAAAAGGAAAAACAATCATTTGCCAAGCCATAAATTAGGGTTAAAACAGCGTCTAAAACGAACGGGAATGTTGTTTTTGAAATATTTTTACAACCTTTTAACGATTAACACAATAATGCTATTGTACGCTAATAACGTTTTATAGCAAATTTTTATCGATTCTATTTAGAATATTATTTTTGAGATCGTTTTTAATGTAAATTATACGGAATGGTCTCCTTGAAACTTTCTCTCATATTCTCGAACAAAGTATTATTCTCTTGCTTAAATTGGGGATACAAAGAAAGGTTGTGAAGGCCTTGCATGGTATTGGCGAATAATCATTATGAAATATATATCACTGATGTCTAATTTCGTATTTTTACTGAATCTATCTCTAGCTATTTAACTAATCATCTAACTAACTTTTTCCCCATCGATTGTAATCGAAATTTGCGACGTAATTACAAATGGTATGACAAGATAATATAACGATTTTCATTATTTTAAGTGCCGCCATTCTTTGATAGGTGTAGCGTGTCTTTCTCGAGATCTGGGTGTACGGGTTCCGGTTCGAGCATAGTTATTTTTCTGTGTTCTATCTGCGAAGTGTATGAATGTCCCCCCCCCCTGTATAAAAGAGTTGTGCAAGCGAATGTGAAACATGAAGTAGCTAAGTCTTACTCTTGACCATAGTTGGCGATACAGAAAATAACAAGGGACGCACATTTCGGCCTAAATCACCAACCGTTAGCAATCAACTGACTTTTTAAGCGCTATAAGCAACAGCAACAATATTTTAAGTCATTGAGTTTACAGGCATGGTGAAGTGCAGATCCGAAGATGGTCGACGATTTGATAAATTTGGCTCAAAATTTGAGCAGAATGTATATTTTAAATACTAAACCTTTGTATCAAATTTTGTCTACCTATTTCTTTGTATTTTGTATTTATCGAGTACACTTTTACTGAAACATCCAGACTTTCCTCTGAATAGATTTCGTTGAAATTCGATTAACAGTTACAAATTTAATCAAAAGATCATATCCCAAATTTCATCGGGTGAACTCGGAACGGTTTTTATTTCATATCGTGCTCATAGATTGAGGTACATAATTACATTTTTCGAATTCAGGGAGGCCTAAACTATAGAATAGGCTTCATCAAAACTTCGAATTTGAATTTTTTTTTCATGGTTATAATATTTCTTTTTGTAATCAGTATAAAAGACAGTAAAAAAGGGCTGAACAATATACAACGTAAAGGAAAGAAGCAGCGCAAGTGTATTGATACATGGTGCTTGATTCTTAATCATAAATTTATGAATTTATTTGCATAATATACATTTATATATTACGAAATATTTGAGGTCTTGAGAGCAATGTAGTTTCGATTGCATATAAAAATGTCTAGTTTAGTATAGTCTTCTAGTCTAGTTTAGTATCTAGTCTTTCTTCGAGTACTTCTTATATGTCTATTCTTTATAATAATTATTATTCTTTTATCTATTTTGCATGACACGATAAAGGATGCCGGCGACTTGGCTGAGGGGTAACGTGTCTTCCCCGTGATCCGGGCGTCCCGGGTTCGAGTCCCGGTTCGGGCATGGTTGTTACTCTGTGTTCTGTCTGTGAGGCGTGTGAATGTACCCCCCTGTAAAAAAGGGTTGTGCAAGCGAATGTGTGTATCACCTTCCTATGAGCTACAAGTCAGAAGTCTGCCCTCTGGGTGCTCAGGGGTCTTTACCCTCAGAAGTTACTGCACCCCTTTCCGTGAGGACACGACATCATCATCACGATAAAGGTTAGTCAATAATAATTCTGTCTAAAGTATTTTATTTTGAAATAATTAAAAATACTTGAAAGAAATGCAAAACAAGGTACGATAAAGATTTGGCATGTATTTCTATTCTTTTATCTCTGTGAAATTCTTGATATTTTATAACCCAAATTTAGTCGTAGTCGTCTCCCCTCGCATATTTCCTAATAAATATGTTATACCCCTTTTCCTGAATCAAATTTTTAGAATTTTAGCAAAGGCGTGAATGATTTCGAAGATTTTTCTTTTCAGAGTTCCCTGGTTGAGCGCTTTCCACTTCTTGGAATAGCTAAATAAACCAAGAAGGCCTTTTTAGATGCATTTTGACAAATAATTAAAAAAAATTATCCAAAATTTCAAAAAAAGAATTAACAAATTGCATCTGAAAGCTAACAAATGGTCAACCCTTTGGCTGAACGGGTCCAACATTTGATGTGAAATAATGCTAAATTTTATTCTCCAAACACTTTACATATTTTAGTTACCTTATTCTGTTATATCCACACTAAGGGACTAATTGGAATTTACAAATTCGGAAGTATGTAGATTGCATACCGAGTTCCACCTATCTTGCACTGAGAGCCCGCCAAACTGCCACCGTTTAAAAAATGTGTTTTTCTTTTTGAGGAATGTCTGAAACTTGGCAATTCAATGAAATTTAGGGCTCGATTAATAAAAATTGTATCTGTATTTCGTATACGAGGAAGCCCCCCAAAATCTTTTTTCAACTACTACTATTAGTTTCCATTCTTCCTAAATTTATTTATTTATATATCTTGTTCAAATTTTTCATCGTTAATTAAATACTTTTTATTTATCTCCTCAAATCCAAATAAATTTTTTAAACTTGTAGTGGGTAACACTTGATGTTAATACAGTTTTTTTCAAATATTAATTCATTAATTTAATTTTTAAATCTTTAAATAGAGTTTTAGCAGTTTGTAATGAAAACGGAAATTAATAGGCAGTAGTTCAATCGATAAAATGGAAGAATTTCAGTGTTTTTCACTTGAAGGGGAAGAATATGAGTTCAATTCTTCCAAAAATCAATGATTTTTTTTTGTTACTTAATAATTTTTTTGATAATTATTTAATAAAAAATAAAGGAAATAAAAATTTTCTTTGTTGACCTAAGTAGGAATTGAATCGAATTGTTTGTACTTCTTGAATTACTTGTTATAATTTCTAATGTTGTTGTCGTGTCCGTGTTTTTCACGGAAAGGGGGAGGCAGTAGCTTCTGAGGGTAAAGACCACTGAGCACCCAGAGGGCAGAAGTCTGACTTCTAGCTCACACGCACGACACAACCCTTTTTAGGGGGTGCTCGAATTCCTTCATACACTCATTCATCCATCAGCAAGTCGGAATTTAGATCCAAATCAGAGACCGACTCATCCCTGATTCAGTACCCCCAGCGGTATCGTTTTGTTATGGGAACTTGGAGGACTTTGCAATCTCGCCACATTTAACGTGCCCCAACTGCCATTAGCCAACACGGCGGTCTTTTGACCAAGACGAGGACAGAACCCGCGACCTTTCGGTTACGAGACTGACGCTCTACCAACCAGGCTACCGCGGCCCATGATTTCTAATGTTAAGCATTAATAACAAAAGATAATTTGATAAATAATATGATTTTATTATGATAATTTGCTAAAATACATGTATCATTTTTTTGCACTGGGCAAAGTGGTATAATGATAGCATAAGTAGTAGTAATGATTCATAATATGTATGATATTTATCTTGAAAAAAAACAATACGATAATATCAATGTAAAAATTTGTTCAAAATAAATATGGCTCCCTTTTGATTAATTGCAAATATTGTAAAAAAAATTTAAAAAGAATTTTGGAAAAAGTATTTCGTATATTTGACCGTTTTGAAGCAAAATTCTATCCAATGAAAAATAATTTTGTGTAAAGTCTATAAATGAGGTTTGAATTATCAATCGCATTCGGGTTAGGAATTATTGAATTTCTATGCATTCAGTTAAACAAAAACAACCCTTGTTCGATGGATTTTCTTCAAGATTTCATACAGACAATGCAAAAAATTTAATAATTTTAACATAAAACACATGTTTGTTGATTTTTCATTCACGATTCTGTTTTTATTTGCTATATTTCGTTTAAAAATTTATATAGATCCTAAATTTTGATATGAATATTACATGCTGAAAATTCATTTGTCTAATTTTTTCCTTATATGAATTATCATGTTTTAAAATCATATAATATTTCAGGTATTATTTCAAAAAATTTATTTTTCCTTATCAACGTAAATCTTAAAGGAGGAAAATCCACCAAAATATCGTTATTCAACACTTTTTTTTTTACTTTTATACCTTCCTTTAACTATACTTTGAGTATGATAGATCAGAGACATGGCATTATTCTCTAGAAAACCTTCTTTTATACTACTTCTATGCTAAAAGAAAGTGAAGACGAGAAGCATGAAACCGTTCAACGGTTTTCTTTACATAGTTACTCATATAAACTGGTTCTGGATATACATCTGAGAATAATGAAATATTATGTATGCATTTATGCATAAAAAGTTCTTGTTAACTGCAGTTTATAAAGCGCACTTAATTATATAACCGTTTCTTAATCTTTCTAAAAGCAAAACAAAGATATCGCTGATTATAAATTTTTTGATACTTTTTCCTCTTCAGCTGTCTACAAATGTTTATAATAGCTTGAAATTTTAATTTCGATTTATTTTCCTTCATTGTTTTGTGAAATTTTTTGAAAAATTGTGATAAATTAAATAATATGAACTCCTGATAAATGTATTGTAATAGTAAAGGGTAAAGGTAATTCACTGTCTAGCGTGGATCTTATAGCGATTGCATAACACACCGTAGCAATAAGTTTTGATTCAAATCGTGATAAATGCTCTTTTAAATTACTAAAAGTTTATAATTTCCAAAATTTAAAAAGGTTGTTTTGAGGGAGAGGTCATCGTTCAGAATGTCGGTATTGCAAGTGTTTTCGACATCTTCAAGACGGGGGAGGGTATAAAATAAAGATATCAAGACAGCTGAATTTTTGTAAAAGTAAGAAAAAGAAGATATGTTTTTGAAAAACCATTGAAAGTAAGCCTAAATGGTTTTTGTTCAAAATGGCATCATATGGTGTTTTACAAAATAAAAATGCTTCACGTACATGGAAATTATAAATGTAGCATTATGATACGATAGAACTTCTTAACATCTCTTTTTGTTCTTAAAGATTTTATATTTCTTATTTGCTTCAAATCTGATTGGATTAGAACTAGCTGGCGGAGTAACTAATCGCATCCAAACAATGGCATAGTACTGGAGGGGATATAGATGGGACAAGGGGTGTTATAAATGTCCAAGCAGTCAAAATTATGGGTTGCTATGAGGTGTTTACGTGGCTGTTATGTGGTGTGATAATGATTACAAGAAATGATGCAAAAAATTAAAATAGACAGCTGAATTTTTGGGAAAGTAGGAAAAGGAAGATTTTTGAATGACCATTGGATGATAGCCTTTCGTGCCCAAGTTTCTTCAATATGCCATTGTATCTTGGTAGCGGATTTTCATTTCTTGTCAAGATTGTTTATTGCATAAAATCACCCTACCCCTCTTTGGGTGGGACACCTTGTGTTGTACAAAAAGGAGTTATTCGATTCGGATGGAATTCTTGGTGTATAGAAGTGTTGAGGTCCCTTCGTATGGCGCACCAATCATGGAATATTTTTCTTTGTGAGCGGTCTGCTATGAACTCTTTGCTATTAGAGTATTCTTCGATTTCTGTGTCGCTATTACTCATTATCTATAGTGGTACTACCTTTCACGTTTCATCTGATGATGTAGTGCAAAAGCAAGATATTTTTTCATAATTAATGAATGAAATTTAATGAACTTCTCTAATACTTATTTCAATTTCATTGAAATCAGGGTTGAAATTGTTATGGAAATGAAATCTGTGGAGCAGTGGTATTATATCACTGTTTTAGTTTGAGAATCCGATTCTATCGAAGAACGATCTTGTACAAGGACTGGTCCACCCGTCAAGGTGAAACGTTCGTCTTGTTGATCCAGAACAGAAAACTGAAGAAAGTAATGTCGGAACATGTGACTTTAAAATTACGAAAGTTGTTTCAAAAGTGCCTTTAGGCACAGAAAATTAGAGTAATGAAAATAAGTGATGAATTTAGAAAGCATGAACTGCACCGCACAGCATTTTTTTGTTTTGTTCAAAACGTCTCTTTGGGACATAACTTGATTTGATCCATTGTAATATAGGAAAAAAGGCTTATTATTTAATTTCTGAAAATTATGGGGTTTGAGAATTGCTTGAATTGAGAATTCTTCGTATCTTCTCAGATTCAATCACTAGTACCTTCCCACCGCATGCAACAAACTCAAATACTCTAGAATCAGTTTTAGAGAATATGAACAGTGCAACACGGCAATTTTTGCTCAAAATCTTCCTTGGAGTTGCTCCCAATAATCCTTGCGTAATTGAACAGGGATACACAGTGACCATATTAATGAAAAAAGACTCTATAAGGAATTTTTGCAAATTAAAAGATCTGAGATTAAGATTCATGCTTACTTGTTTTTTCTTTCAATATATTATCTTGCCACTGTACGGTTGAAAACCAGAATGAGTTAAGCAAGCAAATGATTTTATGTTTCTATTGATATTTTAATATTTTAACTAATGTAACGGAGCAATTACGTTTTATTTATGTTTGATTTTTGATGCAAAATTGTTGCAAAGTTTCGAAGATAAGATCAAAGACAAAAAGTAAGACTTATAATAAAAAAGGGCAATTTGACTATGTTTTAATCTTTCATATTTTTTTCTAATTTTTTTGGGCCTTTTCTAAATTTTTTATTGATACTTTTCTCTCAGTGTGACCAGTGGTCATATAGTTCCATTTATGAAATCTTATTGGATATATGCATATAACTTGGATAGCATGACATAATATCCATTATGACATAAAGTGCCGCAATTTTTTCGTAAAATTTACTTACAAATTCCAAGTTCTAGTTTATTTTATCAACAAAAAAACGTCCTTACAATACTAGTCTGACCATAAATATTATTATAAATTTGTGTAATAAGGCAATAAATAACCCTGAATTTAAAGGATAAGACATATAATCTGATGTCACGGTTGTTAAGCCGCTTAACTGAGTGTGTTTTTTAGTTTTAAATGTTGAATTTGTTTGTATTGTTGGGTCGGTAATTTATTTAACTTCTAATATATATGTATAAAATTTCCGTAATAAACTAAAACAGTAAACGTAAGATAAATTCTGTATTATTATGAAGGTTTCACTTATCTGTAATCCATGCCAATTCATCCTCCGCAAAAGGTAGAGAGACGATTGAAGAAGTGGTGGATAAATTATTACAGTATAAGTTTCTTTACAAGCATGATCATTTACAGTATAAGTGTCTGTAAAATCTTGAGGAACAAATTTCTAATGTTTATATATCTTTAAATCATATCAGGCATAATTTACATGTATATGCTCAAATATTTAACTTTTTGTAACAATTTTATCTCATATTTTTGTTTTTAATAACATCTCTTCTAAAAAAAGCTCAGTCTACCACTTAATAGAATTTATAGCACAGTTTGAACAGTTTCGAAAATGTCATATTCCTATGAATTTCTTATTTGTGCATTTGAAGTATGAATATTCGTGAATGTAAATATATTGTTGATACAAATGCAACTTATCAAATGTTTGAAATTTATTCACTATTTAGCCATAGAACATAAGAACATAGAACTATTTAGCCATAGA
>JAPMOQ010001126.1:1427939-1447190 GCA_026543055.1 Argiope trifasciata | reverse complement strand
CATAGAACTATTTAGCCATAGAACATAAGAACATAGAACTATTTAGCTATAGAACATAAGAACATAGAACTATTTAGCCATAGAAAAATAATACATTTCTCTACTTTGCAATTAATGAAATGTCTATTTTGTGTACAGATTCGAGTATGGTAAGATCTTTACTGCTGGCTTTATTTGATGATTTCATGTATTCCATCGGCAACCAATATGGTAATTTTCTGAGGTACCGAAGACAGATTTTCTCCACACATAAAGAATCTCCCAAATTCTTAATTTAGCATATGGATTCAGGGAGAAGATAAGTTTGTGAATCGGCTTCAGCAATGCGATCTTATCTCAGAAAACGTACGATTCACTCGCTCTGTTGAGAAAGCATTACTCAAATTCAAAGAAGCGCCAACAATGAATATAGTTAATGCCCGGAAAAAATGTATCGTCTTGTGAATTTCTTAGTAGTTAGCTTGAAAGCAAATAGCAATCATTAGGCTGGCTAAAAATAAAACATAGATTATCGCTTTTCAGTATTTTAGAGGTGTCCCAAAGCAATTGTGGTCTATGGTAGTTACGAAGACGCTATCAAAGAGTCTTAAGTTCGAATTCCGATTCCACTGAAGATTTTTCGCATACCTATGACTTAAGAGATATAAAACAATATTTTTCTTTAGTATAATAGAAATTTTGATCGGTGGATACTATTTTAGATGACCTTGCGTTTGATATCACTTCAGAAATAAAAGAATCTGAAATATCTTCCTTCACCACAAAATCACCAAATACCTTCGATTCGCTTCGAAGCGCAAAGAAAATTCAATTAAACTAAGCGATTCTTATTTGCAAATAGTAACTTCTTATTACATTGAGAAAACATTAAGAAAGCTTTGTTCTTCATCTTTTATGCAGAAATGATATGTACAATACGACGCGGTATATGATTATGCGTCGCTACTAATTGCTCTTGACCATCAATTAGGAACATTGTTTATATTATTTCCATTTAAATCTATTATGCTTAATTTAATGTTCGTGATCTTTTAAAATAATATTTAATCAGCATGGAACTTCGACAGGCGTGAAAGTCATCATAGTTTTCGTCGTGTTATTTTAATTGTCTGATTTCTTTTCTGTTTATAGTGGTTATGAACCATCTTAATCGATGGAAATTCGTGATATCATAGTTATTGTGTTAAACATATAAATTTTAGGTTAATCAATCTAATTTTACTGTACGTTTGCCTTCTTACTCCCTATGTAATCTTTGTAGACATTTAATAAGAAATTCCTACTATAAATTTTCAAAGATGACAAAAATTCATTGAATATTGAATTGTATTTCATGGAATAATGAAAAGATTCAATTTAATAATAAAAAATTATTACAAATTATGCAGAAATAGTTTTAAAAATTGCAAGAAAATTATATTTCTGAAATTAAAAAGATTTTTTTAAAAGGTTTGAAATGATGTTAATATAATTTTTATAAAAAACATTTTGGACAAAAAAAAAGTTTTTGAAATTTTACTTAACATTTCGAAAAAAAAAAAATCCTTAATGCTGTAGTGCACATTTTTGGTATCCAAAATATATCAGAATCAAATTTGCAAATCTAAGACAAATTACTTGTCTTGTCTTTAATATATCGTACATAACACTGGTTTACAATAATTATGAAATATTAATCATTGGTGTATGCTTGCCATTTTTACTGTATCTATTGTGTGATCTTTGTCAATAAAACAAAGTGATGCGGTTAATAGTATCCAAAAATCGAGTTTCTATGTTAGACAATTTTTTCCCAGCTGATTGAAATCAAAATCTAACACAGAATTGCAATTTTGGTCTCAAAAATCCACACCTACTTGATTTGCTGAAATCCTTGCCTCTTTTGTTTGTCACATTTACATGTTTTAGAGACCGATAGGCGTTTAACTCCATGATGATTTGGTACAAAATTTTACAATTTTGATGTTGAATGTGTCTACAATTTTGATGTTGAATCTGTGTAACGATCTTCGTTTTGTAATTATAGTATTAACTTATATTCGAATAACCGTACAAATAGATTTCCTCTGAATAGATTTTGCCCACAATTTGATAAAAATCTATAAATTTGGGGAAAAGGCTGTACACCTAAATTCCTCCTAGTCAGAGGTCTTTTTAGATATCTTTGTCAGAGAGACAGATGGACAGACATGCAAACATTTTTCAAAAATCTTTCTCGAGCTCAAAGAGGTCTGAACTATTGATTCGTCAAAATCTTCAGTACTAATTTTTTGACAATTACAGTATTTTTTCCCATACTTCGTATACTAGAAAGTAAAAATCTAAATGAGTAGGTTAAAAACTAAATAAAAGAATAGGTAAAATGTAACATAGTAATCTTACTACGTTTTTGAGTTATGTCCTGTTTTGCATATAGACGAAATTCTTACAGACGGTCATTGTCACATACTGGATAGAAAATTACAATTTTGATATGGAGACCAAATGCCAGTTTCATTTATCTAAATTGTTGAGTTTTTGAATTACAGGGCTCATAAACACATAATCGGAATTTTGGGTGGTCTAATACAACGGAAATTCGTCAAAAACTGGTTGTCAAATTTGTTTGTTGTTTACAACATTTTCAATTTTGTATGGAAAAAATTAAAATTATAATGCAAATTGCTGTTCAGAGAACATTCGAAATACTTTCCAAACTGCTTTCTTTGCTCACACTTTCTTCTGAAGTTAAAGGAAGCACCTTTCAGACGCTGTCAGGTGGAATCCCAGCCTCGGCGATCCCACCCTTTCGGTTCATAGAGTCGAGACCGGGGAATCTGCTCCTTAGTATTCCAGCAGTGATGCTCCTCATTTCCATACGCCAAGCGTAAGAGACCACTGACAATGGAAGCGAGTGACAATTTTTTTGTTTCGCCCACCCACCCCCGACGCATTTTAATGTCGTCTGCGATAGGCATCTCCGAACGATTTCTCCATGAGTTATGTGACAGTTGCCATAGGAAGCTATTAGGTTCTGAAATGGAGAAGAAAGAAAAGGTGTCGTCTAAGTACTTCATCGACCCTCTCGTCCTACAGGTGGTCCACTTGGGACCCGTCTGCCATGGACTGGTGAAAGTGGATTTGTTTATTTCAGTGAAAATAAAAGTGATACATAGTATAGATTGGTTTTTCTGCTTCAGACTTTATCTTATTATCAATGGAATAATAAACTTAACTTTTGATTTTTTGCTGATATTAGGCAAAATCTCTTTACATTTTTGAAACTCATATTTTAGCGTAGGTTATGCATTATTTATATGTAAGAGAGATACTCTTTAACGATATAAGAGAATTTTTGTGAATATGAGTTACGAAATCATCATGATCTACTTTAAATTTACATAAATGTTATTGTTAAATGAAGGAAAAAAACACCTCAAAGGATTTAACAACAATTGAGAATATTATCGTATCATTTATTATTATGTTATTTTTCACTAGTCATCTTTGGCGAACGAGTTGGTCGCCAAAATTATTGAATTTTATTGACTGATATGGAATAAATGAGCATAGTGATGATCTATCTGACGAGGATTAAACCAATTTTCGCTCTTATTAAAATTTCTGTTTGAGAGATATTTCTTCCAGATGTTGTTTCCTTTGACTTAATAGACTTAGATCGGATTCTTTAGATAGACTTTAATTTTACTTAATAGACTTGACTATTTCTTTCCAAACCTCGAATTAATATAAAAACATTTAATCCCTTTTAGAATTGCTTATCTAGTTCGTTTGTTATAGATAACTAGAAAAAAATTGAAAGAACTGAACAAGTGATATTTGATGCATATTCTTAGCATCAGAGTTGTATATTCATGCCAAATTTTGAGTGAAATCTGTCTTCTGTCCTAATATCTCTCCATCATTGAGCATTTGATAACAACTTTTACACGCCAATCTAGATAAATTAAATTTGCCATTAGGTTATATCAGAAGAGTTATCTCTCCATCATTGAGCATTTGATAACAACTTTTACACGCCAATCTAGATAAATTAAATTTGTCTTATGTTTATATCAGAAGAGTTATAAGTATGTGTTAAATGTTGGACCAAATTGTCCAATCAAAATCCGTCTATTTTACGATATAATCGTATTAACATCACTACATTACGATCATACCGTGATGTTATAACATTTCATGTCTGATATAGTAGTAATTTGATAGTTTAATTTAAAAAATCAGAAATTAGTATATTAACTGCATAGCACTCGTGAAAAACTGTTATAAAACAGCTTATTAGCGTACAATCTTCTGATGGGTTTTTTGTGATAAATCGCTTTAATGCGGTTGATTTACAAATAAAAGAAAACCGAATATGTTTCTTGGGCTTCATAGAACAGTAAAAAAAAAGAGCTTGCATATTAAAGGCATGGCACTTGTAATAAACAATTAAAAACACACTATTAACATACGATTTCTGAGTCTTAGTTTTTACAATTAATCACTGGTTTGTGACTAATATGCATTTAAAAGAAAAATGAATGTGCATCTTGAATGTCAATTTTCAGACCAATTGAAACTAAAATTTGATGCAGAATTACAGTTGTCAAAAAATCACATACTCAATTTATTTAAATCATTGCATTTTCGTATTAAAGCGTACACATACAGGAAAAAAATACAGTACCGACAAATGTTCAACTTTTTGACAGGTTTGGTTCAAGTCTGGTACGGATCTGTATTATAAATGCTAAACTTTTATTATAAATTTTATCTACCTTACTTTTTTATATTTTGTTTTTATGGTATATCGGACACATTTTTTTGGAAATATTTTGTCAAGAGGAATATGCAAATTTGGTGTAAAGATCATGTGCTAAAGTTCATCAGTGTAAAGTGGAATGTTTTTGCGTTATCGTGTTTGCAGATAAATAAACAAAATTTCCGAAGCGTGATTTTAAGACTCGAGGAGGTCTGAAATGTGGAAATTCTGAAGATGTCGACTTCGAATTTTTTGGCAATTACAATATTTTCTTTATGTCTGTCTCTTATATGGAAAAGTAAAAATGCACTTGTGTAAAAAAAATATTCTTAGAAATGTATTTAAATTAAAGAAGGAAAAATTTGCGAATCTATACCATTAAAACTAATTTTTTTAAATGCGAGAGTGGCATAAAAGGGCTTTTATACACGAATATACTCTTAAGTTGTAGAGGAAAAATTCAATTGATACAATTCCTATTAGTAGCTCACATTCTTATACGCATTTATATATTTTGTTCAAATTTTCAATCGTTAATAAAATGCTTTTTGTTCCTTCATTCGAGTTCAAATACATTTTTTAAATTTGTAGTGGATCACACTTAAAGTTATTTAAATTTTTTTTCAAATATCAATTCATTAATTAAATTAAATTTATTTTTAATACTTTAAATAGTATCTTAACAGCTTGTAATGAAAATTGATGTCAACCAGCAATAGCTCAATCAGCAAAATGCAAGGATTTCGATATTTTTCATGTGAAGGTGAATAATACGAGTTCTTTTATTGCGAAAATCCATAATTTTTTGGTAAAGATTACTTTTAGCTTTTTATGGAAGAAAAGAAAATTTTCATATACATAACTATTTAAAAGGATATAAAATTAGGAATAAATACCGTCAGTGGCGAAGCGTGTAGATTACTGGAAAAAAAGTGTCTTTTCCCACTTATTATTTGATTCTGTTATATGAATATACATATTTGTATTAATTGTAATTATCTAATAAAAAGTAACTAAAAAATGTTCTCTTTTAATCTAAGTAGGAATAGATAATTTTTTTATATATATTACTTGTTTTTAATTTAAAATGTAGCAAAAAATGCTTTAAATGTTGCAAATAATTATATTTTGTTATTTTAGATAATAATTATATTACTGAAAAAATAAGTTCATTTCATATTAATAAAATTTCTTGATAAACTATCTTTTGTTACGAATAAGAAATGCCTTTCTATTGCACGAAAATCTTATCGAATTTTTGAACTTTGCATACCATTATTCTAAACGATTGTCTTGAGTAATCTCCGTTCTTTGATTGGTGAATCTACCTTGAGATGATAATAAAATGATCTAAAGTAATACCAAATGGTTGTATTCGGCGATTTTAACTATTTAAGAACTAGTCTTCTTATTTATTTAAAATATTAGTATATCAAAACTATTTTACCAACCGTGACTAACTATACTTAAGGACTGTATAAAATTGCAGATTATTCAGCAGTACACCTACTGATTCTACCATAATAAAGTATTAAATTTGGTTATGCTTTAGGTTTGGTTTCTTTCAGTTTTATAAATTTTAAATTTTAAATTTGGGAAGTTGAAGGTTCATAAACTAATTTTTAAAAATGAAGTTAACAGGTGCTTCTATGATAGACAGATTTTAAGTTTGAAAAATTAAAAGTTCATAAATTAACTTTTAAAAAGGCGATTAACAGGAGCCTCTTTAATGTATTGTTTTTGTTTCTTTTCTGTGTGTATATATTGTAAAATACATATTTTAAAGTAGTTTCGTACCTCAAAGAGATAACAATTTGAATATTTAAAAACTTCTCCTCATTCTATTCCGGGATGCATACTTTATGCATAAGTAAGAATAAAACTGGCATCCATTCACATAGCAATAAGAATGCAAAAACGCTAAAAAGACAGAAATATTTTTCTCCAGTGATTTTGTATAAGAGATTCGGATAGGATTCTTCGACACGTGTCGATTTAGGCAAGGCAAATATAGGCAGCTTTTAAAGAATTTGCTTAGCATGACAGGTTTTTATCCTTCCTGTTGAAAATGCTGATTAAAGCATTTTTACAGAACTCGTGCAGCATTAATTAAGTAAAAATGGTGCATTTGGGTCAAGGAATCAGGGAACATTTTAGAATGAAGTTAATATGGGTTATATTAAGATGAAATTAATATTTAAATTAGATTAAGAGATATCATTACATGTATATATAAGTTTCTTTATTAGAAATCGTATAAAATGATATTCTAAAATTTTGTAAGTATTGCTCATCTTTTGAACCATTTTTTATTGATTTCCGCGTTATGACATCTTTCTAAGAGGTTATTTATTGTGAGGTTATTATTTACATTAAAAGTTTTTTTAAAAGTTAACTTGCATTAAATGATCGCATACTCACACACTATATTTGTTTGGGAAATTGTCAATTGCCGGATCTCAAGACACTTTCAAATTGCTTTAAAAGTATTCTGCAAATTTTTTTTTGTTCTTTTATAATGAGCATAGCTAATATTTTTATATAATAAATTTCGGATAACTTATAATCTTCATTTATATGTATACAATTATTTAATTACTATTCGGATCTTGACTAGGTTTTTATTGTCGAGAGTTTACTAAATCCCCTCAAGCACTTGAAAGTGTTCTATCTGACGGTTTAAGAAATTTACAATCGAACAATGATTACAGTGAATACCCTGTATATGCAAATTAATCAAAATAAAACGCACTCTACTTCTCGATCGAACTATTCTACTATTTATTTTAACTACAATTCTAAATGGACGTCATTTCATTGGCACTTCGTTTCCGTTGTGGTCTCATTATCGAAATATCATTCTCCCATTGAAACAAATTAATGAGCCATACAATAATTACATGCTATCAGGCAGTTTTGGCTATTATTTTTTGATAATTAATAACATAGATTTGATTTTGCATGTTGACTATTATTAATAATAATTGTCTCTTCTTTCTTTGGACAATGGACGACGTTAACGTTAGTATCAATCTTTTGATCATTAATAGCCGATTAAAGTAGTATTATTTGATATCAATCAATCATAGAGGAAACAAAAGCTACACTTGTTTCCTTAGTGTAATAGTTGTATAGAGATTATCAAATATAATTTATCAAAAAATTGTTGAAAGAACTTTTTGTATGCAGTTTATTAAAGAAGTGAAAATCTATCTTCACTGGCGAGATTATTCTTTAAACACAATAATTATAGAAAAGAAAAACGTATATGATATACTTTGTAAAGACATAAAATATATAATTTTTTTTTTCATTTGTCGACAAAGTCGGAGAAGTGCTAGTAGACATCATGAGAATAAAGAATCGCCATACAGCCTAGAGTCCTAACCGACAGTTTATAGAGTAAAATCGCA
This sequence comes from Argiope trifasciata, assembly GCA_026543055.1. NCBI lineage: Eukaryota > Metazoa > Arthropoda > Arachnida > Araneae > Araneidae > Argiope > Argiope trifasciata. The sequence goes on along the minus strand of JAPMOQ010001126.1, from coordinate 1,439,033 downwards.
AAAATATAGGAAGTCAGATAACTATTGGAAACTATAAAACATTAATAAAAAATAACAAATGGTGTTTCAATTATAATTTTTTTTTAAATGAAAAAACATTAAAAAAAATTTTTTTCATGGTGGTAACATGCGGATTTGATGATCTAGGAGATTGTAAATGACTGAAAACGAAAAAATAGTTTAAAATGCATATTTTCAAAAATGTTAGATCTTGAAGCAAAATAAAAACTTTTAAATGTAAGTAATTTTATATCCCTTAATTTGATATAAACATGAAGTATGAGAATTGGGGAGTTTTAAAATTATTCTAGAAAAACTTAAATGGGAACCATAAACATCACCGTAACATTAGTAATTTATATTCGCAGTGAGCTTTGTCAAATTCTATGGACAAATTCAAAGTAATAGGCATGAAGTTGATGAGAAATTACCAGAAAACATAGAGTAACGTTAATTCAGTGAATGTCGCAAAAACAGGCATCAAAAAGTCAATGAATCTGACGAAGAGAATGGCCCTATGAATGCAAGCATTGGGAACAAGGTAATTGAGAAGAAGCCTTCTCGTACGTAAATTTTTCATGATTTAGAGAAAATTGAAACTGCGAACAAGTAAACAAAAAGTCAGATTTCTCGAATTTAACTAAAATGTGTTGGTGCTCCATCATGCATTAACCAAATGTTCTGGCATACAATTATAGGTGTTCCCCGCAGTGAAGCCAGAGGAACGTGCTGGAAAAAAAGAAGGTATTTTTTGCCAATGAGGTGTTGGAACAGAAAATACGGTCTAAATAGATGACTCTGGCCATATGCTAATATCAAATTTGTGTTGTACGTTCGACGAGATGTGAGTAGTTTCGAATGACCAAAATATTCGCATTGAACGTGTTGTAGACATCTTCTCTCATGAAGCAGACGACACCATCTGAGATCTAAACTCTGGCTAAAAAGCGTGTATCCTCCTGTGTGACATCAAACATCGAGCATGTGAACTCCACCCAATTTGCGATTTTCACGGAATAAACGTTATATGCGACGCTAGGTTTTCTGGTAATTTTTCATCCGCTTAATGCCTATTATTCTTGCTCTGCTTCTTGCTTGAACACAAATTATGCCTCCCGGTATGGAATACAGAAAAAATTTAAAATAACAAAAGTGTCTTCTCTCTGCTTATATATATATGAAATACTTTAATAACCAACAGGAGTAGTCTCCCCAAAACTTTATTCGCATACTGTGTAATAAAGTTGTCATTCCAGAGAATGCCCTACATAGCAATTGCTGAATTTAGTATTTTTTCTGAATGTACAGTGCCATCCTTGGCAAGTTATTTAGACACCGTCTCTGGCATAAGTTAGTAGTACACAAAAATCATGTTTGCATTTTAAACGCATTTTTCTCGATCTATGAAAAAAAATTGGCACAAAACTGCGCTTGTAATCACAAAATCTTACACCAAATTAGATATATTTAAGTCATTGCCTTTTGGAATTGCCAAATTTACATGTTTCTGATTTTTCAGGTGTTTACCCCATAGATATTAAAACTTTGTACTGAATTTTATCTTTCTAGTTCTATTCGTTTTGTAGTTACCCTGTTAATTTATATTCGAATAGTCGACAAACAGGCTTCCTCCGTACAATTTTTACTGAACATTTGATGTAAAGATCTTAAAACAAATTTCAACTTTCTAGCTTAAAGCGTTTATAAGTTGTCTTTAACACAGACAAACAGATTGATGGACAGAAATTTTCCAAAAGTGCATTTTTTGAACTCAGTTCTAAAACATGATTCGTTAAACTTTCGCTTGCAAATTTTTGTAAAGATTGTTATACTTTATTTATTCTATGAATATAAGAAAGTAAAAAGCATTGTAGTCCCTAAATTGTTATCATTTTCTCCTATCTTCAATTTTTAGAAACACATTTTTGAACTTATATTTGTTTGTTATTAACATAAAATGAAGACTAATGCAACTAACATGATATTTACTGATGATTTAAAAGAGGAAGTGTTGCCTTTGCGCATTTTCAAGAAGAAATAGAAAATGAATGTAGTTTTCAATTTTTCAGTTTTTATTTTTGGCAAAAGTTGGTGCTATTATGGGCGTTACTATTATGGCACTGGTAAAGGCCTTAGGTGGACTACAGATTCTCCTTGTCCACGTTGGTTTAGTTTAGTTATATTAATGTCCCGTTTTAAAGCAACACGAGGGCTATTTTGGGACGGACCTCGTAATTTTGAACCAAGGTCAGATGACGAGGACGACATCTGAAGTGGCACCCCCTTCTCCACACCACGTCACACCAGAAGGATTCTTCACGTTGGAGTCCACAATTAAAAGATGAAATTTAAAATATTAAAAAAATCTCAATATTGAATTATACTGCATAAGAATTTATCGTGAATAACTTAGAAACGAATGAGCTGATAAGCATATCAAATTAGCAGAAAATAAATATGATATGGATTTTACATACACGTATATGAAACATCAAATGGAGAATGAAGTTTTAAATAAATATGAAAATATATGCAGGCAAAAATGGGATACGTTCATCCTTTGCAATGTTTATAACAACCAAACCTCAACAGTAACTGAGTTTTAAATAAGAATCAAACTCTACTATACTACGAATATTTAGAAGGTATGAGCATGTGATTAAAGAATGTGTTTGCTGGAATTAAATAAGATTGGTTAAGTGTTAATTAATTTTTTAAATAATTGCTCCAAGGTGCACATTTTTACTCTTTAAAGGGTGTATGCATTAATTTTCGTAGCTCTAAATCAAACTGTCTGGGCTGTAGAGTACCTACATACATATCTAAACATTTTTATGAATGAGTTATTTTTTCTTATCAAATGTATATTTTCAATAAGCAATAATCTTAACTTGTAAAACAAATATTTCGAAAAAAAAATGAAAATGAAAAAATACTACACATACTAAAGTAAAAAGTATTTGCTGTTTTTATATGAATTAATTCAAATATTCAACACAATCTATACTTGATTTTTTTTATAAAATCCTTTTTATGTATATTATTTTTTCGTTATAAAATGGCAGTTCTTACAAAAAAATATCATACCATTAAAACTTTTTTAAACTCGTGATATTCACCACAATATAACGATAGCCATTCAATAGTGATCGATATTATCACAAGCCAGACAACCAAATTGAGGTATAATAAATCACTTCAGATTCCAATCTTTGTGCATGTTGCCTACTATCTATTATTACTCGTTTCTGATTGAAGCAGATACATAAATTCAAATGCCAATCATCCTGAACGGATGCCGTTTGAAATAATAGCTCATACTGCTTGTAAACGACGGATGTTTAATTGCAAACCAGTGATTTGCATCTATAAGATTTGTTCCCAGAAGTTTAATTTGAAAGCAGACAGGTTTTTAAAAAATTGTTTTCGTACACTGTGAATAGAGAAAATATTGCAATTGTAAGAAATTTGAAATGGAAATTTTGACGAACCTTCAGGTTTTAGAAATACCGAAATTCGAAAATCTCGTTTTTGCATTATGTCAGCCTGTCCTTTCTTCTGTATGTATGTGAAAAATATAACGTAAAACCACTTTGAGTCTGACAGATGAAATTTGGTAAATGATAACACTACAACAGATTTATTCATTTCTAAAAGATTTTGAGCAAATTGCATTCAGAAAATTATATTTGTCCGGCTGTTCCAGTATAAGTTAATTCAATAACTATAAAATGAAGAGAACTTGATAGATAAAATTCGTTACGCTGATTTAATGTTTATAATGCAGACAATTATCAAATGACCATGTCCAACAAAAAGTTGGACATTTTTCAGCCTATGCTTTAAGCAATTAAACACCATTACTAAAGCAACCTTAAAATGTATTAAATATATTGTTGGATAAGTGATTTTGTGACTATAGTTGCCTTTCTATGAAAAATTTTGTTTTAATTTTTTGAAAAAAATGCCACTAAAATAAAAATGCGATTTTCGGATAATATTATGGCCTGCCAGGGTTTAACAGCCGAAAAATTCGCCAAGGATTACATGATAGATTTTGTAGAAATGCTGAATTCACGTCAAAAGTTAATATCCATAACTATTGCGTCAATGTGTTGCAAAGCGTTCCTTGGGATAATACTTTTATCAGTTAACAGATTATTTGGAAGAAACCACTGCTGCTCGTTTTTCTGAATCGTATATGCAGATGTTATTGCACTCAGGTATTTCATTTTTTTCCGTTCATGACGTAAGTAAAAAAAGAATTGTGATTATCGAAAAACTTGGTGGCCTTATTTTGCATGGTTTGATAAGTAAGGAGATCCGCAATTTTTAGAATTATGTTTCTCTGTCCACATGCATATAAAAGGGATATCACAAATAACCTACTAAATAAAATAATATGCATTTGGCAACAGGGAAAACAAAGATAGTTTTCGTTTGTCCGGAGGTGAAAGGATGGGACAAGAAATCTTTTAAAATTTTCTCTCCTTCTCTTTTCACACGAGATTCCTCCTTTTTTCCCCTATCATAACAGATTTCCTCCTTTTTTTCCCTATCATAACAGATTGATCAATAATGATAAAAAAGGTAGGACAGAATGCAACTGATGAGAACTTTTCAAATAGGTGGTACAGATTCAGGTTAAAAAGGGAGTAAAAATAGAGGTGTATTTACATCAGTTGTTCGTTATGATAATATTAAGGCTATTCGTAATCCGCTTTTACTCATATTTTCTGAACCCTTAGTATAGGACAACATTTTATAAATGTATTTCATAATCTGTAATGTCCATTTCAAACAATATATATCTAAATGTAATATAGATGATTGCGTACATATGTATATTTGTCTGTGTGTCCAGACACTCCACTGACTAACCTAAATCCCTCCAGCATCTAAAATTTGCCCATCTAGTTTTGTGCCGGTCTCCTGGCATAGGGGTAGCGTGCCTTACGCGTGATCTAGGCATTGCTGGTTCGAGTCCCAGTTTGGGCATGGTTGTTCTTCTGTGTTCTATCTGTGAGTTGTGTGAATGCGCCTCCCTATAAAAAGGGGTTGTGCAAGGGAATGTGAAGCTTGAAGTACCTAAGTCGTACTCTTGGCCCTAGCTGGCGCTGCTGCAAAAAAAGAGAAGCTCAGTTTCGGCTTAAATAGCCTATAGTATCTGTCAGTGGGCTTGTAAAGTGCCATAAGTCCCAACAACAATAGAAGTTTTGTAGTTTATGTTCTAGATTATATTCGAACTGCCATAAATTGTTTTTCATATACAAGGAAGTCTAAATTGTGGAGATTCGTCAAAATACCACTTCTATACGTATACGCATTACATACTATCTATACCTTTTCTATACGAATTAAAATACCGTTTCTATAAGTATTAAAATACTTTCTCTGTACGTATGAGAGAAAGTAAACAGCTTAATTTTATAATAGCATATCTAAAAAATATGCACTATCTTCCATATTAGTATTGATGATGTGCCCACTGGAGGCTTAGAGAGTTTTATTTAGTAGCGTTATCACTGCTATTAAAGATGAGATTCCATAGCATGTTCACTGCTAAAAAACTTCTTTAAAGCTACCGTGTAAATTGCATCGTTCCAATCCAAATGATTAGCAGTGTATTCTCTTGACTTACACTACAGAAAATAACTTTTCAAGCGGAACGATCCTCTGCTATCCATATTCACACACCGTTTAATTGTTTGGACAGCCTGCGGGTTCCTCTGGCCTTTCCGATAAGTTGTGTGTGGAAAATCTTTGAATAAGTCCGGAGGAGACAATCAGGGGAAGTGATACCTGATGACCGTGTGACTCATTCAAGAAAAATTGGCAGAGCATGATGGGAAAAAAGAAGTCTTGTTTCCTGGGTTTTGTGAAGAAAAGGGAAAATTCCGCTAAGAGCACATCTCACGTTTAGCTTTATCATGCAAAAAAAGAACTGAGGCTGATTGTTAGAGCATGAAAAAAATTTACATGCTATAGTCACTGGCATTTCGAGTTGACTCTGAGAAAAAAATACAGCCGGGTACAATTCCAACCAGTCAAAAACAGAAGGATTTGTATGATTATGTTGACAGTTCAAATTTCTACTCTGGTTTCTAGAATTTTCTCTGAACATAATGCTAAAATGTCATTTATAATTCGAATAATATCTTATGCACGAAAGGATCAATACTTTGACGATAATCAGACTCCTCATGGAAAAATACCTTTTGTTTGAATCCCTACTTGAGGATGATCTTTGATAAAGTGGTCAGGCTAAATTCATAATTTTTTTCTTTCTTTTAATTCAATTCAATGCATTTTTTGAAATTTAAACTTAATATTTATTTCTAATTTCATCTTATAGAAATGTTAGTTATGTCTGAAGTATAAACATAACGTATCCAATAGTTAAAAAGAACTTTCCATCGGCCTGTTATTTGCAACATCTTTTTTTATATTCATTGTTTATTATTTTTCTTGCTATAAAATTTCCTTTCAGATAAAAAAGCTAAATATATCTAAAGGTATATTTTCATATTGTTATTGGGAGAATTTATTTTATTGAATTCAAAATTAAGATTAAGGAACATTAAACATATATTTCATTTCTGAATTTTTTCTATTAATTAAACTAGCTTTTCCTTGAACCCTCAGTAATTGAATTTGGATATATTTAATTTATTTATTAACTTGAAATGCAATTAATGCAGTCGGAATTGCTGTATATTATATTTAATAAAAAAAATCCCATATCCATAAAGATATGGAAATGTTTATTTTGAAGCTTTAATATAAAATTGTTGTATTTAAACTGGTGTATCATAAATGATTCTATTTTCAGTTCTAAACAAGTAATAATTTTTTTAATTCAATTCCTCCTTAGGTCAAAAAAAGAAAAATATTATTTTAGTTACTTTTTATTAAATAATTATCAAAAAATTATGAAGTATCTTCAACTTCACGTGATAAATAAAATTTTAAAATTGAGCTACTGACTGTTGATTCCCATTTTTATTACAAACTGCTATAATACAATTTAAAAAATTAAAAATTAATATAATTTAATAAATGAATTAATATTTGAAAAAAACTGTATTGACATCATCATCCACAGCAAGTTTTAGAAAAAATGTGTTTGGGCTTGAGTGGATGAATAAAAAGTATTTTATAATCAATTGAAAATTTGAAAAAGATATACAAATGAATATACATAAGGATAGTGTGACCTAATAGTAGCAATTGAAATATCATTGTCTCTTATTCTGATTATTCTTAGATGAAGCTTTTATTTCATTCGAGCATTTTTATTCTGTATCCATCAGTTCGAATTATCCAAGTTTCATTTTATTAAAAATAATTTATTTACTCAAACATATTAAAAATATACTGGCATAGAGGAAAGGAATTTAGATTTTAAAATAGCTCTTCCCAATCTTTTGTTTAAAACAAAAATTATTTAATTTCCTTTATTTTTAGCTATGACACTGAGATAAAATGGCATGACACCCGTAGTTGTGATGCCCGACAGTCGTCTGTGACACCCGTAGCATTTTACGAACTTCACACATTTTTTCCGTTCAACTATTGCCTTGGGCGTGTAAGATATCTAGATATCAACTATATTTTTAAGCAATGATCATTAATCTCTCAATCAGAGAGATTAAGTTTAACAGAATACATTCCGCAATGAGGTATTTCTTTGCATTCGGCTTACAAAATTCTGAACATGAAATATAGTTCAAAAAGTTTGATTAGATAAACGATTTTAATACCTTAGACCTGATAAATATTAACACACTGATCTTCATGAAGTATTATTACTTTAGGATATATCTTGTATATATTACTTATTTCCTTAATTGTAGCATTAAATATACATTAATTATCGATAAGCCGAGTGAAAAGATATGTGAAATTTTCCCTTATTGATGTATTTTAGTTATCATGTTTATGGAAGAGAAATTGATTGATAGAAAACGAAAAAATGGCAATTCTTTATTAACAAGATAAAAAAATGTGTCATGTGAATATCTTTCTCAGAAGATATGCATCGGAATGATATTTCATGTTAATGATCTAAAGCAAAAGTTCACAAAGTGCTGCTGCTATTGATCTGCTTAGTTTCATCCGTAACTGAAAGTATGGCGCAAAAAATTAAGATTCCGTTGATGCTATCTCATTTTATACTCCTCCAATGCTCATTTTATACTCTTATAATGATGATCATAGCTACGTATGTAAAATGAGACAAAAAATTTCGAGATTCATGCTCCATTATATATACTAAAAATATTTATGTATTCATTCGTTTTCATAATTAAATCGCCAGAATATAAAGAAATAAAAGAACACCCTGTAGTCAATAAATACATTAAAAAACGAAGAAACACACTTTTTTTCACTTTCCACGCTGAAGTCCTTAAAACTGATGTTTGATTTCTAAATATATTTGGACGTATAGGTTGAGCAAGGTTTTAGAGGTATGTTTAATATGGTATGTTACGTTTAATAGAGAGAAATTCTTATTTAGTCTTCGAATATAATTCTGTATTCAATTATTAGGTGCTTGTATGTATTTTAAACAGCGACACCTTTTGATAAATATGCAAAGTATCTATATAATTGAAAATGGTTTTGGTTTTTACCTATATATTATTACTTTATCGTTTTGAAAGTTTTCTATTTGGTATTATTCAGTTATTCATTGTATAAAGCCCCCAATCATGGAATGCTCCAAATTACATTTTCGTCATTCATTGTTTGTTTGATTTGAAGAAATATGCTGCCGAAGTTCATCAGACACTTTTAGAAACTTACGGTAATGATACTCCGTCATGCCCCAATTGTCAGTTTTGGTTTCAACGATGTAAGAGTAGTGATTTCATTGTCGATGACAAAGAACGGCCTGTTGGACCAAAAAAATTCGAAGACAATAAATTGCAAGACTTATTTCACGAAAGCAGGAAAAATTTGTAGAAAATGTTGGAACATATTTTGGTTGATATATATTGTACCAATTCTTCTCATTAAATGCATTTTTAACTTGAAAAAAGGACCAAAATGTATACGATTATATAATATATTTGGATTCCTTACATATATATTGAATAAAAAGAATTTATATTCATTCAAAGAAATGCAGTAAAATTCTCTTTAAATAAATTAGTAAAGCTGCTGTGTTAATATGCCATCCTAAGCCATATTTGGAAAGATGCATGTTAGCTATTCGAACTTGAGAGATCTGCTCCTAAAGTTAGCATCCTTTCACAGGTGTGCATCTCCCCACAGCCCAACTTTCGTCGAGACAACAGCACGCATGTGTCCCCAAGCAGATGCGGAGCATAGTTCCGCTGCACCTCATTTCCATTCGCATAATGTTTGTCAAATGAGAGATTCGATAGACACAGTAGCTGGTCATTATCCGCTTCAATACGCACCTCGCCTTCCCTCTACAAACGCAGCACTCGCCCTCCTTCAAGGAGATTCTCAGCTGAGAACACTTGGATGTGAAGGAGATCGTCTTTGATAAAAGTACTCGAGGACGCTCTGCAGATCGGAATCGTGTGTAATCTCCATCACTGCTTTCGGTGGAAAAGAGGAATTAGTAGAGGCAGATTCCCGCCACCAGATATGGAAAACAGAGTCAAATCGATAAAATTAGAGGACAGAAATCAGAACGAGGCTATTCCAAAGGTAAATTTGCTATTAATAATGATTGAATAATTTCTGATTAATTTATTATTTTTTGTCGTAAAATGTGTACATTAAGACACATTATTAATGCTCTTACAGTGCACTCACGAATATCTGGGGTAATGTGGTGGAAGGTTAGGCTGGGTACAAAAGAACTGGATAAACCGAAGTTGTATGAATTTATTTGCCCATCAATACCAGAAGACAAAGATTTCATACCCAAACCTCACCGTTGCAATACGTATTTTCTGGCTTCTTATTGAGTACTAAGTCATTCATATATTTCAAGCCATACAGAATAGGAATGCTATCGTGTTTGGTGAATCACAGAAGCAGTTGCTGGTAATGTGTCGATTTAAAATAGAAGTCTCTGTTCTGGTAGTTTAACTTATATTAACCCTGCACTGGTAGTGCTGCAAGAATTTATCAGAAAATAAGTAACCTAAGGGAAATAAAATGTCCAAATTTTAGCTTGAATTCTGTACACTTCATTGTGATATCCTTACAAAAGACTTTATGTATACCCCAAACACAATTTACAAATTCTGTACTTACTGTGCAGTTATAATCAGGAACAATGGCCAGAATTGAGGTCCTTTACATATTAATAGAGCAATGAACAACGTACAGAAAGTTGCTCTTTTCCTGTCACAATTTGAATTTTGCACACGACACATAGGAGAACACATTGGATCACCGAAATAAGACACATTGGATCGTCTGCCTCCAATGTCTTAGTAATGTTGTCAATGCAGCGTCTTGCCGTCCTCAGTTTCTTACGATAAAAAAAGCCGGGCGGATAATCGCGAACCAGATACCCATTTATAGACGCTAAGCATATGAAAATAAATATTGTAATTGGTCAAAAAGTTAGGTATCCAGGTCACTAAATCATGTGATTTTTCCTCTCTCAGATCTGGGAAAACCAAACTCAAACAAATCCAGAACATTCCAAATGTTCTTCCCATGTTCCCCATGTTCTTTGCATGTTAATATAAAGGATGTCTATTTATTTATATACGAGTACAAGATATCTTAGACATAGAACGAATTCGACGAATGAAATTTCATATATCGTCTTTACCCTAAATCGTACAATGTAATTTTGAATATCGTTTTTACACTAAGTCGAACATCGTTTTCTGTACATCAAATTTACACTAAATCATACATTGCAACTTTCTGTATCATCTTTACATTCAATCATGCAATTCCGAATACCATCAGTACACTTAATTCCATTTAAAAATTCCCTGTATCCTCTTTACGCCAAATCGTACATTGCAAGTCTATAAACTATTTTTACATTAAAACGAACATCGTAATTTCATCATAGTAATTTCGTATATCAAATTTACACTAGATCATACATCGTAATTCTCTAGGGCATCTTAATATTAAATCATACAT
>JAPMOQ010001126.1:1366838-1423531 GCA_026543055.1 Argiope trifasciata | reverse complement strand
ATTAGAAACGAATTTTAATGAAATAACATGCGCTACTTCTAATACTATTATTATGTGGACTATGTTGTCAACAAAGTCATATTCTGTTATAATTTATATTTGTTAATTAAATCGATTCAAAGAGGAATTTTCATTTCCGGTTATATAATGAATCATAAAATAATAATATCAAAGTTATTATATAAAAACACTCTATATTAAGAGATATCTCTTAGAAATATCTAGGTGAAGTGATCATATGAAAGAGTGACTTTTTAGTTATGAAACAAAATAATTTGATAATTGGTATTATTAAAAGTAGTTTTTTTTATTTTGACTCGGAAGCATATTGTGAAATATGAATACAAATATATTGATATGATATTATTACAAATCTGTGATGTTGCTTCATAGCACCGTTAGTTCAATCACGGGAAAGAGCGTTTACGATAAATTCTATTGAATGCTAATTGGGTTCCGAGTCAGTAATGTCAGAGGTTAAAGTCGAATTTGGCGATTTTGGTGACAAAATAAATATTATTGGAATCTTCTAACATTTCAGCCATTCAGTCACCAGGAACAGAGATTTGCCTAACTGTTCCAGAGCCTTCTCTGTCTGCCCCTGGGGAACTATAAAAGATTGGCAAACAGTGATGCCAAGCAGAACTCAATCGTGTGAGACCAGTCACTTAAAGAATAAAGGAGAGACAACGACGAGCAGTTGGATCAGTCCAACGAATAGCAAGCGTTTTGTGGGGCTCAAGCGATTGTTGAATTAAGCTGTGTGCCGAGTCTCGTTGTTTATTATAGAAGCAGCATCGAGTCGTGTGTAGAGTAGCCAGCCGTGTTGTAGTATGTCGGCTGTTGGATACAGCTAAAGAGAGGACACAGTAGTGAATTATAGGTGTCGTGAGAGGCCATAGGAATAGCTACGAAGATTCCCTCTTGCTGAATTCTGTTGACTTTTTTGTGTGCTGTAGTTGTTTTTACTACCCATTACTTCTTGTGGGATATTGTTTATTGGATTGTGTTGCTTGTGTTCGTTTAGACTGCATATTTTTCGTATTCGCATCCTTTGTGTTTAATAAGACCCATTGTTGTTCGTTATCGAAGCCTGCTGATTTTTTCCCCACCTTATACCCACTACAAGCAAACCCGTCGATTTTATGGACTTAATAGAATTGAAGTACCGTAACAATATATACTTTCTGTTATAATTAAAGTTAAGTCAGTTATCACTTTAGTTTAGTATCAGTTAATCATCAGTTATCGCTTTATACATTCTACTTATGAAGTTAACCGAATAAAAGATTTATTACATAATCGATTGTCGGAGATTAATATCAAAGAACTATTTAGTAATGTTAATCCCCAATTACGTCGTCAAAGTTTTTTTTATTTGGGGGGGGGGGAATATAAGCATACCAAAATGAAGGAATTCAAGTTACTGAAAACTGGTCTTTTGGTATCCGTACTTAAATCACATTCAGTTCAATCCATTTGTGCTCACTTTATGTATATGAAGATCTCACTGATTCAAATTTGGATTTCAAAAGGTCAATTCGGTTTGGAGCATTTTGAAAATTTTGCCTGAGACATTAAGGACAAATCATTTGTAGTTTGAAGGTGTATCCTTTCATTTTATTTTATAATTTCTTAATACCCTTCTTGTTCTTTCATAATTAATATTTATTTTCAATGAGCGTTTAGTCTACATCTGACATTTAACATCGCTCTTTGATTACATTAAGATCCTTTATATTAGCTAACACAGTTACAGAGTGTTTATGTTTACAGACATCATTGGATATTATGATAAACTAATCGCCTTCGGTAGTCAGCTGTACGCCTGTTATATTAATAAGATTGTTTCAAACGAAAAACTTGAGCAGCAGCATCGTAATTCATTATTCTATAAAGCTTTATCATACTATAATCATGACATATTTTCATCGCATTAACATGAAGGTAACAGTGTCTTCTTGGCAAGGACACATTTAATAAGGCTATGAATACCGTTATTTTGTATACGTACTATGAAATTTCTCCTTAGCCATGAGGTGGTTTGTAGTGTTTTTATTTTATCTTCGATGGGCCGGGATTTGGAATCTGACTGTTAAAATTCCCCCCAGGATTTTTTTAACTTGCATCTAGAAGACCTTCAACTTTCATAAATGCTTTGAGAAGTCTAGAATAAATCGTGCCAATAAATAGATGAATTTATACAGTAGGATTGTTTGTCTAGGTTTCCAAGTCATCATTAGTCATTTCAAATCTCAAGAGATCAAAAATGACTAATGTGCGAGTTTCATTGTTTTTATTTGAAAATACGCTTAAATTGAATTAAAAAGATCCAGCATCCTTTTTAAGGACCTACTTCTACGTTGGTGCTCTAAAAAAACAAAGCTTAAAACCTGCACCACACTCCACCTTTTGATCGATTAACATTTCTATAATTTTCGTCTATTCCTAAAAACATCCTTAGAGCTTGATATCAGGCTAATTCATCATTCTTTTCGTGATTAACCTTATGGTCTTTAACTAATACCTTGACTAGAGTTTTACCTCAGTTAGCTGTCGATATATCATAAAAAGATTCGTACTCTTCCCATTTGAAGTGGTAACACTGTCATCTTGTCCGCAATTATTTTGAGGTCAATTTTCAAATGTAACCTAGACTCTATTGTTACTTATCTGGTATAAGATGCTAAAAGTGAAATTTTAATCCTTATACTTTCTTGTTAGTTCCATATGTGACATAAACGTTGCGATTTTTTTATCAATAAAATCACAAATAATTGTATGTGTGAAAATTAACTACTATGAGATGAGCTGCTTCGTCTGTACGTTGGACACTTGTATAAGTGCAGTGCAATTATCCCAACATCAAAAAATAGGTTTTGGCTTATTTTATCATAAATGAATGCACAAATAATAATGTGAGTGGTATCAAAGAAGCGCAAGTTGTAGAAGTTTATTGAAATTTAAAATGCAAAAGTGAAAGAGAATTCATTTGCATGGGCAGGTATTGACAGCGTTTCTAATGTCTAGCTAGCCCTGCAGGTATCATTAAGATTTACGTTCTATTAGTTTTCAGACTTGAAATCCTGCTGTGCTTATGAGCATACTTCAAAATGAGTTTATTTAATCAAAATAGGTGTCAGAGGTATAAGAAAAGGAGATGTTTACGTTTAACAATAAGATGAACTCAGATTATACGCGGAATTAGGTAGAATAAAAATTGCGGTTAACTTGTCAGAAAAAGTAACAATATTGTCGGAAAAAACAATACACAACAAAATAATTTAGAAAATTTTTATTTATTATAAGTTGCCAAAATATTATATTACGATGAATAATTTAATTCGCTTCTTTATATTATAATAATTGCTTTATGTTGAATTACTTTTTGGTTATTGAATTTTTTGATAACATTTTAAGGTTCAAAGATTATCCATTATTGTTAATGACGTATAAATATTTTTCAGCCATTCTTAAAAGCTATTTTACCACCTGAGTTGACTATATAAGCAACCAATACTCAATTTTCAGTTTAGATAAAATGATGCGGTAAAAATCGACACGCATATATGTGGAATAAGACTGAACAAAAAAAAGTATCTAATAGATCGGAAATCAAGACCAAAAAATTCCTGAAATCATCATCTCATTTGTCCTTCACCAATTAGCGAAAAAAAATTCTCGAAAATTGGTAGTCTTGGAATACTGAAACGAAAACTCCCTCTTTAATTTGTAGACAAAACAGATATAAAATTTGGATTTTATTTTGCAACTAAAAAAAATTATTAATTTAGAATTATTTTCCCTTATTTACCAAATTCGAAGAATTGTTCCTATTTTGTAAGGTTTCCTTATTTTAAAAGAACTTTGTATTATTCATTTGCCGAAGTCAGATTAATAGAATGGGAATTTTCTATTTAGATTTTCTTGTTTGCGATAAGCAGATGTTTTGCTTGAATGAGTTAGCATTAAATTTTTTAAATGCATCTTCTCTTTGAAGAATCAAAAGTTTCTTTCTGATAACCTGCAAATTTTTAAGAAATTCATAGTCCCTCTTCAGTTGCTATACCAGTCAACTAACATATGTGCCTACATAATGTGAAGTAGTGTTAAAATGTAATTTTACATCAAAATGACATGTGAAAGGCCTTTTTAATAAAGGATAAAAGTGTTGAGGAAATATACCCTTGTAATACAAATTAGAGAAAAATGAAAGTTACATGTAGTTCAATTTTTTTTTACTGCTGGATAAATAAGAGAAAAAAATTAAAGGGATTAAAAGACTGTTTTAATGATGTTTCTGAAATCAATGCATTTAAGACCAAAATGTTTGGTTCGTGTTAAAAGTATTTTTTTTTTAAAGTAAAACAGTGCGTTAGTGTAGGATCATTTTTTGACGTAATCATATAGATATGCGAAAGGCATATTCGAAGCTTGCGAGTCACCGCTAGTTACCAAAAGGTCACTAGTGAAATATCCCATTAACATCACATCAGACATCCATATAACATCTAGAAACAGTACCAATCTGTTTTATTAAAATGCCGGATATCATTATTACGAAAATATTTTGTTGATGCAAAAAATTTATATATGTTAATACATTTGTTCTCAAATCGTTGTATACAATATGTTATTACTGTTTGTCGTTACAGAATATTGCTGATAGCTAATGACCGTAACTATTCCATTGAAATTCCATACAATTTAATTTCATTGAGTTTGTTAACTGTTACGGTATTACATTCTCTTTATATATATATATATATATATATATATATATATATAGGATTAGTACATGCTGGAATTTCACTTTATCATTATCTATGATTTTATCAATTATGACAGATTTGTTTTTAATTATGAATAATTTGCTCAAAAAATGTGTGTTTAGAATTTTTTTTTCAATGTTAAATAACATGTCCAGGTTTGATTTTCCCTTTTTATATTAAAGTAACAAAATTAATTTGTATATTTTAAAAAGTGTATTTTTTGTTGAAGGACCAATCCCAAATTTAATACAAATCGATAATTATGAAAAAAGAAAAACTTATGTTACATTTTATCCATTTTACATACTACATTTTTCTGTATTTAAATTTGTACCCCCAAAAATGGATAGACATCATTCGAATTATTTTTTTCTCAGAAAATATTTTAAAAAACTAATTCAGCTTGGTATTGTTTTCACGGTTACAATGCTTTCCATATGTATATTTTTTATATAATTGAAAGAAAAAGGAGTTACAAATAAATTTTGGACACCCTTAACCTACAGATAGAATTCTTTACTATGTATTAATAAAATATAAGGAAAATTATATCCCAAATTGTACTTGCTACAATTTAACCAGTTCTTGAAAATAATGAATACTACATGATATACAGTCCACAAAATAATAATATCTAAAACAGCTTCTGAAAACAAAATTAATTCACGCGTTATTTTTTCAGCATAACAGTCGTGAAGAATAAATAATTAACCTCTTTAGTGCGATAAATGAAGACACTAAGCTTCTCATTCGCTTAATTCTAAAATCATTTGCATCCAATGAAAAATTCATTTGTATCCCTGTTAAGATTTCCTAGAGTGGCTAGTTTCGGATTAATTTTACAGTAGGTACTACTACTGCCATCTATTAAGTACAACAAGAAACTAAAACGGACCCCAAATAAAGTGGGACCCGCTGCTTGTGTTAGCTATCGTAGAGTGTTATAAAAGAAATTTAAAATTAGACAAGCTTCTTAATGAAATTTTTTTACAGTATTTACGGGCTTAAAGCTGTTAATAAATCTACTTTCATAATTTTCCAAACTAATCGTTGGAAATTCTGCTTAATAATCGTTTGATGTATAAGTGATCATATTTAATTTACATAATCGTTAATGCAATTGGTTTTAATATTTAAAAATTTTAATGAATAATTGATGCATTCTTCGGTAAATAAATTTCTTTGAATAGTTCCTAGATTAATCCATGCAGCGAAAGGAATGACGTATTTTTTTTAAATGCTAAAAGGTCTCAAATATTTATATTATGTCAACATTGGCAGTGATTCAGTTTTTACATTTTTCTTAATCCAAGTAGTTTACTAGTGGTAAGATAAACATTTGAGGGTTCCCGGATTTAAAAATGAGTCTATCAAAACCACTTAGGAATATTGGCCTGATGTTCGTTAAATTAGGCATCGAGGTCCAATGATCTTGTGGAACAGTGCCACCAGCGTTCTCGCCATTTCATTATGGTTCAAAATTGCGAACTCTCATGTTTCAAAATGGTAAAAATCTAAATTTTTGCTCTTTAAAATATCGTTTATTTGAGATGCGAAACAAATTAATTGCCTTTTTTTTCTTGCTGAAAAGTAATTGAAATTGATGTTTTTCGATTTGATAGTGTCACTAGACTTCCTATTCAGCTGAAATAAATAAAAATTTACTTTGGTCAGTTTCATTTTTCTTTCAAGCTTATTTACATTGGTCAGTTTCATGTTTTCTTAATGAACTGTAATGGTAAATTAGGAAATATAAAGCATAATAATCAAAAATCTATATATAAAAAGAATTTTTTGAAATAAGTATGATATCAATAAATTACATTCAGTAATGTAATTGCATCGCTATTGTATTAAATCTTTTGTTTTGATTTATATTTTCTTCCCCTTTTTTACTTTTTTGATTGAAATCTCAATAGAAAATAAAACTTTTATGGAATCTGCTTTACAGGTTTATTCTTATTAATTATTTATTTAACATCTATTTATAATAACAAAAATAATTTAGCAAGTTAATTAACTTATACTTATTGTATTAACAACTTAATTAACTTATGCTTATTATATTAACAAATTAATTACCTTATACTTATTATATTAACAACTTAATTAACTTCTGCCTGAAAAAATTAAAATATTTTATCCTCTCTTCAGTTTCTTACTTTCAACATACTGTAGTGAGAATTTAGCCTGAACTGGATATTAACCGAGTTCTTAGATTTAACTCCAATAAACCTTGGAAGAATAACAACCGAACATAAAGACATCTGACGAAATGACTGCACATTTAGTACGTTACGAATGTGTGCATCCACCATTATTTGGGGAAGGGGGCGAAGTACAGCCAAATTTGGCTCTTGGTTCAAAAACTTCAAAATCCAATCCAATTGGGATGTGTGCCTGCCACGAATCGAGCCTGTAGTCACAATACCTTCGACTCTGGATTGTACTTCTGAACCAATGAGCTTGAACGAGAGGTGTATTTGATTTTTAAAAAATACGCATTAAACACAATATTAACGTAACCAATACAACCCTATTAAACACAGTATTAATGTAACCAATACAACTCTATTAAACACAATATTAACCTAATATAAATAATTTATTTTTCAAACAAAAATCCCTCTTTAGTCTGTTGCTTCTTAACAAAATATGTTTAAAAGCTCATTAAAAGTTTTTAAGGTAAGACTAAACATGCAGAGACAAGTTATTTTATATTATATTATTCTGAATATGAGGGCACAAACACAAATAACGACTGCAACAGAAAACTTGGATGAAATATAAATTCACCAAACCCTAGCAACGTAGTTGATCGAATAGCAACATATTGAACTTCTTGTAGTTAACTAATTCTAAAAATTATTTGAAATGCCTGATTTTGATGCTGTATCCTACTGTTTAGTTCATATTCCAGAAGATTGCGCTTTTCGATGCTAGTACTAAGCCTAAGGAATGATAGGCAGAAAAATTAGCGGTTTTTATGTAACATAAAAGTAGCAAAATTTGCGCAATCCATAATTTCTGTGAGTATGCATTTTCCCATCTATTTGGCAGTGAAATCCGCTCTTTTCTGGTTTCATTCCGATCTGGATTAACAGATAGCATTAGCTGTCCATAGTTTTGCGAAATATACGAGACTCTTTTCAAAGGTCAACGATGTCTGGCTGGAAAAGGTCTGCAATTTTTAAACCTATTTTGATAAAAGAACTAAACAGCAAGAGGGTTGTTGATGTCAGTTCACTCTATTGCTCAGTGGAAGAATCTCATTCTTTCATCTCTTCTCAACTTTTTTAGATGAAATAAATGATTCCCGACACATGTGCAAAACCTAAGACAGTTTCCTAATCCAAGAATGAACAGAACGTATCATTCTCCGTATCATGATGTACACTACTTGTAAAGGTTACATTTAAGAAAATGTGTGTTTTTTACTGTTTTGAATTTTTGCTACATCAAATATGCATTGTACTGTTCATACAAAAATTTAATTCATTGACGAAAAATCATTTGTAGCAATCGCACAACGTATTGCATGAAAAATATATTATTATGATCATTGTAAAATTGAGTTTTTTTTCTGTAGACCTGGTCAATCTTTACAGATTGTAAATGACTTTTTGGAATATCCTTTTATCAGAATTTCTAAAGAAATAGCAGTTTCAAATACAGTGCTCAATTTAGATTATGATCCAGATTGTTTGCATAAAATGCGAATGAATATTAAATTATTAAAGTAACTGCATCCACACATGTCTACATTTCGAATTCATCGAGCAAGAAAATATGTGTTCACATTATAAAGGAAGTTGAATTCCAAATAATATTTCATCTCTCAAAAACCATTTTATTCGGGAATCAATTATGACATTGTAAGCCCATGCCATAGAGTTTAAAATGGCAAAGAAAACGAAGTAGATTATGCAATTTTACATGCGAAGAATATCAAAATAAAGTTTCCAGAAAAATTCAGGTGAAAGCCAGATTTGTTCAGGATGATTTCTGGTAATTTATTAAAAGTTAAATTAAATCGAAGTATTAATTTGATTAATGATTCAGATACGAATTATCCATACATTACGAAGGACATTTATTATCTAAATAACTATTGGAGCAGCATTTATAAAAATAAAAAAAAATGTTTGACACAGCTTTATATCTTGACAAACTGTTACTTTCAAAAAATTCTAAATTCACGCGAATGAAAGATATGACTTAAAAAATCAACGTGTTACCATTTCCTCTTACTCTTATATTAAGAAGTGTTTTATAGAACTAACAAATTCCAGTTAAAGATATATATTTAAACAAGCTTCATTTCTTTCCCTTTCCTTTTTAGGCAAGATGAAAAATACTACATATATATGAGAATTACATAAATACGTAACTTACTTGTTGTAAGATTTATAAATAATTTATTTTCATGATAAAAAAATTCTTCAAATATATTATTTCTGTTCTAAAAATTCTTATGCAGTTTGCCGGTGGACAATTAATGAAAGGCCAAAATATGTTTATGTACATCTGAAAACTAATGAATCATGGGCAGAATATAAAGTTCATCAAATTATTAATTGATGTATTTATAAATATTAGATTACGCTTGAAATATTATTCCAGTTTATTTAACAAAAAGCATGCAAAATATTTGTTGTGATTTATGGCACTCTACAAGCCCGCTAAGAGATACTGTTGGCGATTTAATTCGAAATGAGCGTATTTTGTTTTTTCAGCAGTACCAACTAGGGCCAAGAGTACGACTTAGTTACTTCATGCTTCACATTCCTGCAGCCCATTTTTTCAGGCGGGCGTATTCACATAACTCACAGGTGGAACATAGAAGAATAACCATGTCCGAACCGGGACGCTCCTAGATCATGGGGATGACACGCCACCCCTATGCCAGGACGCTGGAGCCAAGTGTTACTTATACTCACCATTTGTGCGGAGAAACAAGATATTGTTTCATAAAATTATATTTCTTTATTTATCTGTCAGTTAAGATCATTCTAATAATTGCTCGATCAATTTTATATATGAGTAAGTGTATGTATGTATATCTGCAAATGTATAAGTAACTTCTGAGCTGTTCGGAAATCTGAATAGAAATACAGTTAACTTCTAAAATTTATTGGAAATTTTAATAAAAATAAGTATAACTACAGTAAAATGTCTTATCCAGAAGGAAAATACATATTATATGAAATTTTATCATTAATAATTTGAAATGTATTCAAGGTGTCTGTGGGTGTTTACTTGAATGACGAAAGACATGTCCAAGAATTTCCAACTTATGTTTGTTTAATTATCATCAAGTCGAGGAAGAAGGTAACACAAAAACATCAAGGTTTTCTGTAGACAGAAATAACAGGTAAATATGTGTCGCTTTCCTCGGTTCATTTACTCAAATTCCTGAACAACAAACATAAACGAGGGCTTGTGAGGAAAACACATGAAATGTCTCGGTGGGCCACTATAAAATCCCATTTTCTCTACGTCGCAAACACAATCAATAAAACCAATCAATCAAACTTAAAAATAAACTACCGGTAAGTCGTAAAGCATTGTAAAAATGAAGCCACGACTTGAGAACAATGCTGGTTTCTGCTCTAAAGTGTAGAGGAAATTACAGCAAAATGACGTATGGTCGGGAAATTTACGTCCCCGTGAGAGCAGCAACGCTTTCAGGTTCTTCCTCCAGCTGTCACGTCCAAGGAATGCTCGGAGAAGGCAAATTCATGTGCCACTTTAATGGTGTCGTGAGCGTGTGGGTGTATGGAACAATAGCGGGGGTGGTCCAAGGACGTCCGAATGATTGTTCTTCAAGGTGTCTGTGGTATCCGAAGCGCGCCAGCTTGTTATGACACTCGTTTGCC
Organism: Argiope trifasciata; assembly: GCA_026543055.1. Lineage (NCBI taxonomy): Eukaryota > Metazoa > Arthropoda > Arachnida > Araneae > Araneidae > Argiope > Argiope trifasciata. The sequence continues at coordinate 1,412,880 of JAPMOQ010001126.1, read as the reverse complement.
ATTGTGTGTGGTACACTGGTGGGACTGCACAACATGCCTTGTACATGCACTTGAGCATGATGGTAGTTGTAAATGCTGAAGTACTTGATAAAGATTAATAGTTCCATAAATAGCCATAGTAGAATGAAGGTGATACTCTAAGCAAAAGCACCACAAGATTTCGTTGTGCATAGTGACGACGGATTCTTTTACCAAAAGTTCTGTATTAGTTTCAAAGAAAATACACTTTCAATCACGTTATGTATTACATATTTGGCTTTTAGGTCACTGATACATATTATCTCCCCCGTTGTTCAAATCCTATATTCTTCACAGCTTTAAAGTCATCGGGAAAATGATTATTAATGGACTAGTTAGCAAAAATGGAGCAAATTTCTTTTGTTCAACAATTTTGATTCAACATTAAGATTCAAACAAATAAATGCAAGCAATAGCTGGCAAATAAGCTTGTAGAATACACCTAAAATTTCTTTTTTGACAAGCGATTAAAAAAATTTTAGACATAATTTTTATATTTTGCCAAAACAAACATATAAGAAGGAATATAAAGTTCATAAAAGGAGAATAATACAATAATGAATGAATGATTAATTAAATATATATATTTAAAAAACATTAATGTGATGGTTAGGATCAGACATAGCTTTCTAAATTATTTCTAATAAAAAAAATTGAAACACGCACACATAGACTCACTCATGCACGCATATGCACTCTCACACACGCACACATACATACGTATAAATACTTAGGATTTTTAAAAGAATACGCTCTGTTACTTGACAAATTCTACTTCCTTGGATAAATTATAAGCCAAGATAGTTTTTGTATGGCTATGAAAACTGTTTACTGTAAATATGGTAAATAAATCGAAGTTCAATAAAAAGCAAATTTTGAAATATAATCAGTTAAATGTGAAAACTGAAAAGTCAATTTCTATCTCTTTCGAGGATACCTTAAATTTCTTGCAGGCTTGGCGTCTTTTATTGCTAAATAAAAGACGGATAATATGACCAAATTTACTAATCGCAGTTCTAAATACACATTATACTAAATACAGCAACTACAGTATATATTAATAACAACTAAAAATTTTAATAAAACATTTCATATAAGATAATTTTTATTTTTTATTATTGGTGTTAAAAGTTTAGGCAAAATTAGTTTTCCAAATTGATATGTTTATACTATGTGATTCTATTTAGAATCGAATGCCATAGCTTGACCATCACACTATCACTCCATCTTTAACTGCAAGGCATTGTCTAACTTCAGGAGTCAGAGGGCTTGAGTCGTCTTCGTGGATAAAACTTGAAAAAGATTTCGTTATTACAGTCCAGAAAATTCGGAATTTCAACACAAAATTAAAATGCTGGAAATCTGTCTCTTGCTGAATGCCCTTCAATAAAAAAACACATTATGGGCATTGGAATTTTCCTTGATACTAGATTTGTTTTAGTAAGAATAATTTTCTGATTTAAATCCCTAAAGGTATATTTTAGATAATTCTCATCATTTTTTAATGTAGTTCGATAAAAATGACATCTGAATTGGCAATTTTTCTCTACTTTACCTTCTAAGATATTTGATTTTGAGGGGTTTTAATGAGCATCCAACTTGTACACACAATGGTGTTTTATGAAATCAGTTGTTGAATTTCGAAGGCTCCAGTCTCTAAGTCAAAAGCTATCCACCAGGCCACCATAGTCCTTATTTTATGGTAGAATGAACGGAACTAAAGGAAAAGTTTTCATTATTCCAAAATTCGGGATGGATTTCAATAAGCAGGAAATTTATCAATTTTCATTCCAAAATAAAACGGTAATCAAACTCACCAATTTCTCAGTTTTAAGTCTCATTCAACTTACCGATACAGTGTTCCTTGCTTTTGCACTCCCATCTTTAGCATTTTTCTGTATTTTGCAATAACGCTTCAACGCTTTTTGTTGTTCCTTTTTTGTATCTCCTATGTATTGTAGATTTCCTATACATTAAAATCGTCGAGTTTACATGTTTGTAATATACTTTCCGCTGCTTAAAACATTTTAAGCATCTCTATAGGAAGATGTCAAAATAAGACAGCGTACCCGATTAGAAACACTTCGAGTCGCCATGGTGTCCTGTACAGGTGGGGGAAGAAAATAATTCCGATAATCTTTTGCAAACATATAAAGAAAATATATGAAGAAAGAAATATATTTTGGTAAGAAGCAGGAATTTGACTTGGAATAAATAATTATTAATCATAATAAACCACAAACTAGTAAGTTTCAAATGCTTCTGGCAGAAAAATAAATGTATACATTTTATGCAATTATACACACATAAGCTATAAAAGATAATAAATGTTGAATAACATGTTATAGCATATTTTAAAAAGCCTTTCTCTAGTAAATAGGTAATCAAAAGTATAAATGTGAAGTAGTGTAAAAAATTGATATGCACGGAATATTTATCTGACTTAATTGCTAAAAATTAGAGTGAAATTCTTAATAATATAGTCGAGTAGAAAGTGCAATGTTAGAAAATAATTTGTTGTATCTTAAAAGATGAAATAAAAACAAAATGAAAACGCTCGCACTCTAGTTTCAGAATTAAAAAAGACACTAAAATATATTCCAAAGAATTAAAGCAACGAGAATTCTGGAATTTTTGTTAAGCCAAATCATTTTTACATAATATTTTCAATAAGAATTGCTCCCCTTTTATCTTCTTTTATTTTATTTAAGTAGTTTATTTCAAGTTATTACACTTTAGTTAATTAATCTTAATTAATCCATTTAATTAATCTTATGCAGGGTTTACATTCGAGCAATAGACAGCTCATATGCAGAAAGAGACTAATTTATGTTTACTACAGTTTCATAAGATAGATTCAAGCATTCCATGCTTGTATATAAATTGGCTTTTTACAAATTTATACAAAGAAACATGATAAAATAAATAAATAAAAAGTCAAGATATTAAAATTTCGAAAATTATAGAAAAAAATGGCAAATAAAAAAATTTAAAAAAAACTTTGAGTCAGAAAAAATAAAGAGCAGAAAAACATCGGAATTAACCTAAGATAAGTCATCATTTTTTTCACTCCAAAAAAACCATCGAATTCTATAAACAGAAAAAAGGATATGGTGTGTCCTGTCAGAACTGTTATTTGCCATCAACTGAACACCATCTTTCAGCATTTCCACGCAGGCACTGCCTATTGGCCGACTTATAAGTGGCCAATAGAACACCCAGTTTGGTAGGGAAATGAAATTGGCTTAGGTTTTATTTTTTTTAAATGCTTCAATATTAATAATATGATACATACAGTCAGTTAATAATATGATATATACAGTCAGTTAATAATATGATACATACAGTCAGTTAATAATATGGTACATACATACAATCTTTGTCACTATATCCTTTACTATTTATATTCAGGTACACCAAAAAATGCTAGTGTTAGCTATTTTTCAGAATTTACACTTTCTCCACTTTTTACATCTGCATTCTTTTTGACTCATGAAAAGTACGATAGTACTGTATTCAGTATCATTCAGATTTTTTTAAAAAGAAAACCATGATTCAAAGTATACGTATAAGCATATATTTCTCGCGTCGTGTTGAATTCTATTCACCAACAATTTATTGCCTTCAAATGCCTCGCGTTAGCTGTGGAAGTTAAGAATTCCAAAATAAAGACTCAAAGGTGTTGAAACTCTTTGACATTTTAAGACTCCCATTTAGGAAGAGATTTATTCCTATGGATCAAAGATGCAGGCGAATGGTAATAAGAAGAAACATATTTCCATGGGAAATAATGAATTATTTATGAAGGCATTGAGAAACAAAATATTCTGCTTACGAGGCGTCATCCTAGCAACTGCACTTTACAATCTATACTGAAAGCTTAATTTGATTGGTTGCCACAAGAAACGGCGAAAAATTGTTCCGTTAAGTTGGACAATAGTTTTCATATCGGGAATGCTTTTCAGGTTTTAGAAGAGCAACAAAATTCAGAAATTCGGTTTATTATTTTTTTCTCTGTTCTGTTTATCCCCAAAGTCATTTGTTTCTTCTAAATTTTTCATATTAAAAACTATTTTTAAGGTTTTAAAAGCGCAACAAATGAAATTTAGTTGATTACTTTTTTCTTTAAACCAAAAAATCGTTTCTCTGAGTTTTTCTTAGTAAAAAAAAAATATTTTTAAAAGTTGCAGACGTGAAATGAATTTCTGAAACTTAATTGATTGCATTTTTCTTTGTACAGTTTAACCGAAAAATGGTTTCCCTAAGTTTTTCAAATACTTTTAATGTTTTAGAAAAGCAAAGAATAACTGAAATTTAGTTAATTATTTTACTATCTGTAAATATTGCCCAAAAGCCATTTTTCTGAATTTTTTTCATACAAACGAATTTTTTTCATGCTTTTAAAAGAACAATGTACAGCAAACACACGCTTTATTCTTTCGTACAATATTTTTATTTTCATGAAAATAGAGCAATTAATGACAAAATGTAAGAAACAATTGCTGACTTTCTGTTGATCAAAATGTAAATAAGTTAATTTTTCTTGTGTAGAGTAGATGTGCAATTTGTCCTATAAAGTCCCTAGATAAATATTAGTGGGTCAGTTGAAGTCCATGAGATTCAAACAGTTTTAGAAAAATATCTTCAAATGCTCTATGATAAATTTTGTGTTCCATGCTGTTCCATTTTAATGTATCAAGGATACATTTATGCAGGTGATATGATACCCAAAATAGATGTGCTGTATTTCCAAAATCAAATCAATTCTCTTCCAACAATTTTCTTCATAAAACCAGTTCCTTCAGTGGTAAAAGAGTTTGTCTGTTTTCAGCCTTATGCTCGGTCACAGAGAAATAGGTTCTTTCAGTTCCCTGAAAAAGAAAAATATAAGGATATAAAACAAATGTAAAACAATCATTGTCTTGTTCACGTGGCTTTATGTACTAGTTGATAAATACGTACACTCTATAATTACAAATTCAGACGGAATTATTTCCCCCAAACTTTCTGTCATAATCTCAAATAAAAGTTTTATCCAGCGAATGCTTTGCATGGCGGTGGTGTTCACTTGCTTATATGATAGTTACAGAATATCAACCTTTAGCGTGAATATAGAATAGCAGTTTTATTGAATCTATCAAGACTCCCCTAAGTATACAAACAAAAATCAAAAGAATGGAAGCTTTAGATAATATGTGATGCAATATATCTTTAATGGACAGTGTATGAATGAATATACACTGTTCATTTCAGTGTTTGAGTGTCATGTTTATTTGAGCTGAAGTCAGATTTCTGCCCTCAGATGCTCAGAGATCTTTACTCTCAGAAGCTTCTGCTCCTCTCTTTCCCTAATATCTTGGACTTGATTTGAATTTGTGTTCACTCCAAGGGGAATAAGCACAACGGCAACTGCATAATTGCAGTTTTACTAATGTCACCAGTCAATCAGTGATGGTTTTCTGCACTCTTCAAATATATCTCTATTTTATATCAGTAAATTCATTGAATTTGTGTTCGATCCAAGGGGAATGCGCAACAACGGCTACTGCATAATTGCAGTTTTACTAAATTCTTTGAATTTTGTTGATGCGTTCATGAAAATTGAAAAATTATTTCATATTCCAAGCAGATGCAACATTTTTAAAGCATTTTTTTTATTCAGGTAGTGATCATCGGCCATTCCTACAACCTAAGCAAACTTGATGCCTTTTAATCTAATACCTGTATTTCCACCAATTTTATCCCATATATCAATTTCGCACATCTATCTAAAATCATTCTTATCTGCTATGCAATCAATAATAGCAAGATCTGATTGAGCTTTGAAAACATGTGCCCCTATTTCCTTATTCATTCACTCGTCCATTTCACTTATTATACCTTTTAGCTTGATACTCATATTTGACTTCTACCTTGCCATTACGATTTCATCATTGCTAAATATTTCCTATGAGCAGAATTTTGAAATCCTTTCTTTTTTGTAGCTATTTTTTAGAAAATTGTTTCCATTGAGTTCTTTTACTCATTAGAAACTATTTTCATATTTACTCATATTATTTTCATATTTCACATTTATTCATATTGTTTTCGTATTTCATATTTACTCCTATTGTTTCCCTATTTCATATTTAGTTTTATTATTATCAATTTTGTCTATAAAATACCATTTTTTATTTTATATATAAATGTCATAGTATAGCATTATATTACAAAAGATAACGCACTTAATATGGAGACACCTTCATTAAAATGAAAATTCCACTGATTTCCTGTGTAATATAACTAGTTTTTTTAGTTTTTTTTAACAGTTAGTGTTTACCAACAAACTTCTTATTTAAATAATTGTCCTTCAAATTTATCATTGGAATTAATTTTCAGTAATTAACATCAAGCAACATTCTATTTATTTGTATATGAAATAAATAAAGATGAAATATCTCAAAATAATGAAAATTATACTTTGAACTTTATGTGAGTACGCGCCTTCTAAAACGTCTCGAGTTCAAAAGAAAAAGAATAACGAACTTTATGAATGTAATATATGTAGTCTTTATTTAAATACTCAATGTTCATATTAAATGTTAAAAGTAAGTCTATATGAATAGAATGCCGTTATAAATGGAACATAATATGTTAAAAACTCAATGAGCAGTGAATATTATGTATATGGTTTTATAAACAAAATTTTAGAACTGTATCAAATTTCGCGTCAAATTTTTAAATAATTAAATGTTTACAAGTCTGTGAAATTGAGGATTATTCAAAATGATAACCGCAATGCAATGCAATTATTCAAATATAAAAGATTCCATACAGATCTGATATGTATCTTTGACTTAAAATGTTTGATATATATCAGATTTCCAAATCTGTCAATTAACGAGAAATGTAAAAAATGTATAAATGCGTAAATATAAATTGCATATCTGCCTCAATATATTATGGATACTTAAAATCAAAATGTGGCCAAAAGTGTGATGTGGCAAGATGGGATCTCTCACAATAGTTAAATGATATTTATAAATTTATCACCTCTTTAATGAAATATTTTTTTCTATTGATATCACAATTTTCTTCTTTTATTTCACTAACCTAAAATTTTAAAATATTTTCCAGGTGTTTTATAATATTTTTTGTTTTCCTAGAAGTTGAGCACAACCTTGAAAGAATGTCTTTACAACTGTTACTGGTACAAATTACCAATAAATAAAAGCAATTGTTATGAAATATAAATAGAAATAAATATTTCCTGAGCCAAATTAATAAAAGATACGTTGTATTTAGAGAGCGACAATACTGCTTCTAGAGCAGCATTACAACAGAAGAGAGCATAACCAAATGAGAAATAATAGGTTTAAATGCAAAACAGAGCAACAACTAAAAAAATGATTGTGAATCTGACGTGAATAGTTTTTCAAGGGTCACTCTCAGGTACTCTCATTTTCAAAAACCTCAATTTTATGGGATTTTCGAGTCACGAAGGGTCAATATTTTAAATGAAAATCAGATTTCTCACAAAAAATCTTTGAAAGGGTCTTGAGACCGGATTCTCATTTCTTTCCTTTTGGTTCACTTTTGTATATAACATACAACTTTGAGTCTTATTATACAGTGAAGAAAACCGAATGCCCATTTTAGACTTTTTACCATTGATAGAATATGATTAAATTTCAAATTGATGTTGAATTTTAATTTCAATAATCTTTAATTGAACTCCTTGTGATTACGAAATCTTAAAATTACACAAGGAAAAGCTCTTTTCTGAATACGAATCCTTTAACAGAATTGTTGCAAAAGTTGGATGCAAAATAAGATTTTCAGGGATATTCCATTCGTTTAATTGGATGGGCATTTGAATTAACGTGTTTGCATGAGTACGAATAGATATACAGTATGACAATTCAAAGCTTTATTCCAAAATGTACTTTAAATTTGTAATTTTAGTTACAAAATGACGTAAAATTTTATCTATCCATTTTTATCCAATTTGAGAGTTACCGTATTTGTAGTCGGACATTTATACATGCTTCAAAATACAGTTTTTAGCGATATATATATACATATATAATGTTGTTGTTTCTAATGACACCATGGAAAAGCTGACTGACGAAGCGATTTTATGCCGAGGTTGCGAGTCTTGTGTTATTAGCACCAACTAGGGCCTTAGCTACTGATGTATTACATTCGCTTGCACAACCCCTCTTTACAAGAGTTGCTTCTCTTTACATTCACACAATGTACAACCCCTCTTTACATTCACACATCCCACAGATAGATCAGATGAAGAACAACCATACCCTAATTCAGACAAATAATGAAAAATTATTTTAAGAAATATTTTGAACCAGTGGAACCACCTTCCCAAGACATTCTAGCATAAACTGAGGGAGAATAATTATTCCCGACAACGTCTTGCATAATATTTTCGTTCAATTGTTGAGGCATGTTAAATTTTGCGTGAAGAAAGTATTTTTACTGAATATATCTTGTTGTACGAGGCAAATTATTTTGTGATTAATCCCTGGAATACTGTTAATAGTATCTGAAAATCGATTTTGTGTTTCACACGTATTTTTCTCCAACGACTGAAACAAAATTTGACCCAAAACTAAATTTTTGGTCAAAAAATACCCTTCCAAATTTGACATATTTAAGTCATTGCATCGCTGATCTTTCGACTTTTCTAGTTTCTGGAAGTTCAGACTAAAGGACAGCAGTTGAATTTGACTCACAATTTGGTAGTAGTAACTGGTAGTAGATTAAACTGTAGGTTTTAATGCTATCGAAGTTTATTGATCTAACTTCCTTCATTGTATAATTATAACTTTAAATTATATTCGAGCAATCGGACAGACAGATTTCCTCTGAGCGGAATTTTTATCTACAAATCTGGCACTAAGACCGCACACCAAGTTTCAGCCATCTAGTTCTAACCGTTTTTGAGTTATTTTTATCACGGACAGAAGGATGTTATTCAAAAATATGTATTTTGAAATCAGGGGCAAATAAAACAAGGAGATTAGTCAAAATCTAGATTGCGAATCTTTTAAAGATTACTATATTTTCTCTATACTAAATATACTAGAAAGTAAAAAGCAATACATATTGATAATAAATGATATTAGATTACTAGAGAAGTAGTAATGTCACTTGTCAAATTCTAGATCTCTATCGTTGCAAGGAAAATCATTTGATACGATTTGTTGGCTCTCAACAGATTTGGGCCCAGGAACTTTTTGATAAAACCGTGACGCATGAGAATGCGAAAAATCATGGGGAGAGGAACTTGCATTTTCAGGTGCCATAACTTTATACGGTTGGGAACTTGCCCGAACGGATCTTCCTTCTTAATTTTGATGGTCGTAAATTGTCCGAATCGCCGTGATGTCTTCGTTTTTTCGATGCCTCACGGAGTAGGTCGTCTGATTTACGAATGAACGACTGTCATTCGTGGTTTCCGAATTCGCTCCCAGTCGATTTTTAAATCCGATCACGCGAAATGGAAAACTGGACGGAAAAAAAAACTGTTTTAATTGAGTCGTAAAATGTTATGGCTTTCGTTAAAAAATGGTTTAGTGAAAACTTGTGGTTAATGAAGCAGAAATTTTTAAAAATAAATTAACAAAGATTGGGGGATATGTAAGATGTCAAACTTTGCCTTATGTTCATTATATATTTATGAACCTTAAGACTTTGTTGTGTTTGTTTAAGATTTTGACTGATAAATTAATATCCCCTATTTCATAGACTTGTTCAGATGTCTAGAGGAAACATTAAGAAGTCCCAACGTTATCATCTTAATTTGCTGGATTCCTAGTCCTGTAGGTGTAACTGTCCATGAAAAGGCTGGTTGAGCTGAGAAAGCGGTTCTGCACATATTATATTTTGTCATATATTATTGTATCATTTCAGTTTAGCAGGAATCCTGAGATAAATAAATACAAAATAAATTGCATTTTAAAAAACGAACTATTAATTTGTGGCCTATAATTTCGGTTAAACCTCTTTCCGACGACCTGTGGCCTTATGGATACGATAGTAAATCTGCCAACTGACTCATTGTATGACCACCTCGCATATGAACGCCAATCCGGAGCTTTCCGCAAATTGACGGTAAAATGAACAGAAACCAAAGACGAGACAGAGAACACCTTGCATGGCACTAGCCCACGATAGTTACGAAATATTAACCTTTTCCGTGACTCTAGTATTTTTTATTAACCTATCGTGAGCGAATGTTTTTGAAGATTTATCATTGACATGAAAATAGTAACTGGACATCGATGTAGTTAACGTGTTTTACCCGCTTTTACCAACCAAATGAAATTAAATTTATTGCCCATTAAAATAAGCATAAGTAATGTAAAAAAATGTTATTCAATTCCTACATATGTCAACAAAGAAAATTTTTTTAAATTTTTTTTATTAAATATTAATCAAAAAACTTATTAAGTATCAAAAAATTAAAACTGTGCAATTTTTTCAATAATATAATTATTATCTAAAATAACTTAGAACATAATTTTTTGCAGTATATATATTATTTGCAATACATATATATATATATATGCATTGCAGTCTCAAATTCACATACCACATGTATTAATGAATAGCGATTATTAAAATTAAATTTATTGCGTTTTTATGTTTTTAAAAGTATTGACTGACAGACATTTAACCTCCTGTAAGATCTGGTACAAAGTTTAACGTCTACAGTAAGATGTTAAATCTGTGTGTCGAATCTGATCCGCATCCATATTAACTCATATTCAAACAGCCATAGTCAAGTTTCCTCTGAATATAATTTTCTCTAAATATGACATAAGTTTACAAATGTGTCGTTTAGATTATTAACCAAATTTCACCCGCCTTGATCAAAGCAATTTTTAATTATTTTTGAAAGACAGACAAACGGATGGATAAACCGATCGTCAGACATCCTCGAAAAACAGTTCCTTTTTCAAATTAAGGAAACACTAAAATACGGTGATATCTCATTTGCTTGAAGATTACAATAATTTTTTCTCCATATTTCTCATATGAGAAAGAAAATAAGTGCTTAGGCATCATACAAATCTAAATGCTGTGTGCTTTTGTCCCATACTGAGTTTTATTCTGGCTAGGTATGGTTATTATCTTCATATTATTAAAGGAGTAATTTATTTGAATTTAGTACATGTCATTGTCTAAAAGAAAACGCATTTTTTAATCCTCTCTCTTCCTTCTCTTTTCTCCCGATTTAATGTGTATGTACACACTTGAAACTAAATATCGAAATATTGAATATTTTTTATTGCTTCAAATTGTTCCCTGATCCTTTAGCTTTCAAACGATACCAAGATGTTGTCAATATCGGGGACATTTCTCGAGATGTAAGGATTTTGCTTTAGGTATTTTAACTAAAAAATCTGGTTTCGGTTTCTAAACTAGATGCAGACAAATTTCAGAAATTCTATGTTTTTTAAAGAATTGTTTATTTAAAATATATTTTAATTCATTCCTTCTGTATGGCAACGATGTTTCACTGCAATTTTCGAATTTTGTTTATTATTTTAAAGTTTATTTACTTGTGCTTTTACTCGTGCTTGTGACATATTTTTTTATTTTTTATTTTTATGATATAAAAGACGTTCTGCAAGTCGTAATAAGAAGCTTGTAAGAAAAAAAGTTTGTTGCTAATCAACATACAGGAGAAAAAAAGAGTCTTCCAATTTTGAAAATTTATCAGAAAAATCGTTTGCTTCTAAAACAAAATTAGGTCCTATTTCTGATAATGTAGGAATTAATGATGCAAAAGGAAAGTGTTTATGTATAGAAATCGACTGTATCAGCAAACTATTTTCATTTTTATACTGCCCTAAGTGTTCTGAAAAAACATCGTGTGTTCAAAGCAGTACTTCCAATAAAATGGGATGATGTGTTTAACTAAATCTTCAATGCCACAACTGTGATTTTATTAATAATTCTTGCACTACTTTAAAAAAATATAGTCTGATTTTTTTTAAATAGTTTTATGAAGAATCATATTTTTTCACTATGTTGCTTCATACAAACAATCATAACTCAATGGGAAATTAATCAAATACAGTTAATTATATAACAATATAATCTATATGAAACAGTGGATGCTTTGTGTCTCATTCAAATATACATTTATAAAAAAATTTAATAGCTTTTTAAAATTTAAAATTACAAAAAAAATCTCGCTTTTTCTGTTCTTTGTTGATGAAAAATTGTTTAAAACACTATACATTTTTATGACTTGAGTGAAGCAAGAAACATGAAGACTAATATTAGGCAAACTTTCCAAGGACTATTGAGTACTATTTCCAGGGATTATTGTACAAATTAGAATTTAAGATATCGTGTTTCAAAAATATGCCAATTAGCTCATTAAATATTAATTAATAACTAGTGTAGCATATTTTTTTCGCTGAAATGAGTTTAAACATATATTAATGACCTTCTGTGAAAAAAAACTGGATTTTTAAAGTTAATATTTTTTACAAATCTTCTAGTGTGATGATGTTTTTAAAGTTTAATACACATTTATATTTTTAGTTTAAAGGAATTCCAATTAGACACTGTTCGTACCTTAACTTATTTATTTTAACTGTACTTATTTTAACATATCTTTTATAGATCAAAATTTCGTAACAGTAAACCATTCGTCACAAATTTTGTAAAGTAGCCATTGAAAAACACTCATAGTCTATGGATGGTAACTTTGGGAGGTTTTATTGGCACAAAAATTAAGTAATATTTCATACTAAAACATGATAATAAATTTTGCAATATTTTATTAAGGAAATTTTTAACATATTTGCTACATGATTACAAATATCCAAATTGAGTCTCATATGAGAATTTTTGTAGAGAATCATTGAGAATTTTGTAGTATCTATATATAACTATGATTTTTTATTTTTTGTAGCTCTTATTTGTCGAAAAAAGATGACAATTATTAACATTTTTATGCAAAGAGACATATTAACAACCTTCAAAACAAGAAATAGTTGTTCATATAAGGATTTATAACAAAAATAAATTAAATATAAATAAATTTACGACAAAATAAATTAATATAACAAATATGCTACTTGATTACATATTTTCAAATTGAATGTCGTGTGTGAATTTACATTAACATTTCCTCAAAATACTATATAAATCATTTTATAACTATGTTTTTTTAAAAATTTTGTAAAGCCATTATACAGCTGATTATCTTAAATTTTATTTCGAAAAGTAAAAGTATAATTATATGTAAATTGATGACTGGCTAATTTTTAAAACAAGAAGTATTTCATATGAAGATTTAAAAATAAAGGAAAATTAAGTAATAAATAAGCAGCCATTTTTACGAAAGTTTTTTAAACAGTTTGTTTAACTTTTGATGATCCGTTGTGTGTTGATTGACAAAAATTACAATAATCACTTAAATATGCTCTCACTTCAATTTACTCGATATATTTAAAAGAAACAAACTTTGTATCAAAAACATATCAATAATTTGAATTGTATATTATTATTATCAAAAAAAAAAAACGCGAGCCTTTATCATAGAAGACTATTACCATTTCATTGGCCTATTTTATTTGGTAGCGTATGATTTTACATAAACCATTATCTACCTACAGTAGGCAGATAATGGCATTTGAGCAGTAGGCAGGAAAGTTTTTTGTGCCATGAAGGCCAACCCAATAAATCAACCATTAGTTACTAATGTAATAAGTATTACTTTTGTCTTAATGGCTGAAATTTTCTAATCACTAATGATTTTGGTTACTAATGACTGATATTCCGACTGAAATTTTGTCCTGATAATAATACAGTCCAACTGTAGAGTTGTCTTTGATTTCGCCTTATTTGTAATAATAATACATTCTTTTTTTATCATAAATTTTCAAAAAGAAAGGAAAGAGAATGTAAAGCCTCTTGTTAATCGTTTAAAAACTTTTTTTCGTAAACGTTACAAGCAGTTCAAAATAATTCTTTTTATGGATTTAAAGATTTAGTAAAGAGAGGGATTAAAATATTTAATAATTAACATTTCTTTTCCATATGCCATATTAATGCGGAAAAATGCTACTACTTTAACATCTTTTTAATGATCCCAATTCCAATATCAAACAAAAGCTCGAATGTGAATGAAAATAAAAGAATTATAAAAAATTACAGTCTGTATAGCAAATAGGATTATTTCGAATATATTAAATACTTGCGAATATTAACATTTGATGAATTTTATATTTTCAATCATAAAGAGAAAAAAAACATCTTAGTAATTTCTAAATATTAAAGCTTTTCTTATTAATTTCTTATCCGTCTTGTATCTATTTATTTTTAAAATATTTTTTGTCATTATATTTTTCTATGCTTCAGCATAAGTACACTAAATATTGAAAGAAGTTATTTTTAATTGGTAGAATAGTCTTCAAAAATGAAAAAATATTGTAAAAATTTTATCTCAAAATTTATGTTTCACAACAGATAAATTCTCTTTAATTTAGATTAATTGACTTTTACATTAGAAATTTTATGAAAGAATGAGAAAAAAATTATATTATTTTCATTTAAGTAAGAAATTTTGCAAACAAATTAACCATAACCATTTGCAAAACAATTGTATTATTTAAAAGACTAATAGTTTTGTTATTTGTTGTCACTTTCTTCATTAAACACGAATTTTTCCCTTCATTATTTTAGTAATTGAATTATATTTAAATTTTTAAAAAATGAAAAAAAATCTTTATATCACTGTAATTTGCCTCTTTTTTTTTTGGCTTTACAAAAATTTATTTTTCAAAATAAAAAAATGGTATGATAATAATGTTATAAAAGCGAAATAAATAAATATAATGTTATAAAAATAATTCTGCATTCAGTATTTGAAAAAAGTTTGAACATTAAAAGTTTTATGTTAATTATTCCTTATGAGTCCCTTTTGTTATGCAAGAAATATTGAATAGAAAATCTATTTCTTGTCATACTTGAAATAATTGGTCCTTTATACTGAACTCATTGGATCTCAGATAACCCAGAACTGGCAAAGTAGCTGGCATAAGTGGTATATATGCTCTATATATTATATATCTTCGAGATGGTTTCATGATTTCAGTTGTGCCTGTATACAGTAACTTTCTCATTTCACGCAAGTGAGAGACGAGATTAACATGTATATCATCGACCTTATTGTCAAACTCCCCGCTGAACATTCTATATGCTTTCAGTGGGTTCCCTCACATGTTGGTTTAAATTGTAATGAGACAGCCTCCTCTTACATATCCCATGGTGATATAACATTAACTTGTTCGAAATCTCTTTTAAAAAGATGGAGTCGAGTATTCTTTGGAGAGTGCTACCTGCTCACTCTTGGTTCTTTGGTAGGAGTCCCGGTTAATGTAATCGTTTTTATATCTCTACAAAACGGCTAACATCTATCTCTCGTTTCTTGAGTGGAGACACCAAATCCCTCACCCTCCAAAACGCACGGAGGATCTTTGCTGAATGTCCTTGGTGAAATTCAGATCAAGCCTAGCTCAATCATATTCTTGAGTGTTTAAATTTGTCTATTTTTGAGATTTTAAGGGACCCGCTATTGTTTTTTTGGTGATCTTTGGTTTCATGGAGGTGGTATAGAACAGCTATACCACCTGGGATCAGAAACAAGAATAACATATTATATATCTTCTCAGATAGAAGCTACGTCCGAAAATAATTCGGATGTGCTTAATATTTTCATCTGGCGTGCAAGAATAATCTGTGTTTTCCCCTCCTTTTCATATGCAGTCATCTACGAGTTTTGTCACCAACTACTTTGAATTTTTTATGAATTTAAGACGAATCGGCTCTTTGTTGAATTTACAAAGAAGAGCTTATTACATTGCAATAACGGATTCAATCTTCACACACTGCAATATTCCAAATAATCTTGTGATATCACTCTTCTTTCTTTCCTTCCTTCCTTCCTCTCTTTCTTTCTTTTCTTTTCTTTTCTTTCTTTTTTTTTTTGTAAAAAATAACAGCACCTCTTTTTCTGGATTATCTGAATGTAAAATATAAAATTTTCAATTTTATTAAATTCAATTGTGTATCATATGTGATTGTATCTATTGTTGTTCATTAGAAATAAATGTTTTAAATCAACCCCTTCCTTTTTGGATAATTTTCTATATTTGATATCATATAGCTTGAAAAATCTGAAAATACATGATATTTCTCACCTTCATTGGAAATTTAAATATGTAATATGGCCAGAAATAAATAAAATTATCTTTAAGAGATGTATAATGTTTCTAATTTTAATATTCAATACCTAAAAAGAGGTTTTATATATATGTGCCAAAATTTAAGAAAATGCTCTGAAACAAACATTAGAGATTTCATCTTTTAACCGAGCTAGTTTCTGTTTTTTTTTAAAGTTAACGTTTTAATTTTTTCATCTTATATATATTTTGTTCGGAATCGTGAAATATCTCTTGATTTATAAAATTAGGATTCAAAAGTTAAATTTTTAATATATAAAACGAGTTTCAGTAAATATATTATTAAATATCATCAAGTATTTGAAAGATATTTATTACAAAAAAGATTTTTACAAAGGAACTATTTTTTATTCATTTAAGTGAATTTTTCTTTTTTGAAGCTCATTTGTAATTGTTTGAGAACATTTTAAAAATGGTTTAAATTCTCTTGTGATGAAATTCAAATGTGTGTTATCCATTTAATTTCCAAATCCACTGCATGTCACAAAAAAGGTAGGTGGATGTGGTGGAAGTTATTATTGTACATTGAGCATAAAACATTGTACCGCAAGATGTAAGTTGGTCTGCCCCTTTTTTGTGTTTCAAACAAATTTGGGAAAACGAACAATATATATATATATATATATATATATATATATATATATATATATATATATATATTAAACATAAATATGAACCATTTTGGGAAATTAAAAATATAAGTTCAATACATTTTATATTTTATATATTGCATAAAAATATAAATTTAATGTATTGTTCACGATTCCTGATTCGTATCCTAATAAATCTTATCGTTCTTAGCTGAAAATCGTTGGGTTGTGACTTGTAATTCAAGTCCTCATAATGTAATTGCAAATATTTACATAATAAAATATTTATGTAACAAATTTATTAATTAATTAATAAAATAAAGTATTAAAGTTGTCTTTTCTACACTCATCAGAAAATTTTCAAAGCTAAAATTCTAGAAACCAGTTCACACCCCTTCCAGTTGTATATACGATTAATTTTAACAATTACATTCCAAAGATTAAAAAAAACCCTCTTAGACATCATATAAATATTATCTTCATCATTAATGTATCTGTTTTTTATTACTATGAAGATTATGCACACTATTAATATGTATGCACTTTTTTAGCTAATTTACAAGTCTATGCAACATGCCGATGAACATATCTTTAGATGACAGTCTAGTTGCAAATCTCAATACTATTTTTGACATACTTAAAACTATAATTATTGTTTCGGCTCAAAATTTAAAAAAAGTCTTGAAATAAATTTAAAGCGCCTTTAGATTGCAAATTACTTTACTAACGTGATTACTTAAGATCAAAATGGACATACATCGATCACATTCAGGACTGATATGTAATCAAAGAAATCTCTTATTTTAATTCAGCTAAAAAGCAAATAAAGTCACTCCTCTTAAAAAGGTTGACTGCTACCTCAATTCATACTTGACTAGGATAGAACTCTATATGGAATGGAATAGATTCTGTAATTGCTTACTTCTCAGAACCATGAATTCGAAAGGTCTTTCGAAGATCTGACACGATATTAAATTCCACGAAAACGATACGCTGATCTTCGTTCGCTAATTACAAGCTGGTTTTCAACGATTTCGAAGAAAGGAATCCAATTACAAATATCTGATGAAGGTGAACTTATCATCGGAACAAAAATGAGGCTATATAGCTGCAAATTATAGTTATTTTTATTAGAAGAAGATTGCGTCGCTCAATTTTTTCTGTTGTTTTGTATTCAATGAAAAACTCGCACCAATTGTTGTGGTTCTCTGCAAAATAAATAAAGAAAGAAATGCGAGTTATGTTTTATGTAAATCTAGACTTTTGTCTTTAGTATTAATAAATTTTGATCATTTTTAATAAGAAATTCTTTTTGAATCATATATAACCTGCTTTCCTATCATTTTTCTTTTCATTCCCTTCCGATTTAAATTATTATTTGTTTGAGCTTGAGTTTGCTGAAGTTTGCTGGCTCTAAAACCATTTCTGACTATGCACCGTCAACCATAAGGTATAAAAAATATATATGAATCGCTGTCCTGGCATAGGGGGAATGCGTCTACCTTGTGTTCTGGGTGTCCCTGTTCGGGAAAGGTTGCTCTTCTGTGTTTTATCTGTGATGTGTGTTAATGTTCACCCCGGTAGAAAAGTGGTTATATAAGCAAATGTGACGCATGATGTAGCTAAGCCGTACTCTTGGCCCTAGCTGGCGCTATTGAAAAACCAAGAGAAGTTCCCTGATCTCAAATTGCTGACAGATAACTGTCAAAAGGCTTGTAAAGAGCCATAATTCACAACACAGCAACAAATTTGCGGTTCATAACAGAAAGAATATAAGGTTAAATTTTAAAAGGTGAATTAAAAATTATGCTCTATTTCAAAAATAACCTATATACTAATTTGCATAAAAACTGTTGTATAGGTTTTGAAACATTAAAAAAAAACAATACTTATATAAGATAGAAGAAACCAATTCATTTTTTAAAAAGTAAAAAGATAAAGGTAAGACACTTTAGGAAGAATGCCTTTTAAAATAATTTGTGAAGAATGAAAGGATCGAATTCGTTGAGAATTAAAACTTGGCCTTTCCATAAAAATGTAATGAATTGTCATTGAACTTTGGCAATCTGTGCATAAAGGGACAGGCTCCCCCAACAATAAATGCTTATGTGTGTATCTAGTATGGTCATTTCTTAAATGGATAATAAATGTATCCAATTTTCTGTTAGATAAACTGGGTCAAAAGTCGAAGGTACATTTGATAAAAAATGTTGTTTTATGTTCTCTTGTTTTGTTAATTTGTTATTTTTTAGTAAATAAATAAATTAAACATCTTGTAAATACTTCATGTTTGCAATTATTTAGGCATTCATGCCTAATTAATGAAACAAATTTAAATATACCGAAAATATTCATTTGTAGAGGTAAGAGGACAAATATGGAATATTATTGACCTATATGACAAAAAATATGACTGCTGATGATTATTTTTGAAAAATTTCATTACTAAATACTTTTAATAAACTATTCTCTAATTACAAATAAAACTTTATACGTAACTTTTACTACAATAACCAGAATATTGCATTATTCCACTCTTCCCATAGTAAAGTTTAGTTTGACTACAGTAACCAGAATGTAAATAACCTCTTCTGCTCTGGTACCTTCAAAAAATTTCGTTATAAAATACTTCTATGGGGTCTGAAGCTATGATTTTTAAGTTGCCATATTATATCAGGTTAATTTTAAATTGGCTGTATACTGACAAGAAAGAATCTTAATCTAATCCTTATCGGAACCGTTTTTTCTTCTTTTTCTAGATGTGTTTTTCACAACACAGAATATTATGTACAGATGACGAATACGGAATGCTATTCCATATTTGTCACTCTGTTGGTATATCATATTTCTCATCTGATGGACATTTGGACATTATGAGCATAGATCTCAGGGTTTTGTTTATATCAACAGGAATGAAACCCTGGATTGATTATTAACAAAATTAAAACCCAGAATATGCTCAAATAGTAAGTACAAATCTAAAAATTAAAATTAAATAATACCGAGAACAACAAGTTACAGAAAATAAAATGGAATTTTACGATTTATGGAATTTTACGGGAATAAATGTTCTTTATGAAAATATGATTACAGCTAGAACAGCGAATTTATGTAAAGCAAAGCTAATAACAGCTTTGAAGAAATCTTTTTGCCTTGTTAATACTAGGTTTCAGACCTCATGATGGAATAAAGTGACCTATTCATATCTGCTTCTCTTATAAATTTCGTTTTTCTTTTAGTGCCTGTTGTCCTCTAAGCTTTACTAGGCCTTTTCTAATCTAAACAAAACACTGTGCTGAAATCAGAATTTTAGGTAAACTTTAGCATATCCTTCTGAATAAAGCGGTTTTTATTGAAAAACATATAATGAATAAACCAACTGATTTGAAATTTATTTCATACCCTACAACAAATTAAACTATACTTATGCTAAAATTTAACATTTACTGATTAAGTAATGAAAATTAATAAACGATAACTAATTTTTAAAAATACAAGTATTTTTATTTTAGACATTATAGGATTATGATTACAATTAGTAGCTTCCTTGAAATGTTGAAATAAAAAGTGATGTTCATTAAATAATTTCTCGCTCATAAACATTCTAGAAAAAAAATACGGATCTTTCAATACTTAGTTGGAGAAAAATATGTAAAAATTTACCCACTGATATGTCAATTATGATAATTCTAAAGATCGCAGTAAAATTTATGTTTTTCGAAGCTTATGCTTGGAGAAAAATTAAAATTTTCTGAAATTTGAGCTTATTATTATCCGAATATCATGATTCTGTAGACAGTTTTGTATCTATTATTGGAAACTCTGTGGAATACGTAACCATTTTACTGCTCAGAGATTTATGATGTACTGCACAACATTACATTTATTTAAAAGTTATATGTTACTACCGAGATGCATAAATTTTGATTAGAGCTGAAAAATTAATTTAAAATTACAATTCCATTGACGTAATGTTATGCTGGATTATATGTCAAAAAATTATGGATTTGGTAGATACTGAACAGAATAAATGGAAAGCAAGAATGATTGCTTTACAAAATTAGAAATTACTTATAGCGTGAATGATGAGGAATTAAAAAAAATAATAAGTGAAGCCTTCTAATCAGGAACAAGTCGTCCAATAACAGTTTTTATGCATATCTATCTTATATGTATTATTTTCGTTGCTACTACAATTTTCTCTCGAATATAAAGTGTAGTAATTTATATATTGTCAATAGATATGTTTCACGAATTAATGACACAGTATATTCATTTTTTTACCTTAAAAACAGTATTTGTTTAAAATTTCAGTTAAAAGAAAAATTAAAGCATCACAGACATTATTAGAGCATGAATATTAAGCTATAAATATGTGTTCATCAATAAACTGTGTTTGCTATTTTTACATTACGTTGAATGTATAGTCTTAATAATTCAACAAAACATTTAAGGCTTTTTGATTTTACATTTAATTGAATGTGTGACCTCAATAAGGCAACGACTCATTAAATGATTTCAGAGAGGCAAGTAAAATATTTTTAATAATAAAGTTTCTCTCATACAATTGCTATTATTGGAATATATTGGTCGTAATGATGTAATGAATTTTCAATTTTACTATCATTATTATTTGAGTTCGGCAGGAATCAATTTAAATTCATTCTTCATTCATTACAATTATATTTATTAAACTTATTAACATAAATTTACTTCAGGGATAGATTGTTTATATTGCTTTTAGTTTTCTAGTTCATCGACAATGTTGAAGACTTTTTCATAAGATGGAATAGATTCATACTTTATTTCTTAAAATTAATTTCATTACTATAATTTTATTTCGGTATTTGATTGTTTACGGAATTTTTATTAACTTATTCATCAGAAAAGATGAACTTATTAATGGGATGAAATAGAATCAAACATTATTGATTCAAATAGGATATATTCAAACTCATTTTTTTATTTATTGAAATTAATTTTAAGGATTTTATTTTATTTAATTCTTAATTTTATCTTGAGACATATCTATATACAGTGTTTTTAGGCTTTTGTTCATAGGCGATGATAAAAAAAAAATGCTGTTGAAATGTACATATTATAGATTATAAAAACCCATAATAGAGAAACATATCTCCGCTCCATACTACGGACTTTCGTCAGGGAGATTATTATCTTGCTCATCGGAGTGGATAAACATTATTGATGAGACAAAATAGATTCAAATAGGATCGATTCAATTCATTCTTTATGCATTGAAATAAATTTTGCTGAATTTATTATTATCAATGTACTTCAAACCTTTTGTTTATCGGCTACGATAAAAAAAATGTTAATAACTCTTCCTTTTTGATAGCCCTATGCCCACACTAGAGATCTCTGTCGAGGAGATTTGAACATTTTATCCATTCTTGTATACAGCCAACCACCCCACCACCGCTGAACGTAGCAGTATCGACAACATTTTATCAATTGTACTTAGTTGTAGCTAAATTTTAATAGGAAAACGATGTATGAAAATGTATTCGAGTTTTTGGATAGACACAAGGATGCCTGCTTTTAATATTTATAGCATGGATTTTAAAATCACATTTCATTAAATGAAACATTTTTTTACATACTATGAATTGATATATACTGTTTTAAATTTATTTGCCCAGTTTGAAAAAAACCCCCTCAAATTGGTTTGAAACCCGTGAGAGTAGTCTCCTCAAAACGTTTTAGCATATTTTTTAATGTCATGGCATTTTTTGATGTCATGGCATGGCATCATATAATTACATGGTATTTGTGTACAATAGCTACAAAATATTAAATTTTGGCTTGAATTTAGCATTTTTATTGAATGTATCGTGTAATCCTTTGCGAGTTATTGGGTGGTGAATCCCTGGCAATCCCAAAATGGAATTTGAGTTTTAGATACGTTTTTCTCAATCGATTGAAAAAAAAATGCGTCATAAAACCATACTTGTAATGACAAAATCTGATACTAAGTTTTATATATTTATTATATATATATATTATAATAGGGTAGATACTTCTTTTTAATTATCGCATTTGTATATTTCTGAAAGTGCAAACCGACAAACATTCACCTTGGATCAAAATTTGAAAGGTATCTACCATATTGATGAAGTCTGTGTATCAAATCTCATCTTTTGTACCTAATACTCACCCCGTTTTGTAACTTTTGAATTAAATTATATTCAAACAGCCACATAGATGAATATGCTCTGAAAAGATTTTTATCAAATTTTTATAGAAATCTGCAAATTTGGTTTAAAGACCTTACATAGAATTTTATTCGTCTAGATCAAAAAGTATTCGAGTTATTTTGGTCACAGGCAGACAGATGGGTATTTTCTAAAAATGTGTTTTTCGAACTCAGAGGTCTAAAACGTAGAAATTCATCAAAATATCGAGTTTGAATGGCTTGGAAAAGTGCTATATTTTCTCTATACTACACATACGAGAAAAAAAAAGAAGAAGAATCAATTTTCAGTCTGAAATATAATGTTTACTTTATATTTTATATAGTATTTACTGTTATATAAATTATATAGTAATATGTACTTCATATAGTATATATGGTATTTACTACTCTATTAAGTATATAGTACTATATACTTTCTATAGTATTTACTTTATCACACTCCCATAACAACTTCTACAACCCAGTCGGAAATAACAACAAGGCACTGGAAATAAAATTATTCACAAATCGTTTCTTAATTATTTGAATAATGGTTTTTAATTAATTTAATTTTAAATTTTCATTTGCTATAACTTTTTTTTCACTTATTATTTACATGTCTTCAAAAATAAATGTTTTTGAAAACTAAAAACAAAATATTTGACCTTAAGTGGATCTTCAAAATGACATTACAGAATACGGATCTTCTAATCTCACTGTTATCAGTATTGTTATTGCAAAGAATTGGTTTAGATTTTTAGCAGCAAAGGCTAAAATTCCAAAACTGCCAGGAAGCCAGAATTAACATAAAAAATTCAACGAATGAAAAAAAATTAAAGAATGCACTTATGAAAAACAGTCCTAATCTCATTATTTTGGAAAATTTATTTAAGAGACAGATAAAAGCAGACATCTTACACAACAAATTAAAATCTTTATACTGAAAAATCTGCTTTCACTAATCTTTTATTTTCATTTGTCAGTTTTTTATTTTGTAAAGTAAACATTTTATCAAAGCCATAGTCAATAATACTTGAATATGAAAAACATATAGTGATTTATTCATTTAGTTTCCTTTTTGAATATTTATGCATCATTGCTTATACATCTTTTTCTCTAAATTTAATCTGCATTACCATAGCAATGGTAGTGAAAGTGGAAAAGCGACTTCATTATTGAATATCACAGTGTTTACTTTTACATAATAATTTCAATCCCTCGTCTGGAATTTTAAAAATTCAAAATTTTATTATATTTTTTTTAATTCTAAAGGGAGGTGGTAGCTGCTTTAGAGCAAAACACGCTCCTAGTTTTTAAATCCCGCCTTTTTGAGTTATTTTTTTACACCGTTGCTTTAGAATCAAATCCCAATCCGCCGATGAAAAGCCCGAAAGCAGTTGATTCTCAAGCGCCGCGCGAGGTACGGCCGCCTCCCGCCACACCATTCCCCGTAGGAGTCGGCGAAGGGGCGTGGACAGCGTCGTGCTATCGACCGTAACAAATGACACAGAAGTATGCGAGGCATGCAACTCTGGTAGCTCGGGGCGCCAACTCTTAAGACAAGCGGCCCATTTATTTATTATGTTTTGCTGCCCCTTTCTCTATTATTTTCCTATCCTGGACGCAGGGAAGGACAAATGTCCTTGTCTCTTCCCCTTGTTTTTCGGTAGCAGAAGCTTGGGAAAAAATGTTTTTGCCGATTTGTTGGCCGGGAAAAAACGACCAGATGTGACCGGAATATTTATACAGTGGCAATTGAGCCGCGCACTTCCTCTAATGTGAAAGTGAGGTGGCATAGAAGATAATTGAAGTTTGATTCGGTCTGGAAGAATTTTGATCACTTTTTTTAAATCTTATTGGATGAAATCAGTGTGCGTCATTCTCGACGGTAGCATTTAATGTGATTAGGAGATGAAGAAAATAATGGGGATCTTTTGATTCTCTTTACTGGTAACTAGCTGATATACTCGGAATTGAAATATATTTCAATTTTAATAGATTTTAATGCAAATTTTATTATACTCAAAATATTTTGTCTCAAAATATTTTAATAATCTTTTGAGATTAAAATATGAATTGAATTAGAAGATTTTTAGAAATAAACAAAATCTAATTGTTTAGCAAAAATTTTTGTATTTAATCAATTATTTATTAAATTTTAAGCCTATTAAAGTTTTAAGAGAAGATTGCTCATTTCAAGAGTATATCGGCATCAGAACCGGCATCCTGACCTAAGGGTAGGGTGTCTGCTCCTCTGTTGAGTGTTCTGTTTTCGTGTCTTACTTCGGGCATGGTTGTTCTTTTTACCCTGTGTTCCATCTGTGAAATGCGTGAAAAATCTTCCCTGTAAAATGAGCCTGTGCGAGCATGTGAGTGTCATCTTCGGATGAGCTAGAAATCAGACTTATACCCTCGGGTGCTCAGGGACCTTTACCCACTGAAGCTAAGGCACTAACTCAGTTTAAATCACTGATTTCGTCAGCTAGCTTGTTTATGACCAGTGCTATAAGTAACATAAAATATCGGTAAAATTTTGAATTTCAAGATGGTGTGGAAATATTTTTTGTGCGACAATTTGCTTTAATTTATTTTAAAAAAATTAAAAAAATAGTTAATGTCGTACTAATTGAATGTTTATTTGATTATT
The DNA here is from genome assembly GCA_026543055.1 of Argiope trifasciata. Lineage (NCBI taxonomy): Eukaryota > Metazoa > Arthropoda > Arachnida > Araneae > Araneidae > Argiope > Argiope trifasciata. The sequence continues at coordinate 1,387,164 of JAPMOQ010001126.1, read as the reverse complement.
TTTTCTCTCTGAAAAACCTACAATAGTCCTTTTCTAATTTTTCAATTGCTTCTTTTAAATTAAAATATCAATACAGCTGGAAGATATTTTAATTCTTAGAAAACTAATTGTTTCCTAAAATCTTCTGCACTTATTCAATTATTTTTAAATTGTGAAAGTCTATTAAAAGTTTAATCAAGAGGTGATCATTATAAGAGAAGACTGGTAACATTAGAAAGTTAAAAATTGAGAATTTTAAGATGGTAAAGGAATATTTCTTGAGAGGCAATTTGCTACAAATTTATCCGTAAAAATTCTAAAATTTTTGGTAGTATCTTGCTAACTGAGAATTTATTTAATTTTTGTATTTTGAAAAGTTTACATTACTCTTTTTTTCAGTCTTTAAATTGTTTTTTAAAATCTTTTGACTATCTCAAAATCTTTTAATTGTCTTTTTCAATTAAAATATCAGTTAAGTTAGAAGACTTGTAAAAATCGTTGAATCCTAATTGTTTCCAAAAATCTTCATCTATTCAATTATATATTAAATTTTGAATGTCTATTAAAAATTTAAAAGAATATTCGTGTCACTGAAAAGGTAAAATTTTAAATTTTAAAAGGGTAAAAGGAGTATTTCTTTTAAGACAATTTGTTTGAAATTTTCTCCTTAAAATGATAAAATTGTAAATATCATACTTACTACTTTAATTTCTTTGTAAGTAGACAATACTCCTTTTCTAGACAAATAGTAAGTTTACAAAAAATTTTTGAATTCAAATCACTTATTTAGATGAAGAAGTGGAGCGAGCTTAAATGCATACATACAATAATAACATTTATTTATTACGATTAATTACGGCATTAACAATCCAACGGAACCAAAAAGGTTTCTGTTTAGTTAGAAACTTAAAATCAGAATATTAGGTTCACGTGTGGACTTAATATTCCAGTTTTAATTGCTAAAAGATAGATAACTGAATTTTTCTTGCAAATTAGATGATGCGTTCCATTTTTCATTATTTCATTTGAAATAACCAAATTCCTTAAAGTCAAATATTAACAACATTTTCCCAATTTGTGAGAAGAATTTTTTTAATGAAATTTCTGAAATTCAACTATTAACATCTTTTTTATTCTTCGATGTGAGAAGAATATTTTTCAGATGAATTTTTTTAAATTCAACTGCTAATTTCCCCCCCTACAATATGAGAAGAATTATTTTTAGTGAAACTTCTTAAATTCAACAGCTGATTTCCTTTTTTTTTTTTTTTCCTCCGATGAGAGAAGATTTTTTTCAAATAAAATTTCTTAAATTCAACCACTAAAATCTTTTTTTTCTCCGATAATAATGAGAATTTTTTTAATTAAATGGGTTTTCTGTTTCATTCAGTTTGCTCTTTGATGGTTGTTTTTTTCAAATGCTAAATTTGTTAGAGATAAGTCCAAAATTTGTTAGAATCTGCAATTTTCATGTCAAGATACTTTAAATAATTTCGCCAATTGTATTTTTGATTTATCTACATGTGGGCCTAGAAACAAATATAGAATTTAATTGCTGATGGAGTTAATCTTAAATTTTATACAGAACAACAACATTGATGTAAAGACATTATAACAGATTTTGTTAACTAGGTTTTTATGTCTTTTGAGTCATCGTAGAAATACGCCAACAAATAATAAATAAATAAATTCAGCAAATCCTAAAGCACGGAAATTCATCAAATATTGCAACACTTTCTTTTTGTGCTCTTAGTTTATATAAAGCAAACAAAATAAGAAAATTATGGGGCTCTATGGTAAATTCGAGCAAAAACAATATACACGATTTAGTGAATCTCTTATCGAGAAACCTGATTTGATGGACAATATTCTATTATATTAGGTAATCAAGAAAATGCATTCAAGGGATAAGCAATTGAAACTTGGGATAATTTCCCTCTTCTAATAGGTTTATTTAAAGCCTTTTGTTTATTGATAAGGTATGTATATTTAAAATTTTTACGCTCATATTATTCACTTTAATTTCAAATATAATTTACAGCTTCAGTCGCAATTCATAGAAATTCTTCAATCCATTTCTGATTTTAAGAATACTTTTCATATTAATTAGACTCTTTGATTCAAAATTATTTATATATTTATTTGAGAATTTTACTTGAAATATTTCATATGAAATGATTTTCTAATTTATTATTAATTAATAATAGATGAAGAATCGGCTAAAAATGATTCTGTTAGTTCTGGGACGGGATTAAAATTTGGCGTTTTATTATGGTATATGGAGAATAGATATGTCTAAATCAATGCCTTGGTGAGAAAGTGCTATTTATTATTTATTAGTGATTCTGATAGAAGATCTCTGTTCTCCCATGCCCATCTATGGAGTTACCTGATCTTACCATTTCTCCTTAGCAACTTATTTACAGATTTCTGACGGTTGAAAAGTTGGGCAGTACCAAGAATGGAATCCTAGTTTAATAAGAAAGTTATAACAGCTCTTTAACTGATAATAGATTTCTTCAAGCTTCTATTTAAGCTTTCTTATGCAGAGACAACGAATTAAGCAAGATTATAGATGCCATTTGCGGCATTCTCAGCGGTTGCTCAAAACATTAACAAAACTTATTCCTTTTGGAAGTTAAATATTCTGACAGAAGACGAAAAATTGATTTCATACATGGAATATCATTTCCACTCCCTAAACCATTATTGTAGAAAGTGAATTAAAATTGAATTATGTACCTGATATCACTTGACTTCACTACGCCATTGTTGTACCACCCATCCGAAAAAGTTCCACACTGATGCAAAGAGAAGAGGTCATAGAGTAGAAAGTCATAATACTAAGGCGCGTTAAGGATACTAAGTTAAGAGACAGTCGAAGATTTGAGAACTACCTCGCAAAATTTTTCTCACCAACATTTATGTCTTTAGTCAATATTAATTGTCCTAGTGGTTTTGCTTATTCTTAGAAAAAGGTAAATCAGCACAGTATCGCATGAATTTTCTAAAGCAAAATCCTTAAAATTTTGGATCCGAGCATTTTTTTTTTATTTTGTTTAACATCTCTGTACCTTTAACAGTTCCCGTTATATGTCTCAAAGTTTGAAATTTTGATGTTTCTTGAATTATTACCCAAAAAAATGTGGAGTTACAGTTACATTCCACAAAAGTATACCATTTTTTAATAATGCCTTACTACACAGTTTCATTTTTTCTATGGCAATCTTCTGAAAAATAAACCGACTTGCTAGCTAGTGAAATTTCCTCTTTAAGAGTGACGGTTACAGATTGAAAAAAGTGCAAAAAGTCATGTATATTGACTTTGGTAATGCCAGATCTATCGTAAAGGATTAGAAGTTTCCCAGCTGACAAAATAAGGAAGCTTAAAGAGGTTATATGCTCAGATGTCTTCTTTGTCATCTGCTTAGGTTCCAAATTATGAGTTTCGCTCCAAAAATAATTCTCGTGCTTGGTTCAAATCGGTATATTAATGTAACTAATTAGCAGAAAGTAAATTTACTAATCACTGATAAACCTGCTAAATAATTAGGCAAAATCGATGCAGTTTTGAATATTCTGAATAATACTTTGAAAACTAGAAGTCTGGATGCGGTATTTCGTTTCAAAATCCATTTCGAATATCAGATCAAATCGTCAAATTTTAACTCTACAGCTCTGATTTATTCCTAAATCTTAAATTAACTGTTGCGCATTCGATAATGACAACGAGTAAAAGACAGAAAAGGGAATTTTTATTTTTATAGCCAGTTATATATCATATATAACTGGCTATAAAAATGTGATGTCGCAAAAAAGGAAATGAACCGAAGTGCAGTTGGTGTTTTATTTCGAAAAATATATGGCAAAAGCTCTGTCTACTTTATTTTAACGGGTCCTGATTTGATGAAACTCCACGTTTCTAAATATAAACTGGTTTTAAATGCCAAGCAGTTTCCAAGATGTCTGTAGTAACCTAGCAGACTTTATTTTTTCCAAGAATAATAAATTCTTTTCTATTTTTCTAAGCAGAATTCAGGCTTCAGATATCATTCAAAATACCTCATATTTTATGACTCTCATTTCTTTCTCTATTTATAAACGAGTTCCCTATAAAATTTCTTGAAAAAGTAGCTGTTTTTATGCAATTATTTTCATTAAATGATACCTTTCCAACTTATAAAGGCACTTAATTCACTAATGCATTACAATAAAATGAAAACAATCTATCTTACAGACGTTTCGACTTCATTGATTGAACGCTTTCATATTTACACTTAATTCCATACTTCATTTAGTTAATTAATGGAGCTGCAAAATATTTTAGAAATGTTCGGAAAATGGGTTTGCGGATTAAAGCGCAGTATCGATTCGATCAAAGTGTTATTTAGTTAAGAAATGCGAATCAATCAAGATTCTGATGTCGAACAGACAATTTAATCCAACTCGAAATTGTGCTTAACCGTCATCACACAAATAATTGCGATGACTTTTGACAATCCTGAAATTTCTTATTACGTATAATGCTATAAGTTATTTCATCAAATTACTAAAAAAAAACTATGAAATTACTAATAAATCATTATCAGTTATTTCCTGAAACAACTAAGAATTCTTTAAAATAACTGATAAATAATGATAAGTTATTTCATGAAATCACTAAGAATTCTTTGAAATTATTGGATTATATACTTTAACAATAACGATGCACATTTTGGTAAGACTTAAAATTAATGTACAGTTTCTCCTCAAGCATGTTAAAATCGGAGAAATCGTCCCTAAATTCCTTAAAAATCCAATTTCTTATCAACGATGTGTTACCAAAATAATAAATAGTTTTTAGCAAGCAATAAAAATATTTCACTTACATTTTATGATAAATTTTTCCCAAATAATTCAATTTTGGAGACAGCACGTTGATATTAATTTAAATTGCCGGAGGAGTCATTTGTTGTAAATTAATTCCATTTAATTTATCTGTTAAATGGAATCAATTTACAACAAATGACTACTCCGGCAATTTAAATTGTTTTTAATTCCATTAAATAATTTTCTGAATATTATAATAATATTTAATAAATATATGCCATATTAATAGTTATAATAACTAATCTCCAAATGCGCAATAAAAAAAGCTTTATAGTCATATAACTAATGCAAAGTTACAAAAAAGCTATTATATATAAAATTAAATAAATAGTTATAATGTGATACACATGTTATCATTTCCTATCTCGACGAAATTCCTCCCGTTATTTAAAAATAATTTTTTTCGTTTCATCTGTCTGGAATATATTTGCTATTGAAATTTAGATCTTTTAATCGCATTCAATAAAATACCTTCGGTGAATGAATATATTTTCAATTCACTGAATATATACAGAGAAATATAATGAACTGAAATTGGATTGTCATGGTGTAATTTTAAACTGCTTAATTCACTAGCATAACTTGACAACATTTTATAAATCGAAAAAAATGAAACGGCAAAAATTGTCTGAATTCATTTGTTACTATGAGAGAGCTGATAATTAAAAAATAAATAAAAACATAAAAAAAATATTCATAAACAAATTGCATGGATATAAAATACAAATTGCATGCAAATAACGGGAAACTATCATGAAAATTAATTCAGAAATCAATACCATTTTCAGATTTCCTTATTTTAAAAAAGGAAACATCAGTTTACATTGGAAGACTAAATATCAATGAACAAGATAATTTGAAAGTTTTTATTTCCCCCAATTTGGATCATTTGATTATACGGCACAAAATTATAAGATCAATCATCTTTGGTCGTACATTGTAATCGAAACTGTCACAGAAAGACAATTAAAATATTTAAGGCAAGTTTACTGGAAGTTTTAATACAAGCATTTAAAATTAAGAGAAACAAGTAATATGAAAAAAAATGAATTCGATTCCTTCTTAGGTAAAAAAAAAATCAATTTATTTACTTTTTATCAAACATTAATGAAAAAATTATTCAGTATTAAAAAAAAATTATGGATTTTCGTCCGAGTTGAGCTTGCTTTCTTCACCTTCAAGAGAAAAATACTGAAATCCTAGCATTTTACAGATAGAGTTATTATTGCCAGAGTAGAGTGCCAGATAGAGTTATTGGAAAAAAATTGTGTTAACTTCAAGTGTCATCTACTACAAGTTTTATAAAATATATTTGAACTCGAGTGAATGGATAAAAATTATTTTATTAACAATTGAAAATTCGAACAAGATATATATATATAGGGAGAATGTGAACTAATACATAGCAGGAATTGGAAAAAAGTTATTAACAGATAAACTGTATGATATTTTCCATCGCTGCTGATCTTAACAGATTATGTGGCGCTCCACTTTATATATGTATTCTACTGGAAATTTAAAGAAGTACATTTTAAGCTATTTTGTTCTCGTAACGAAGTTTAAAGAGTGATGTTCGCATAAAAAAAAGTCAAAGTCGGGATTTTGACGGATGTCCACGTTTTAAACCTCCCTGACTTCAAAAACAACAATTTTAGGAAATATCTGTTTGTGACAAATACAATTAAAATACAAATACAAATGGTTTGAGCTCAATGGATGAAACGGCATACCGTCAGTGCACCAAATTTGTACATTTCTATCCCAATTTGAGAAAAATACATATAGAGGAAGTATGTATGTCCGGATAGTATAAATTAACGCGGTAACCGCAAAATGAGGAGAAATTTATAAATGGAATTCAGTGCATAGATTTAACATCTATAGTTTAGACACTTATCAGATGTTGAGCCCAACCGAACAAGAAGCTAAACGTATATCGATCTGTTTTTTCAGAAATATGTAAATGCGATAATTCAAAAACGTGATGACTTTATATATAACATTTGTCATAGGGTTTTATAAACGTCATTATGTCTAATTTTTTATGCAATCAGTTGAAGAAAAGTATCAAAAACAAGAATTCGAATTTTGGATACTATTAACCAAAAAAGAGCTTGGCTAAAAAGTTCTCCAAGATTCATTCAACAGATTCAGTAAAAATGTCAAATACCCGTCAAAGGTTATTGCACGCCAATGTCATGCAATGCGATCTCTGGCGTATTAATTTTAGAAGAGAGTATACAAAAAAATATTTTGGATACCACTTCTGCTACCCTTCACTTTTTAAAACAGTTTGGCACAAAACAGTTCATTGTATTGTATTTTTATACATTCCATTGTGTTGCTATTATAATAAATAGATTGTTGTAAATTAGTAATTTCTCTTAAACAGTTTGTTGGGAATAAAAACATATAGTTATTTAAAATGAAAGTGAAAAAGGCATTGCCTTATTTAAATTTAAGGGAAGAAAAAAACGCAATGAAAGGCACTGTTATAGGATAATCAATTAATATGTATCTCGTTATGACTATTCGCATTTTACGACCACAAATCGTCTTATAGATCTTCATCCAAAAAACTTTTTATGGCACTGTTTCAACTATGTTTAGAATACTATTTGATCAGAACTCGGTGTGTTTAGAATGAATAATTCATACACAATATCTGATTCAAGAACACGTCAGATTTGCTGCATAAGAAATGTCAAAAGAATCAAAAAGTGATTTTACGTCTATATGTATACTTTCTCTAGTGTTTCCAACGAAACAGCAACCAGATTTCAGCTTTGATCTTATTTTTTACAATTGTTATCAAAATATCTTTTTATTATGTATAACTGAGTATATATATTATTGAGTGGAAAATAAAAATTGCTATTGGTATGAACAAAAACTTTCATTCGACACCACTCAATGATGATGCAATAAATTTTGAAGGCAAAAAATATAATAATTTATGGGTTTTTTAAAAAGGAAAATTTGCTTTCTCTTATCAAAAATCTTTTAATTTTTTAAAAAAGAAGTAATTCTAAATAGAGAATGCTATAATATTTCCCTCAGACTTCATATTTCTTATAAATCCAAATGGGCTTAAATATAAGAATTGTATGTAATCACATTTTTGAAGTTGGAGTTGAGCTTTTTATTTCAAAAATAATATTATTTCAGGCATAATTTTCATTTGAAATTACAAGAAATGTCTATGAAGATGTTTTGATTTTAAATGATGAATTACTTTAACACTTAATACAGTATAAAATTTTTTAAAAAAATTCTACTAGACATTCACAATATGTTTGACCAATGACCTTTTATTTAAAAAAATCCAGGTAATTAATTGTGCACTCTTTATATATTTTATCTACTTGGAATTGAAAATCCCATGCTTATAAACGATATTTGATTAAAAACATTAGCCAGAGACATTAGCTATTGATTTTAGTTCAACCAGACAATGAACATAATTTATTTCTTTACGGAAGAATAAAAGATTTTTTTAATGGATTTTTTAAATTTCCAATTGTTTTTACTAAGATATATACACGCTATTTAAAATACTATAAAACAATTTGAATAGCTTCTGCATCTGCACCAATTATGATGCAATTAATTAAAGTGTCTTCTGGTATGAACAATAAAAACAACTAAATCCTAAATATAGATATATATATGATTCATTTTTTTACTTACCTCAGACAATTATCAACTCAATTTGCACCCATGGCAACCTGTAAGCAAATAGACCATTAGTTCAATAATCACATTTTAAAAACAAATATACGAGATTTCTGTTTAAAATAAATTTATATATCGCCACAAAAACGTTACGATTAATTCTCATACAAACTCATACCTACAATTTTTTTCAATTTTGAAAAGTGAATGCAAAACACTTGTTTATGTATCAATAGCAGCTAGCAGTTTTAAAGAAAGTAATGGTTTGGCAATAATAAGAAGAAAAACCATTTAAAGATAAAGTAAGTAAAATTATTTTTGATTAATTTTTATTTAAAATAATTAGTTGGGAGTGTATTCATGTATGCAAGTGTGGTGCGTATATGTATATGAGTATGTTCGCATATGTGCGTATTATGATTTCTAATTAAAGCTATAAGGCCACGATTAAAAAAGAACACCCAATGATATATAAGAGAATGCGCACATTTTAAAATATTCAGTTGTAATAAGTTGAAATGTGGATTGAGAGTTAAAACAGTAGAGTATTAAAAGCAAAATCGAATAAAAATTGCATTATAACAAAGAATAGAGAAGTGATATTAAAGTGATATATTTAGGGAAGATTCTAATATCTTACTTTTTCTTTCCAAAAATTGTGTTTAAAGCCTTTTTTTGGGAAATTATGTCTAAGTTCATTTAATAAAATGTGCAAGAAATATAATAAATTAGGAATATCTTTATATGCTTTTATTTAAAAAGATCAACCGTAACACAATAATTGAATTGCATGAATTATATCTCTGAAGTTTGTTTTCTTTTATTAAGAAATGAAATCCAGCAGAATTAGAAAGAAGACGGGAAACGAAATCACAAAAAAATATTCGTATCATGAAAATAGATAAACAGGAAGCTATAAAACATATTTCAGCAATCAGCAATCATAGAATATATTTGAAGGCTAGCAGCTTTGATGTAAGGTTCTTTTTTGCTATTCTGTTCTTAACTGAGTCTACATGAAGTTTCACTAATTACAATGAACAATATTGTGAAGTTTTCCTTGAAAAATATTTTATAAAAATTGTCAGACAGACGGTGTTTTGGCAGCCATTGGATATTACTAAACAGGAAACAATTTCCTTCAGTGTTCTTTTATTGCTTGTTTTAAATCCAAATAAACTGTTCAAAGACATTGTACCCGCTTTTCGCTTTATCTTACTCATAAACAGTACATATACTTACCTCCTGTCCACAACAAAATAGCATACGAAACAGAACTTTACAACCAATATATTGGAAAAAGCACGAAAATAAATGATACACCCTTGCTACACTCCTTTCTTTTATGTTTATCATACAAGGGGGAAAATGGGTAATAATAAACAATACTAAACTAATAAATTATTGGAAGCTAGATCCCACGAATCAATTTGAAATTTTGAAAACATTCATAAATTGATTGTTTCAAGTACAATATGTATTAAACCATATTAAAATTTCAATATTTTGCTCAAAAATCCTTCAAAAAAGAAAATTTTAATCTAGAGATATCAGTTGTTATTTTTTCAAGGAACATAATTCGTTTACCTGTCAATTTCTCTAATTTTATCTTATTACTATGGTTGCTTTAGTAACTGCGTGTTGGATAAGAAACGTAATGTATATCATGTGACTTAGATGTCACGTGAATTAACTTAATTTATAGGAAGCAACTGTAATTTTATCACAGTTCTTAAACAGAATATATTTAGAAATTTTATACCTCGTTAAATGAAATATGTTTAGTCTCGGGCAAATGAAATAAACAATATTTCTTACTCTTTGCAGATATCGCATTTTTTATCTTTTCTAATGCCATGAAATATTAGATAATTTAGAACAGAAAATATTTTTAAGGAGTTATATCGCCTGTTACACTTTTTAAAAAAAATATCTACTTATTCAAAGGAAGATAAAATATTTTGTTTAATGAACTTCAAAACAGATATTTAAATACTTATTAGCAATTTATCTTTGCGGAAGTTGACAAAAATTTCTACAATTTCCAGTTATTGCTTTTATCTATCTGATAATATTGATTTATTGATCATCAATAGATAGAATATCGAGAAAAGTACTCAGTTTTAAATAATATTTTTTTCTTCAAATTTTCATCTCAGATTTCATTTATTTCAAATAATTTTTTTTTCCAATAAACTCTCGAAGCATTTCTTCGCTCTTCTATCTAAATGTTTATTTTAAGATGTTCGTTCAGCGATTATCTTTTCATTCTACTCACATTTAATTTTGCATTAGATACCATTAAAATTTTAACATGTGCATTTAATTCACGTTGTTCTGTGTTCGCTTACTATCATCGAATATTTGTAATAAAGTGTGATAGAAAAGCTTCCGATGTACTTGATAATTTTTTTTACTTTATTTTTCATTTAAAACGTCAGCGAGTGGATTAATAAAAAATATATAAAACATCTTACAAAGTCTTTTTTTTTATTGAAACCAATTATTATTTTCTGTGTTACATATTTCCTTTTTTCATATCACTCAATAAATAAAAAATTTCTGAATGATTCATCTTTAAATTGTGTCCATTTTAAGACATCTTGCTAATAAAATGTAGGATTTTCCACTTTATATAAATAATTAATGTGCAATTGTAATAAATGTAAATAATAACACGTAATTGTTACATGCTCCGAGTAACTTTATTTAGAAACAGATACGACTGCAAACCTAATTTCGTAACAACTCGTATATTACTTAGTTGCTTTTTTTTCTTTTGATAATATTTTTAATTAACCGTATTATATCTTTAATACACGTTTATCTATTTTAGTCTATATTTATATATATATATATATATATTTAGTCTATATTTATATATATATATATTTTATATTTATATAATCTATATTTTTATCTATATGTTTATTTATACAGAAGACTCCCAATAACTTTGCAAATGCGAAGATTGCCTGAAAATAAAAATCTCCGGAGAGATAAAAAATGTTTACAAAAAGCATTTTAATACGACATTTATGTCTAATGACATTACAAAATATATCAAACTATATGAAAAATTATGCAATATATCAATTATGCATTGCCACATATTAATTTACATATTATTATAATGCATAAAATATATCACAGTAGATTATTTATTACATCAAGTTCATGAAACCAAAATCTAATTTTTTCCCCTCTTAAACGTCACATTTCTGGAAATACTATAAAAGAATGCAATGTTAGATTACCGATAGGCTTCTGAATTCGCATGTTTAAAAATTGGAATAACAAGAAAAAGGGAATGACAAGAAAAAGGTTTTTTTTTTTAATGAGAACGAATGCGTATTGCATGTGGATATTTATGTCGATAGAACGTAGAAAGATATCACTGATCATAACACTAGTGAACGATGTAAGACGTGATTCTGTGCTTAAAAGTTTACTGAAGTAATTTAATTTTTATTTTAAATGCACGTTTTTTATATATAAAATGGATTATATTTATTTCAAATTAACTTTTTTTCAAAAACATAGTTTGCGTTTGAACACATTAGGATTATCTTAATATAAATAAAAGTCATTATGGCTGTAAATGTTCATATGTATATTTCCCATATCTTCCGGAACAAATGGTATGGATTCGATCAAACTGTGACCGCTTATTAATTAAGAGAATAGAAATAATTTTGCTTACTTGCCGAAAAGAAAATGCTAAATTTTCAGTTAAATCGATATTAACTGAAAATTTACAATCTTGTCTTGGTAATGTTGGAGAAAATAATAACCCAAGTTATGTTTTTATTCTAAGGCAAAATTCAAAATCTTATCTTTTCAATCACATTAATTCTATTTATGTATAATTTCTTGCTGAATTATTATTGATTTTTTTTAAAAATTGAATAAATAATTCATCAGATGCAGATATTTTTTGAAATAAATAAATTTATAGAGCTGTACTGTTTTTTTTTCTGATATTTCTGATTTATTGATATTTTTATTTGTTTTAAAATAATTCCAAAATGTGTTTATTATAAATAAAATTACTGACGATAGAAAATTTTTAATATTTTATATGAAATAAACATTTGAATCAAAAATAAACTTTTTTAAAAAAAGGGTATTGGTTTGCAGAAATGTTTGGGTTCTGTCGAATGCTAATATTGAATACATCATTTTGTAATTGTTAACATTATACAAACGATAAAAAAATTAAAATTTTATTCGCAAATACCGAAATATAAGCAAAGTTTTAACGAAGTTTTCATGGCAATCAATTGAACCATAAATTTTTCTTTATTAAAAAAAAACTGAAAATTTCATTTTAAACTATGCTGGATATTTGAGCTGGTAGCACAAAATAGAATATCCGATATCTCTCACCGTACAATCCCACTTGAGTCGTCATAATTCTTATTCATATCATTATTGTCCAGAAACTCCCATGACTGTGGGTCGAATTGGTTGGCTGGCAACCATACGTGCATGCGAAACCCACAATCAATTTCTAGAGAGAATCCTACGTATTGAATGAACTGACAGTTATTCCAAAGGCAGTAAATTTTCTCTCTGACATTTGGATGTGTCACGAGTATCGGAAATAATTAGACCATGGAATGCTTTTCGAAAAAAAAGGGGGCTGTTTTCCTACCGTTCCAGAGGCTGTTCACTTCCTAGTGTGCTGCCACGAGCTCACAGACTGTGACACATAAGTTAATTCTGCCACCATGGGACTTGACAGACCTTTTTCTGATTGGACTGCAATAAATCTGTGGTCAGAGGATCCCAGACGAGCGTTGTTTCCTTCTTCTTTCTGTTTGGTTATTGATGGTGGAATGAGAAATGAATACTACACTTTTTAGTTTGAATATCTGTTGTTGTATCGTTCTGCATTTCGTGCTTATCTATTTTTTTTGTGTGTGTGGTAACGTTCGTATTCTTTTCTAGCGTTAAACATTAATTCAATTTACGAATAAGAATCAATTCGGTGAGAAAACATTTTGTCTTCTGGAATTTTTAATTTGTAAAACATCACGGATTATTAAATAAATAATATTGATAAATTATATAAATAAGAAATCGGAATAAAAAATGTCAACCTATGTCAGAAATATGCAAAGGTTGAGCCAACCAGCATAACTGTAATTTCTCTCCTCGAACCTAATACTCCCCGAACGATAATTTGAACAAATTATACATTTTAAAATATAATTTAAATCGGTAAAATTTGATAAAAACCAGAAATAAGTTTTTTACCTATATTTGATATAATATTGATACTACAAGCATTTTCAGTAAAATGTAACAAACTGAAGAATTATTTTTTGAGTATATCTACTTAATGCCACGAAGATGTTAACACATGTCCTTTCAAAATATATTGCAATTTTTAATACTTGTGCACTCTGCTTGTTTAATTTAATCGAAACTTAGAACTTCAATGAATTAGAGCACTCTAATTCACTTTTGTTCAGGCTCTATCAATTTGCACGCTCTACGGTTTGTTGCAACAAATTTCATAAACTGTACCCTGTTTACTCGTGCAAGAAAATAGCAATGTCAAATATTTGTGACACCATTCAAGAAATCGCTTAGGAGTTTCATTTGCCAGTCTGAATGAGAAAATATTGAAGTAGCTATAACCCATTCTCTAAAATCCATCAATTAATAATAATTGCAATGGCAACAGTCAGGATTTAATTTTCACACATTCTTTTCCAAAAACTAAAACCCATTATTTTATAATTTCCATAAATTATTATTTTGCTAGTTAGATAGTTAAACTGAGAGGATTATTACTAGAGAGTTACTCCCATTTCACAAACATTCACAACACATTCATGATCTCGTTGTGATCTTAGTGAAAGTAGGAACTAATATTGTGTTCTAATGGGCTTCACTGACCATGGTATAACCCTTCCTGTATGAAGTACAAACTGTCTAAGATGTAGAGGTAATAAAATTTCACAGCTTTCATTTCTACGCGAGGAAAGTCAGAGCATATTTAAGTTTTTTCATTTTAATATATGAGATGTTCTCTAGTGGAATAGCAGCGAGGAATATGATACACAAAGACCAAGTAAATTTCATCAAACAAGGCAATTTTATTACGCTTATGCATTATTCAAAAAATAATTGTATAAGTTACGAATTACTTGCACAGAGACTTTCGAGATCTAACGGTGGAATTTTGGAATCAAATAAAATAATACGGCATTGTGGTTATTAATAGAGACTCTAATAAAAGATAAAGCGAATGCAGTTTCGTATTGCTGTTATAAAAAGGCGTCACAAGAACATTATAAAGAGCTGCGTCTTGAATGTGCCAGAAAAATTCATATGCGAGTGAAGATGAAACCAATGTTGTGATGGTGATGTGATATTTTAATACCTAGGGTTGGATGTGGGCAATATCTTTTGTTCGAATCAGCTAACAATAAAAAAAACGACATAATTATCTAAGTGATCATGCTTTAGTTATTTATGTTAATTAAATATAGTAAATGATGCTCAGTTAAAAAGCGAGCAGTATTAGGATGGATTTTTAAAAAGTCCTATAGAATTTTTCTTAACCATAATTCTTGCATTTAAATTCAAGTATTAATTTTATTCATTTCATCAACTCTATTAAATAAGCAAGATTTAATATTTATCAGATCCGCGCCGTCCCTAAATAACATGGTTTCTGATTTTAAAAAGTATTTAGTCTTTTCTCTGGATTATCATAAAAATTATTGTTGTTTCAAAAAGGAAC
The DNA here is from genome assembly GCA_026543055.1 of Argiope trifasciata. Lineage (NCBI taxonomy): Eukaryota > Metazoa > Arthropoda > Arachnida > Araneae > Araneidae > Argiope > Argiope trifasciata. Next base: position 1,371,881 of record JAPMOQ010001126.1, on the reverse strand, counting down.
TATAAAAAAAATATTTATAAGTTGTTCGGGTAATGCTTTTAAAAAGAAACATTAAAAAGCTATGCTGAAAAGATAAAACTAAAGTGAAGCTTCGTAGCAACAAGTAATATTTTTTAAAATTTTTATTCAACTCCTACTTAGGTCAACAAAGAAAATTTTTATTTTAGTAATTCTTTATTAAAGAATTATCAAAAAATTATAAAGTATTCAAAAAAATTAATAATTTTTGCAAGAATTGAGCTCACATTCTTCACTTTCACATGAAGAAATCCTTGCATCTTACCGATTGGATAACTGCCTGTTGATTTCAATCTTCAATACAAAACTGCTAAAGCTCTATTTAAAGTTTTAAAAATTAATTAAATTTAATCAAGTAATTACTATTTGAAAAAAAACTGTATTAATATCTAGTATCATCCACCACAAATTTAAAAAAAAAATGTATTTGAACAAGAGTCGATGCATAAAAGGTATCTTATTGATGATTTAAAATTTGAACAAGATAAATAAATAAATATATGTAAGAAGAGTGTGAACTATTAGTAGGAATTGAAAAAGAAGCACGAGAATGAAAGAAATTAGAAAAGTATTATTTCGAACTTTTCTCTTTTTATTTGGAGTAAACTGTAAGCTAAAAAGGAACCCAGAATTATTGTTCATCCCTATTTAATATGTCGTTTTGCCAAACGTACTAACAAAATTAGTACAAAAAGTTTAGCTATTTTGAGTTGCAAGAATTTTGTTTCGAAGTCAAATGAGATTTTATAAAATGATGAAGATTATTTGAATCAAATCTGTACTAATACGTGTGATAAGCAAATGATTTTATCTTGAAATATACAAAACTTTCGAGGGACTATAAATCTCACAAATAAACAGGGTTAATAAAGGTTATGAAATAAATTATTTTAATGATAAAACGCAAAGGACATTGAAATTGTAACGATGATGCTTCCATAAATTTATGTTAAACATTACACATTAATGTCTCTATTATTGTAAAAAAATAAGATTTTCGCATCGCTATTATCTTGTAATTTTTTTAAAATATTTTTTAGAATAGTACAAAAGTTTTCATCTGCAATCTTTCGGTAATTTAAATCATTTTATTAATTTTTTGTCAGATTTCCATATAAATACTAGAAATAGAAATGCTGAAACCAAATGATGAATATAGAGAGCAATTCAAGAAATTTTGTTTAACTAATTTTAAAGCATATTCTTTTAAAAGACACAACTACGAAAATATTTGGATTCAAATATTTTCTTATTGAAATTCAAATCATCATGATATTCCTGGTTAGGAGTAGGAAATGTTCAGTTTTTTTCATTATTCTTGTAACATTAAAAGCCCCATTCCCTTTTGCATTTTAAAATAATAATTAATAAATAATAAATTCAATGAATACAAAAAATTGTTTGGAAAAATTTGAACATTATTTTTTTAGATTGAGCGACAATTATAAAAGGAAAAAACTGAAGAAACAACTATAACATTTTTATTTTTTTGTTCTGAACTTTCAAAGAATCACCTCTTAACTATTCTATCCTGTTTGGCAGGGAATACGGTTTTAATGCTGCTTATAAAAAGGAATTAACTTATTAACATATATTTGAATTTATTCGTAAGCGTTCCATATAAAAAACATTTAAAAATATACTGATACCTTGTTTTTTATTTTTTAATGAAATAAAGTACACTCCGAAGATAGAGTGTAAAACTATTTTATACAAAATTCTATTGATTGTGGTCAGTTATAGTTCACAAAAATGGTCATCCATCCCCCCCCCCATCTTTTGTTATTATGTCACAAGATATAAATTCAGTGTCCAAACTTATCAGCCTTTTATTTAAAAATTTGTCCATTTTATAAACAGAGGATTTTCTATATAAATCGAAACGTGTATTAAATGGGCCTCTTTTTTTCCCCAAAATAGTCCTCTAACTTTAATTTCCGAATAGCTTGGTCCAAAATCTCTTTTATTTCGACAATATTGATGAAATCTGAACATAAAATCCTCTAATTACATGCATGGTCGGGTGCTGTGAGAGTCTGACAGTTTTTCTATCACCTTGGCATCCGATTAAGGCAAGAGTGATGCGCACATCCGCTACTGCATTTAAGTAACCGAAGAATATTTATCTTGTTTTGTCAGTGGAGATTCGAAGCAGAGGATTAATACACTGTATGAATCTTATCTACAGATTCATCATCCTTCCAATCATCCAGATGATGAGCAGATAAAGCAATGCTGAATAAAAACTGTTCTTTGAGCAATCTTAACGGGGATTTGAGTGTTATTTTGATTGGCTACGAGGAATATCACTTTGCAAAAGAATTGGCAAGGACATGTCATGTTCTTTTTCATTTTCTTTAAAAATCAGACCACCTTCAAGGACCGACATAAGAAACAATAATAAGTTTTTTTCAATAATTTCATACATAATATGGCTTGTCTTTTATTTAATTTCTTAATAGTAGAATTAAACGAATATGTGCTTTGGATTCTTCTTCTAACCGGAAAGTATCCAAACCTATCATAAATCTGCAATTTTAAAATACAAATAAGGCCTTTAGCTTCTTATTTTATACAATCGATTCAGTTTTATGTTTAACTATCCCATTTGTATGTGACAACTTGACAAACAGATAGGTTAAACGAATTTATCCAAACTTTGAAGTCAAATTTTACTCATTTTAGTTATTGCTTTCATCTATACGCCAACAAGAAGATAAACAGACTTCCTGCTACTGTATTTCTTCTAAAATTTGAAAGCACAACTACAATTTTAGGTGCTAAATTAATTTTTCCTTCAGTTCAGTTTTTTGCAGATTTATGATTGTCATATTTATATATGACATTTTACCAGGCAGATAATCAAATAGACGAACTCATCAAAAGTTTGAAATCGAATTTTACTCATCTAGTCATTGTGTGTTTGTGTTATTTTTTTCAAATAATATTGACAAGAAGAAAAAAAGACTTTTTGTAGCTGAATTTCTTCAGAAATATGAAATGCTATCACAATTTTAGATATTAAATTAATTTTTCTAGTCCATTTCCTTTTTAAATTATGTTGGCAGACCGACAATCAGCCATAACTCAATAAATGGTTCTACTTATTCATTTGGTATTGAGTCGAACTGGAGAATAAAATCTCCAAAATGATTTTTGTATAATTTTATTTTTAAGATGGAAAAAAAATCAAAAGTTTATAATTATAATTACATAAAGAAAATTTTAAAGTTTGGAACTAATACAGTGAGTGTGTGTGTGTGTATGTAAATTTGTCTTTTTGCGATTACCGATTTTGATTGACAACAATAGATTAATAAGGGCTGGAAAAGCCTTAAAAATGTGTTATACTACAATACTCTTAGTATCGCAGTATAACATTTTTTTAATCGACTCATTTAAGGTCATTTGCTATGAGTGTTTTTAAGGGAAATAATAAAAAACTCGTATAATTAGGAATTTTATGTATTGCGTATTCAGTCTATTTCTCGAATAATGACTTTTTTTTTTCAATTAAACCCAATGCTCAAGCTTCCTCTAATTTTTTCCTTCCCTTTTCTCACGATTTAACGTGCCGTAGAATTCATTTAGAAATTCTCGAATCAGGAATTAAAATCTTACACTACAATCGTGTCGAACTATTGGTCATAAATCAGGATTTTTATTCGATATTGGATAGTTCCTTAAATTTAAGGCTGCAGAAGTTTCAAACTCGTGTCGCATTATGCTTTCATTCATGCATTATGCGAACATTCGACTGCACTCTCACGACCCTCCCCTATTCCGTTTATATCGTTTGGCGTTACCATCAACGAGAAATAATTCTATAAAAGTGATCATAAAAATCCACCGCCACCATTCAGAGCCCTAGCCTTAACGCATGGTGATTCTGCGAAAATTTTGTAGATATTCGGTTGACAGTCAAGGAATAAATAAAAAAAACTATTGAATGGGTATTTTTTTTTATTTGTTTATCGGTCGGCCGCGAGTGTGCAAATACGAATTCCACCTCTTTGAGAACAAGAGACACGCGAATATTGTTTTTTGACTTCCAGAAACGAAGTTTATGACTTCGTATTTCCAGGTAAAAAAGGTGGAACGGTGCACTTGAATTATGCCTTCTCTTCCAACGCCAGCCAATCATGGCACTTCCTGCTCTGTGATCCACTAGCGACGCCTGGGTTGGAAAGTTTGAACTGCAAAGAGTGAGGAATTCTTCCTCTGTTGTAAATATCTCGAATTCCAAAATTAATTTTTTTTAAATTCGGCATTATTTTTGTTGTTGTTTCTAATCCCAGGTGGTAAAGCTCCGCTATACACTTTAATGAAACCAAAGATCTCTAAAATAATCTAAAATTAATAGCGAATCCCTTAGAATTTCAAAAATAGTAAAATGTAAACTTTTAAGAATATGATTGGGGGAGGCTTGATCTGTCTTGCACCAAAGACATTCATCAAAGGATCCACCTTCCGTGTTTGAAAGTGAGGGATTTGGTATATCTTCTCAAAAACGAGATAGAGTCGTGAGGATTATTTTTAATCCATGTTTTTACTCTAATGATTTATTTTCAAAATTTCAGTCAATTTCATTTCATTCATTCTGAAAATATAATTCATCTACATAAAGTGAAAGTATCTATTACTAGTAAATAATAACCTACTAAAATTACTCTAGTGAAATAACATATACGGTATAAAAACCCAAACTAGTAAATGAATTTTCAAAAAACTTTGCTTAGAATAAGGCAAATCTGGTGAAGGTTTTATTGCAATTAATCTTTAATCTAATATATAAAAATGAATTTTTGTTTGTTCTTATTTTATTCTCTACAGTACTGTTCATCCAATGGAGATAAAGATTTGCCACTTACTGCTTTGAACTTAGAAAATCAATATTTTTCACATGAAGAATTGTATGTTGGATGAATAAAAGTCTGACTGCTAAGAAATGTATTTATTTTCGCTGGAGACGGAAAAATAAAAAACATTGTCTATTTCATAAAGTATATTTGAATAATAAAGTGT
>JAPMOQ010001126.1:1323733-1342296 GCA_026543055.1 Argiope trifasciata | reverse complement strand
TTTTCTCTTACTTAGAGTTGTTCTAGATTTTTTGTTGTTATATACTTATATATTCCTGATGATAATACAATGCTTTAATATTTTCAGAACTTAATTATAACATCATTGATCATAATAAAAAGCGATTTGATATGAGTGGCAGCAAACAGTAGTAATTTCTGAGAATAATGATTACCAGATCCCATAATATTTATAATAAGAAATTATGAATTGTTGGCTGAAAATCATATATTTAAAATAAAGGATGTCTAATAATTAAATTGGAAAATATAAAAAAATAAAGGATGTCTACTTTTTAATACAACTGGCGCCTTAGGAAAACATCTGTTCGTCTACCGTGTTAATAGTTTTAACATTAATTTCGTTATGTCGACTGACTCTGATTAACAATGTTCTATCACAGAGAAAAAGTATATAAATTATTATAAATTATACATCATGATAAATATTGGAAATTTGTATTGATTAATTTTGCTAGAAACGAGAAGAAATGGCGAACTTTGTAAAATTGTTGAGTTTGGGGGATCAGTCAAAATTTAAATTTTCAAGATTCCGGAAACCTGGAAGACAATGAGAGGGTTACCACTGATATCGCGACATATCATGAGCTTTCATAAGAAATAAAAAACATTAAAACGACAGAAATTGTAATTGGAAGTACTGGGGCTCTTAAGATTTCCCCAATATATAGAAAATAAAATTGTGATGGATAAAATTATTTTTATAAAAAATTTTTCTTGGGAAATGATATGATTGCCCTCTAAACTCAGAAGCCTTCTTTTTTATATTTAAAGCATCCATTTTAAGAATTCTTTATATTTTATGAAAAAAGAATGATTGCTTAAATTAAATTTCTTGTTCAACTTAAAATACTCCAGCAACTACTTTTCATTTTTTGTATTCAATTAATTAATATTATCCTACCACACACGAACTATAATACATTCTGTTAAAAATGTATTATAGTTATCAAGTAAATGTATTATTAATTGATCATAAAAAGAAGAAAAACAAATAACATCCATGTGTAAAAAAAAATTGAAAAATATCTACAAGTAGTAGAGAGGAAATAATATTAAAACTTCATATTACACAAACACTTTACATTGCTTTTGAAAAAATATTAACAAAAGTATCATGTACCATGGTACTTCAAAACATTTTCATGTTAGAATTGTTGGAACACCGTAGATATATTTCCATACATTATTAAAGAGGGATTATCCTATAAAATAAATTAGAGGAATAGTTGCTTTTGACATAATTTAAATGAAACTGAAATTCTTATTTCCCGAAATTCTTCATCCTGATTTTTGAGAGCCTATTGATGAACTGGGCAATATTTAATTAACATTTAATTTAGATACATCATTTGTTTTACATACTTTTTCTTCCTTTTACATTTTTTATTTAAAAAAATAGATGTTGTATTCAGTTCGCTTTTTAAAAATATTTGGTCTTGATCTGTATTTTATCTAAATTCCTCCTTTTTATCGCCTTTTCATATAGGTAGGTTTAATCGAACCGCTGTTAAAGTTAAGGATTCTTTGACGAATGGGACGAAGATTTTGCGGCGAATTATTATGACACTGATTGGGATATCAGACAACTTTGATGTGTGCCGGCTGCTAGCAAACAATTTAGCCTCTTGGCTACTTGTGGTATTCTACAGTCCTTCCTACTAAATGGGTTCCTACGCGAAGAGCCTATTTTTTTCGCTTTATTTTAACTTGGATGGAATTTGAATCTCATATATGCGGAGCAAAAGGAAAATAATTGTAAAATACTTTCAATAAGACTTCTTTTACAATTTTAAAGCAATTTTCAACTATGAAACTAATTTGATGGTGATTTTAATGTATTTGATAAAAACCATGGCTAATTTTATTTCTCATGCATGTAAATGATTTTCTTGTAGCATATCTTATGTAATTTTGAATCATTCAATCAGAAAAATTTCAAAATATCATAGTTTGCATTTCTGAATAAATATTTTTCGTGATACTCGTATTTACTATCTTTCTTTCTTTTAACAACTGATTTTCAATAATTCGATACATTCCGTCAAATGCGCTTTTCATCTATAATTCAAATATTTTTTTTTAAAAAAAAAGGAGGAATTCAGTGTTTGGTCATCAACAAACGAAAAATAGTTATCATTACGACCGAATAGTGGGGTGAACGCGACAACTAGATACTAAAAAAAATCTACAATAATTCAATGTAGATTATTCATATATGTTGTTTATAATTTTTATTGACAAGCAAGTTCATTTAGAATTGCTCGAATACGTTTAAAATAATTAATGAACATTTTTTAATAATAATGATTTGCATTGATAATAGGAACACTGAAGTCTTAAAAATGTTATTAAAATATTCATAATACCAGGAAAATTGAAATAGAAAATAAATAATAAGATGATTAGGATTTTAATATTCCTGCTAAAGAAGTGCAGAAAATCTGAGTTTTGTGTATTTTTGAGCATTAGGAATCAAATGATGTCCTGTTGCTTTTCAAAAAAGGAATGGAGGTAGTAAACAATTTGGTAAATATAACTATATCTTTTTCTCAAAATTCTTTATTTTATCTTATATACAATAATTCAATCTAATTGCGGAAAATCAAATGTTTAAAAAAATAAATGTAGACAACTAAACAATTAAAACAATGACTAGTAAAAATTGTATTTTTTCTATACTTTCAATGAACGTCACGAATATGAAATAGCAGCTATACGAAAGCCATTAAATTATGTTTATGCAACAAACTATTAACCTATTCTTTTATAATGCTCATTTTTGTAATTTTTTTTGAGTTATTTACTTTTCCATATAAAAACGTAGAAACATACGGCATACTCATATTCTTGAATCAAATTTCTCATTATACCTAATTTATCTCTAGTAATTGCTTTATTGCGATGAAATTACACTATTACAATTAATTCTCTCAATAATTTTTTAATTATATATCTTTTCTATTTTTTTTTTAAATAAAAGAAGTATGAAAATAGCCATTGAATATAAGCTTCGTCAAGTAAGTAGACTTTCTTCTTCGTCTTTTTTTTTAATCAAAAACGTGGTAATGAAATGTGGTAAATGAAGCATTTTTGTATTTTCCGAAGCTTTATTAATCTGAATTGAAATGTTAGATTTGTTAAATCGAAAGTTTTGACTTTCATAATTTTGGAGAGAATAATTGTATCTGAAGGCACATTTCTTGGCAATTAATTTAAATTCCAAAATTTCTTAAAATATCACCCAACGAAAAGAAATTCATGCTGTTAATTCTTTTTATAAAGTTGCGTGGGAAAGAAACTATTTGCTTTGAACCGTTATACTAATATATTTTATTTTTAAATTGCCTTTTTGTCTTATATAAACTTCTTTTGCGTCCAGATGTTAAATGTTTCATTTATTCGTGTACACATCTAATTAATTCATAAAACAAAATATCAGTATTCCCTTTTAATAGATATTTGTTCTGAATACTTATATTTACTATCTTTCCTTCTTTTAACAATTGTTTTTCAATAATTTTTAATTAATTAAAACTAATTTTTGTCGCAAGAAACCCATTCCCACTTTTTTAAAATTTAATTCAGTTTTATTATAATATTAATAAAACTGAAAAATCTAAATTATTCAATAGATGAATATAAAAATTTTAAATTGCTTTTGATTCTTACTCTTGTCTTTACGCGATTATTGTGGAAAAAGCAAAAAAACTGCTTAACGAATAATCAAACAAACAAAATTTGTCAAAGAGTAACAAACTCTACAAATGATGAAGCACTAAAATCAAAATACGCTTTTACAGTTGAATTTTTGCAATTGATTGAATTATTTTAGGTAATCAGCATTAATTGATCCTCAATTTACTTACTTATATCTCCATTATATAATAGTTTGCTTAATGAATTTATTCATGATGAAAATAAAAGAGTTCTGTGAACAGAGAATTTTGGATAAAAGCTGTTATTTTAAATTATTTGATAATGAAATCTTTAAAAATTATTGATGCTTTTTATTCTGCTTACTTAAACAAAAATTCACGACTCCAGAATCTATGAGCTCCTTAACATAATTTCTGTTGTAACTGATTTGGCTATCAAAACATTGTCACAATGTTAACAAAGCTTCAATATTTTAAAACAAAATGACAGCAACTTATAAATATTTATAACTCGAAGCATAAGCATGAAATACGGGAACATGCAGGAAATGAATGCTAGAATAGCTTATCCTTTTTAACGCACATAAGAGTGCCGCTCAGTGTTTTATAAATAGTTATTTTAGAAAATCTTATTCACCTTGAAATTGGTGGCTTTTCAAATGCATGTCAATGTGCGATTTCAAGTTAAAAATTCTTCTTTGCCTTTTTTGTATATTTCCAATAAGGAGACTGTCCACTTTTGATGTATGATGTATAAAAAAAATTATGTTACGTAATCTAATGTTCTCAATTGCCCTCAACAATTATAGTCTGGAGATATTGAAGATTATATTTTCCCAAGGATGGTTTATTACTGTTGTTTTTAATTTAATAATTTTTATGTGCTTTTCTGTAGAAGTTCTAAGTTTGTCCAACAAAGAGACAACTTTTTACGCTTTCATAAAATACAAAAAAAAATCTATTCACCGATTTTAGTTCGATTACTGTTTGTTTGTTTTTTTGTTGTTGTTTGTTTTTGTTTTTTCCTTTGACTTTCCGAGATTTCGAAGATAGATTCATGTGTTCCATAAAAATTAATACAGGTTATTTATACCTTAGGAATGGGTAAGGCCTACATAATAAAACTATTCTTGAATTTGGAGGGAGAGGCTCAGAAACAGAAAAATTTTCGCTACAGAGAATTCATACGTGGTTGCCTAGCGAGGACAAGTAGAGGCCAAAGAACAACATGATTCTCTTCGCTGTTGAATTGTCATCAGAAGTTTTACAATTGCAAACTAACCAGGTATCATATTATTTACACGCATTTTCCTAACACCCTTTTTCTTTTTTAAAACTGGCATTAACGCTTTATTTCCTTAATGCTCTTTAAAATCAGCACCCAGGGCATCCAAAGCTGCCTTGTCCCTCCCCTCTCGATTGCTAGAATTCGTTAAGAAAAATAAAAGTATATTCCGGATAAAGTTCACAATGCGGATTTAATTGTATAAAAATTTAAAAATAGAACAATAACTTAATACTATTATTAGCAGTATTATAAGTTGTAATCAGCAAGATATATTAATTGTAGTGCTCACTATTAATAACAGTAATTGCTGGACTATTTAAAATGAATGTTCAAAGATCTTGCGACACGTTACGTTAAACTTTTACGATACGTTAAACTTTTTATTGACATGATGTATTTAAAATAGTTTTAATTCAAACAAATAGATTTACTAATCCCAAAGGCCTCTGAATCTATATCAAGAAAAAAGAACTTATTCTTCGCATGAACCTAAAATGTAGAAAATTTCTGATTCAATCTAAAAATATACTTTAGTAAGATCTGAAGTAAAATGTTTGTTGTTTTATGATTCAAATATTTGAACTGAAAATAAATTTACAAATTGCAGAAGCGTTTTAATGTCTCTTCAGTCATTCTTTAATTTGATTAGCGCGTGCTTTGCGTATTTTCGTCAAAACTGAACAATTATACTCATGAGGCTATATTTAGTTCTTATCTCAGTTGAATACTCTGTTTTAAATGTTAACCTCTAAACATTTTATAAAATTTCAATATTACTGCTCAAAGTGTTAAAGATAAAAAGTAAAAAAAAAAACCTCCAACATTTTTTTCTTGCATTTATTTATGCTTTTTATATCGCATGTTATCGATTTTGTCACTTTTTTTAATGATATTTAAAATTTTGCATTTATTCTGAACATAGATTAATTTTTAATGGAGTAAAAATTCGAACTTTATTACATTAATTTTTAATCCTTTCCAGATTTGGAATCATTGTTTTGAGAAATAATTTTAAATGCAATTTCATAAATGCTTTTAAATTTCTCCCATCTTTATATATTTGAAGCAGCGTATCACTGTCCAGTTCTTACGCCATTAAACCCCATCAGCCAATCACCACTTCTTTACATCTCTTTCGCAATACTTAGCCAAAGATCAAAAGACCAACAAAAGGCACTGTGCTACTATGGCGTCTTATTTTTTTCACCAAAATAAGCCCCCATTCCACATCTAGGATTTGATTTGTGCCATGCATTTTTCTCGGAGCCGTGAGCATTAAGTCCGATCAGGCCGATGATAAAGGATTACTAAACATGTCAATTTTTGAGATATCTTCCGGGATGCTGGGTTTGATTTACCACCCTTTCTGTTGGTTGGGGTGACATATTGCGTTTTTGTTTCCACGGGACAATAAAAGAATGGAGTCCCGTCCTTCGTGAGAGTTTGGAATTATCATGAGAGTTGAATCGAGAAAAAAAGACCCGGGATAAATCTCAGCGGCCAACCTTCCACGGCCATTGAATCGAACAAAACGCATTCGAAAAAGAAAAGGAAAAAAAATCAATAAACTATGTTTGCGTGTTTCTCCATTCTATCCCATTCGCTCAAAATATCTGAAGGGAAAATTCTAATCATAAAATTTAATTATAGATCGGAATGGGATTTGTGTTTGATTTTGTTTTGTGAAGATCAGCAGTCAGAAAAATAATTCGATTGAAATTGCTATTATATTCATTATAAAGTCTTACTTGTATTATTTTATATGTGTATTTAATGAGATTAAAATTATTTATGTGGCTTATTTTATATAAAAATATTTTATCATTAATTCTAAATATATAGTTCTTTTGCTTAAAAATAACACTTTGAAATTTACACACAATCAATTCCACCTCAGTTGTATCTTGATGTAAAGGAGATGTTAAATTGTTGTTGGATTTCGTTATTTTTAGAGGTCGTTACGTTGAAATGGTTTTTTTAAATCGATTTTTATGGAATTGTCAAGTATTTTCTCGAGCTTTAAATGATTTTGTGGGAAATCAAGTTACCAGAAGAAATTGATTGGTTGTATCTGTGAAAATTATTTGTTAAAAACTATTAATCATTTTGAAATTCTGGATTCCTTTTTAATTCATTCTGAAAATATTATATGTATATACTCATATTTGAATAACTAGGTAACTGATACAATTTAAAGAATAAAATAAGAATTTTTTGATTTTTTATAATTGGATTCATAAATTATATTTTTATGCATAAAAAAGTGTCCGATAAATTAATTAAATTGTTAAACATTTCAGAAAAAAATTAGTTTTCAAATCATTATAAATCATTTTATTACATCAAGATCTCATTTATTAAGTTCGAGAAGATAGTGTGATGTAAAAGCAATCATAATAATACACTTTCATACGTTATTTTTTTCGTCGTATTTTGAAGCGAAACACGCTTGACATGTATCAAACAAAACATTCACATGTCTGAAAAACTTTTTATTCAGTTGAACAATTTAAAAATAAAAAGGGTCATAAATCAAACAACTTTCAACATAATTTCTTGCAGATACCTTTCATTGCTAGATTAATGATTTGAATTAATGTCTATTTATAAAGGTTTTTTCACCTTTGTCCAAAACAAATTACAAATTTTCTTTAAATGCTTATAAAACGCAAGAAAGTGAAAAGAAAGCACTCGTACTGATGTATATTTTTAAAAAAAATGCGCTTATATTAGCAACACTGCAAAATTTCATTCAAAAGTTTAAAGCATTTAAAAATGAAAATTTTCTTTGGCGCTTAAACATTTAAGCTTTGCATAAATTTTCAGTTTCTTGAAATACAGAGTACCGAAAATCTGAATTGGGTTCCACATAGAATCCTCGTCCAATTTGTAATATATTCACAACATCGATTGGGAAAGAAAGTTCAATTATGTTAAAATCAGAAAGTAACGTTCGCATGAAGAAACATGTTAGAAAATAATACCCTCTTAAAAGCCCTTATTACAAACTGATTATAATAAAAAGAAAATTCCAATTCTTACGATGTAACATAAAATTTAGTTATAAAGATGAAATTATATTTTCCCTCTAATGACATCGAATTAAGGCAGTACAATCTCGTTTATCATGTAAAGCAATTTTTCACAAAAAGAGAAAGAAGTTAGTGTCATTTCCCAGTTGAACAGTTTTGCACGCATACTGCCTGAATCGCCGTGCCTCGAGGTGTTTAATAGACGTCGGACGAATAGCTCTTCTTTTACAGGGCGTCGTACATCAAAAGCAATCAAAATATAACACCAATGACGTCCAACGGCCATGCCTTTGTCCAAGTTGTGGACTTGACTTGCCTTTGTTGATCGGTTTCCATGGAAACGAATATAATTATTCCCGTCTCGTACGGCTTCCTTGTATTTGCCATGGTTGCAGTCAAGACCGGGCAGTCCCATGCAAAAATCATTAGAGGGTCGGCTGCTAATAGTGTTGCATTTTGCACGATTTTAAAACCCAGTAGCAACTTAAAAATGATTTGATGAAGATGGTTTTTTTTAAATTTATTCCTCCTTTTTATTTAAATAATCTTGATTGTTTATTTAATCATAATGTTTCCAATATCTTTTGGAAAGTAGGATTTTGCTTTTTTAGATTTAAACAACCATGTTTGTTTGTTTAGGCACAATGTTTCCAATATATTTAGGAAATGGTATTTTCTGTTATTTGACAGAAGAAAAATGTGCGTGACTCTTTGCATTTACTAGTGTTATTCGGGTGAATTCTGATTATTCAATTTTCAAACACATTTATATTTATTATTATTTTTTTTTTATTTATCTCGTTTACTTTAATCTGAATATCTGCCTCTGTTAAGTAATGACCATAACTCATAAATTCGATATCTTTAATAGATATTATTGATATTAGATGCAGGGTTGAGATTTATAACATTTTATCACTAGAGATTAAATCTGAAATCGAGTGATTTCCCATTTATGTAGAAATGGAAAAAATAATCGGAGTCTTTTCATTACAAGAAAACAAAAAAGACCATTGAAATTCTTTAAAAATCAAAGATATAACGAAATTTATAGTTATTTTGCATTTCTTATCTATTAATGACAAAAACATGTAAGTATAAAAAATTATCCGGACATTCGAAAGAAAATGAAATTACCATAGTCTCATTGATTATCAATTAATGATATTTTACTAAATTTGGCGTTTAAAACAAATCATTTGGATAAAAATGAGATTATCAAACTTTTTAAAACATTTTTATGTTTTTAACTTTCGTCCCATTAGTTTCGGCCTATTGAAATCTAAAACCCACCTTTATTATCCCTTTAAAATTAATAATAATAATAAAAACTTTTGAGATATAATGATTTTATTTCAGCACATTTTTTTCTCATTATAATTAATTCTTAAATACTTTTAAAAGTACATTTTATTGTTTTAGTTTCTGTAGTTATTATCTCACATTTCCGAATGTTGCTAAGCTCATTTTTATGAGTTTATCATCATTATATAAAGATGAGTAACTTTTTAAAATTAACATTAAGATAGATTTCTAAAATATTACCACGAAGTTTCAAAGCAGGGGTATGAATATCCTTTAATTTTTATCCTTTTTTTACAAAAAAAAAGTTTCTAAAAATTTGCCATTCATGTAAAGCATGAATCATTTAAAAAGATAATATTCAATTATGTAGAAAAAAGTTTCTTGAATTTACCGTTCCTCCCGACAATTTTTTTTTTTTTTTTGTCCAGAAAAATAATTTGGTACAATTTTTCCTTACTAAATATACTGAAAAATGTCGAAAACAAATCTAAATGTAAGAAAATGCATGGATTAAAAATAATTTTTAAGAAAAATTAAAATGTTATGTGCAAGGAAGATTTTTTTTTTTTTTTTGTATTTTTGCTTACAAATATTAAAAATGTGAAAATTTAATTCTAAGAGTTTCACCATAAAAATTGTTTTTTTTTTTCATTGTTTAGTTTCTTATAATTTAAGATGCTCGTTAATATTATCTCCATTCCTTTATAATCGTAAGTAAGCATGAATCATAATCATAAATTTCAAATGACAAATGCAAAAAATAAACCTAGTCAATGGAGTAAAAATTAAACATTACATATTCCTTGAATTAATCAGCCATAAAAAATAGAAAAATAAGTTTTGATAACAGAATAAAGCAGTGGAAACAATATTTATTCTTTAACATAATTCGCATTTGTTTTAAAAAGATCAAGATTATTTGTTATTTATATCATCATCTTTCAATAGGAAATCATATAATATATTACTTCATAATATTCATTATAGAATAAGTCGAATAGCCATTAGAATATTATTCATCGAAAAGTGAAAATTTAATATTTCAGCTAGAAATAAGATTTTGTTGCCACAATATTTTATGCCGGTAAGTAATATATTCGTTTATCGGTTACCCTAATAAACGAGCTCAGACGTATTTGATTACAGGTCATTAATTTAGAATACGACTTCATCTAACATCCTGATAAAGATTTTTCCGTGTCTATTAGAGTCATAAAACGGAAATGACTGCTTTAATAAAGGGGAGAACACAAAGGCCTTTGTTTTACCATCAGCGTTTAGCCGATGTGCAGGTGGACATTTTAGAATACGATTTGAGTATTTTCTTCTGTTTAGAAATGAAGCTCAGAAATGAAAAACAGTATTTCATTTATGATTTGAAAGAATTCATAATTTTAATCCGATTCGGCAAGGAAATTTGAAAACAAATAAGAGCTCGAGCCGTGTTATAATATTATGATGAATGGTTTATGCAGTGAAAAATATTTAATTTTAAAATGAGGCAATAGTTTTTATTTATTTTTTATTGAGATCTAATTTTTTTTAAATACCATATTAACATATAATAAAAAAATTAATTCAATTCCTACTTAGAGGCACAAAGAAAATTTTACTTTTTATTAAATAATTATCAAAAAATTATTAAGTAAAAAATATTATTGATTTTAGCTAGAATTGAACTCACGTTCTTCACCTTCATGTAAAAAATACTGAAATTCTTGCTTTTTATCGAATTCTTGCATTTTATCTGTTAACTTCAATTTCCATTGTTAACTGCTAAAATTCTATTTAAAGCATTAAAAAATTAATTAAATTTAATTGATAAATTGATATTTGAAAGAGACTGAATTATCCTCAAATGTCATCCTGTATTTACCAAAAATGTAATTAAAAACAGTATATTAACCAAATATATATTTGAGCTAATTTTAAAAAATATATTTGAGCTTGAATCGATGAATAAAAAGTATTTTATAAAAGAGTAATATTTGAACATGATATATCGGATATCGGAAGAGTGTGAACTAGTAGTAGAAATCACTTTAAATTTACATTTATTTTTGGCTGCTATTCAAATATAGTGATATTTAGTATTTTTAAAACTAATACTTTTATCATATATGAAATGAATAGAATTTGCATTTGTTGTTTCAAAGTCTTCAAGGATAGCTATTTTTACTTATATTTTTAAATATGATATTAAAAAATATAAGAAATATCACGTTTTGCATTATCACATTTTGCAATAAAATGTATCTCATTTTGAAAAAAAAAAATTGATTATATATCAAATTTATTGATTTGGTATTTGTTGCTTCAAACTCTTCAATGATTGCAATTTTTACTAATATTTTTAAATATAAAATTTTTAGTTCGATTCAGTTTCGCCCTGCTCTCTAAAATGAACTTGATATTAACTAAATTAATATTACAAATAAGTAAAAAAGCACAAAAATCAATGAGTAAAGATGAACAAAATTGAAGCCATATCTTGAAGGGATAATTAATCGAAAATAATTGATAATAAAGACTTAAAGCAGAAATTTATTTTTATTTGGATATTTTATTACTTTTTTCTCCTATTTTTGTATTTATATATTTTATCAATAATTCAAAATTTACAGATTGTTTTTTTTTAATTTTATAATTACATCAAATACAGCATTCGTATGGAAAGCTAATCTTCAAAAAATTAGCGCGTATCTTGCTGTAACTAAATGCATGCTTAACAAAGAATTTTACATAATATTTCACAAAAGAATTTACGAGTTGTTCTAGTTTTTCAAATATTAGATAATATATGTATAAGACGTATTGCATAGTTGTCAAATGATATTCTAATGAATTCCTTGTTTTTAAATGTCTTCAAAAAACACCTAACATTTTTCTTATTTAATTTACCAAACATTAGAAAGAAAAAAAATTAGTAACTTCTTAGCATTTCACCTGTGTCTCTTCCCTTACATTAGAATATCTCATTTTAGATTTTATTTTCATGCTAGAAGTCCGTTCTTTAAAATATTCTAAAAATTCAAAGGTCACAATACAGAAACTTTATTTCAAAAAAGTTTGATTTATACAATACTATATCACTTACGTTTTGCAAAATAATCGTATTTGAATATCTTTATCATAATATATTAAACTAATATTTAAGATTTGTAGAATTCACCTTTCGATGGTTGTTCAAAAATCTGAAAACTTGAAATTTTTTGAGAATTTCGTTCATGGTTAAATTTTTTTATTATGTATAAGCATGAACGATTTGAAATAATGATTGATTGAGAAAATAAGTGGATAGTAAAAAAAAATTAAATGTAAAAATTTTCAAACTGACAGAATTCAAATAAACACTGAAAAAAATATTCACGAAATCGAAAAGGAATAATTGTGCAAATCATTTATCTGAAATATTTTAAAGGCATATATATAGGAGGCTGCTTAATTTTGTTGATTAATTAACAATTATCAACATCATGTTAGGTTAATCTTATGTTATGTAGAAATATATTATTATTATATTATAAATGATCAATCAGTGGATAAAAATTATAGGTTTTATAACAGAATTCAGATATTAGTTAATAAATATATTTTCTGAAGAGATAACTTTTAGTTTAGTAATTCTGACAGTCGTGAATGAATCGCAGGATTTTCATATCTAACATATAATTACAGAATTAGATGTCGTGCGTAAAGTCCAGTTCTATTGACCTGTGCACACCTTCAGACAGGCAAAGGATTTTCTCCTCTCTTCTAATTTTCAGGAGTTCTTTGATGCATGTTCAGTTTACCGAAAATTTGAGAGAAACTCAAGACCTATGTCTACAGGCGAGGATGGTCATCTAAAGGGCTAGTCGGCAGGTTTATGACCAAATCCATAAAGCATAGGTAGTCGGAAAGCAGTTAAAATGGTAAACAGTTACGTAATCGAACTATGTATCTATTTATATGAATTTCAAATGATAACCTTGAATTGATTTCAACTTCATTATCCTCTTCCCACACCATAATATAATTTCTTTTAGTCATAGTAATGAAAGAAATTTCAAATTGCAACTAAACTCTGTGTAAAAGAAGAACAAATCAACTAATTTTTATCGATTATTGGTTCAATTTCATGCACATGCACATATAATTCTTACAATACTGACAGATTGAGGTTGATATTTTATTTAAGACTTGAAGGGAGAAAAACAAGATAGGCTCGACTACCCAACCATGTGGAAAACTTCTCTGATTGAAGTAATCCATCTATCACATTTGACAAAGGAAACATAAATAACTACTTCAACTTGACAAAACATTTCCAGGGTGATACTGAAGCAGCATCAGAGAGCGATTTCCTGTTCCTGAAATACGGGGATAAAATTTAAAGAGGGCCCATTTGATTATTAAACAGAGATAATATAATCTTGGTTAGATCATTTATTTTGAGCTCATGGTTAAATATAGATTATGTATCATTATTAGATAATTTTCCAATGCATTCAAAATGAAGAAGATATTGTGATAGTGATTGTGTTTAGAGATGCAATTTTTAAAGATAAAAGCACTATGAAGACATCATGGGGAATGTGATTGTCCTTCGAGTTATAACTGTTGAAAAAATAATAATAATAGTTTATTGAAATAACTAATAAGTAAAGGTATATTTATAAGTAAAGGTTACTTCAGTAAAGAATTATTATTTAAATTAACAAAGATCTGAATGCATTTAATTGAAGAAGAAAATTAAAGCCCTGTATGAAATTAATATTGTTAATGGATTCTGATTTAAGTGTGAAATTTTATATTTATAAATTCATTACTTCCATGATCATTCGTAAAAGCATTCGACTTTAAGAATGATTTTTTGAATACAACGATTCGATACAAATACTTTTTCGATAAGAATGATAGTTCTTCATAATTAATAATTCATTCCATCTGAATGGTGTTTCATTATAAGTTCGCTACGAATTATATCGAATCGAATATAAGGATTCAATATGTAGATCGCTATATACGATATATCCGATCTATCTCTTATAACTGAAAGCAACAAAATATAATTTTGAATTAGGAATGATGAATTAATTGTACAATTTGCATTAAGTAGTTAAATAGTTCTGAAAACCTAATTCTTTCTTCACTTGATGGCGAACATGGTTTTTGTATTGCAATTTAGCACTTTTTAGAGTCATAAAAAATTTTGCTTTCATTTATCATTTATGGTAGTTTAAGTAGTACTATTTAAATGCTCTCTGCGAAATTTTATTAATTAATTTGAATTCACAGATTCAGGACATACATTTTTTACAAGGTAATGGAATTTCTTATGATATCCACAAAATTGATGAGCATGATTTGATACCTCTCATTGCATTAGTAATTATCCTCTAAATCATGTTTTGTTAAATTTTTTGACGGCATCTTAAATAAAAATTATTTTATTTCATTATTGTCTTTTGCCCAAGCTCGCTTACATGGAATTATACTGAAAAAATATTAAAAAAAATAGCATTTGTGTTTTAAGTACCATTTAATAGTTAAAACAACAGGAATAAAATAATATTTCTTATTGAAAATTTATTTTTACATTTTTACTTTTGATTGATTCTTCTAATTCAAGTTCAGAAAAATTTTCCATTTTTTTAAACTTATGCAATGATTATCATCATTACAGATTTTACAATTTTTTTATAAAAAATATAATTTTTAATTAATTGATTTCAACAATTTACTCAACATTTTTTACCATTAATTTCATTTTATAAATATTTTTGTATTAACAAATTAATAATCAACGTTAAGGGTACAGGTAAGTAAAACTATGCGTTGTCATTAATGTATTATTTAAAAAATTCAAGAGATCTTAGACCTAAGAATTTAATACTATCCGTTCTCCATTGAATATTAAAGATGTTTCCGCAAAAAAAATATATCTATCAAATTCGCAGATGTTATGAATAAGAATATTCTAAACTTTATATCTAACGACACTGGCTTCTTTTACAAAGAAAAATTTATTTTTTACTGCACCGATCAACAATCTTTATAACTATTTTAAGTAATAATATGATAAAATTGGAACTGAAAAACTCGGATTGGAATTATCAAGATATAAGAATATTTTACAGTAATATAAATAGATTATATTTGCAGTAATATAATTAGATTAATCTGCACCTTCTAATTATTATAACATTTATATCTTTATTTCTATTGCAATTTGTAAGACACTTGTAATAGATGATTCAATTTAATCTTTAGAGATGCCGTCTATTTTTAACAAGTATTGTATTATATTCTATTAAACAAACTCACATCTCATGTGAAACTTTCAAATGGGAATAAATAGAAATAAATTGAAAATCCTTTTGAACAAAAGGGAAATTTTATCTTATTGTAGAAATGGATATTGTAGTACATGGATTTTAGCGTGCTCTTTAGAAAAATGACAGTATATTTGAATAATCAAATTTGATGGTGATAAGCGGAAGTAAAACAGCAGGGAAATATCGGAAATTTGCATTTATGTAATACATTATCTATAACAATTGGTACATTGGTACATCTGGTTGCTGTTGCATTCAAAATGATATCATACGAAACTTTGAAATTACGGATAAAACTATATTTGTTCGTTTTTAAACTAGGCTGCAATTTCCTTTTTTATTTTATTAATTCCCAAAATGTCCATAATACGTTCTTTGAGGAAATATTAATTATAGTATAAAATGTTTAACCAGAATTATTTAATGTTGAACAAACGAACGAAATTTTATAATTATCAAACACTGTTTTTGTTTGCAATTTAATATGTAACTTATTAAATATTTAAAATCTACTGCTATTAGAGTGATTCTTTTTTCTATATATAAAAATAGCATAGAAATGTATTTAAAGAAGAATTGTTCCATAAAACTAATTAAAACACATTTTATTTTACGAAAGTTTTTACTTAAAAAGTTGTTTCTTTTCCTCCTGTCAACCGATTTCATGAACTGAACTTTCTGAGAGAATACATTTATATTTTGAACTATAACGTTGATAGTATATATAAAATTATTGAAATCATAAGAGTAAAAGAAAGAATATATTCAAGAATGCTACATAATCTATGCTAGATAAAATAAATTCTTAAAATTCAATTCAAAAACTAGGAATATAAGTCAGAAATTCACTTTTTTTAAATCTGTATTCGAAAATCGTTTGACGTTTAAAAAACGTCAAAAGTAATGGTTCCAAGAAAAAAAATGCCGTGTTTATTTATTTTCTATAATCTGAGCTTGAATGGTACTGATACTTTTTCTGCGTTATAGCTCATTTGATTAAAACTTTTAAATTAGGCATGTTTTAATGTACATAGACGAATGTACCTGATTACATAGACGAATTTGCATTTATGTGGAATATCATTCGGGAAAAAAATTTGCTGTCATTCGAAAACATTTAGTGCATACAAATGCAAAAAAATAATAAACTTGATGTCTGAAGTACATTAGAATTGATTTGCACGAATCAGAGCTTTCAAAACCCGAGACAATTTTCAATAGCTTTTTTTAGTTTTATAAAATACGAAACAATAGAAACCAACCACGATTATTAGCCATTTATTTCAAAATTACAAGCTCTTATGAATCTTTTTTTTAATATTGCTTGAACACTATCATAACATAAAATTCTTTTTCGCACAAATATTTGCGGTTATTCTGTATTTTTTTAAAAAATATTACTGCAACTGAAACAATTCAACTGCATCATGTCAGAGTTCTTTTTACTGAATGTCTAACAAAAGCTGGGCGTGTGGTGTGATTAAATTACAAGCTTGTTGGGATCGGTGTTTGCACACTCCAGATATCGATAAAGGGTCGCGTGAAACACAGTCTTTTTCTCGCATGGCCTCGTACTTAGAACATGGAAGATGGGCTTGCTGATGCATATGCAGTTATGCAAATATTTCGCGTGCAGAGAAGGATTTCTCAAACGGTAGCAAGGCACGAATTTTCTTGGGGTTCATCGGGCCAGCGATTTGAAAGAAGAAATTTCGGGATTTCTCGGTTGTTACTGAACAACTTTGAATTTTGTTAAATATAAATATCATAAATATATATTCCTTTACAAATTGCAAGCATTTTATATCAAATAATATTCTGATTGCTAAAACGTAACGATCAGTTTGTAACACCATTTATTATAAAAATTTTGCCATTTTTAAATCGAATGATGCCATTTTAGTAGAATTTCTATTAATCTTTACAAATTAGATTATAAAGATATATAGATTCAAGTCTTGATCTTCGAGTTCTTGATATGATATAATGCTCCTTAAACTTTTACATCAGGTAATTTCGTCTCAGTTGCAAATATCCCTCTCAAAAACACTTATTTCAATCCTACAAACTTAAATTTAATTAGAAAGAAAAGAAAATAATTATTAAAGCAATAATTAATGATTCACAGGAATCATATTTGAAAAAAATATTTTTCTTTAATGTTAAAATTACTTGAATATAGTTAAGTCTAGCAAAATAATTCTTTTGCTTCTCACTACTTTACTACTGGTACTGACACAAAATGTTGTTGACGTCTTTGGTGATTATTTTATACTAAATATGAGTAGAAATGATCTGCCTCTAAGACTAATAACATTCAATAACAAAATAAGCTTGTGCAAGTTAAATTTCTCTTTTGTGTTTTGTGCGAAATATAGTCGGAAAATACTCTTAAAATATTGTTTAAATAGAAAAAATTATATGGCAAACTGATAGATACCACTGGTAAGTTAATTGTA
Source organism: Argiope trifasciata (assembly GCA_026543055.1). Classification (NCBI taxonomy): domain Eukaryota; kingdom Metazoa; phylum Arthropoda; class Arachnida; order Araneae; family Araneidae; genus Argiope; species Argiope trifasciata. Next base: position 1,324,213 of record JAPMOQ010001126.1, on the reverse strand, counting down.
TGAATTTTAAGATGATTTAAAAATTATTATTGTATCGTAATATTTTGGAAAGTTATTGATGAAAACGACAAATTTCATTAAATTTTAATTGATTAAAATTCTAATTCGGATTTCAAAAAAATATCATTCTGAAATACATATTCCCATTCTCCAAAGTGTAAATGCAATAAGTCTGGCTGTTCTATATCAGACGGTCTTGATCCGGCCTATAAAACTAAAACTCACAAAACAAACAAACATTCATTTTTATTATAATAAAAGATGAAGATGACAAACATATTTTCTGTCAGTGTTTCTACAAAAACCAAATGCGGTTCAGACCTCATTTAAAATTGGCATCTATGCTTATTGATGCTTCGTTGATTTATTAAAAAGGCTTTTCCAAAATAATGGTTAGAAACAAAGATTAAACAATAGGTTGTTGATTTCTTAGCATTCAAAAAAATGTAAACATTGTGAAACAACTATTCTACTGCTGAT
>JAPMOQ010001126.1:1292083-1313166 GCA_026543055.1 Argiope trifasciata | reverse complement strand
CCCCCCCCCCTGCGCAAGATGGATAGAATATCACATCGGTATTCCCTACGGTAACGTTCCTTCGGAATCTACAGTAGTTCCAACTACACACCTACCCTGAGGGCAGGCGCTCCCATATACACCTCGACGACAACTCATGATTTAGAACGATTTCTTGGAAGGGGGGCGTACATTGTTTAGTGTCCTTTCCCTGGCCGGTCCGTTTGACAAATGTACCTGGATCAAAATCCGGGTGGAGTTACTAGAACAGAAATTCGGCGACTGCGTCTCGAATGCCGGTAGTCATTTAAATGGTTAAATGGGTGTTGCTGAAGCTGTACCCTAAAACGCTAAGCGCCTGCGCCAGGAGAAAAAAAGGTAAGATTTTTTCGGTAATTATTATGTATCTGCCTCCCCTCACCCCTCCTTTCTTGTGTGGTGGTACCAATTTTCGGTAATTTGGTCGAGTTGTTAGGTACCATGAATCATGTGTGTGTGTGTATCTTTGGTTATTAAATGTGAAACGTCATTGACAATTTTGTTGCGAATGTTTGTGGCCTTCAAAATTGTTTGCCATTCCTTTTTGAGATAACTTAGGTTTATATAAGAGTAATCTGATTTTCGGCTACAAGAACCAAATTTGGCCAAACTCTGCCAATCAAAAAATAAAATATAAGAAACGGGCCTTCGACTTATAATACATACACATATTCATTAATAAATTACGGTTATGCCATTTAGATGCTTATAGAGTTTCCAAGAATTATAGAAACTAGTATTTTTTTTTAAAAAAAAAGATGCTTTCATCTATTTTATTTCCCAGTAAATTATTTGTTAATTAAGAATTGAATACTCCATTCACTCTTAAATAGATACTTGAAATCAATTCTTAAAAAGTTTTCCTACTTAGGTCAACAAAGAAAAAAAATATTTCATTTACTTTTTGTTAAATAATTATTAAAAAAATTATTAAGAATCAAAAAATTATTGATTTTCACAAGAACTGAACTCGCAATTTTCTCCACGTGAAGAATACTGAAATCTTTGCATTTTACCGAATGAGCTACTGCCTGTTGATTTAAATTTTCATTACCAACTACTCTATTTAAAGTATTAAAAATTATTTAAATTTAATTAATGAGTTAATATTTGAAAAACACTGTGTTATTACACTGTGTTACACAAAAAAAAGTTATTAACGATTGAAAATTTGAGCAAGATATATAAATTCATAGGGAGAGTATGAACTAATAATAGGAATCGAAAAAGCAAGTTTAAATCTGCTTTTTTCACAGAATCATCAGTTAATTAAGAAATAAAAGATCGATGCTTGATACTAGAAGTAGACCCGAAATAGTAATAATGCTAATTTAGAAAAGAATGGCTTATATTTAATTTGTAACTAAAAAATTATTTTAAATAAATAACTAAATAAAATGCCCCCTTAATCAGATAGCAGCATGTTTATTCTTAAAACTCTTGAAAGGTTAATAGAAAAGCAAGTTTGATCCATTCTGCACTTATGGTAAATAACTTGTTCGATAAGAATTTTTAAAAAAAACTGTATCCATAATTAGAAAAATCCTTTTTTTTACGATGCTTGTTCTATGAAAAAAAAAACATAAATTTACTCTTGATCTCTTAATATAGCATGCATTTTTTACGTTATTAAGAACGTTTATTACGTTATTTTAAGAGCCTTATTTATGTGAGCGAAATTGAAACGATTTGTTCATTAAAATTCTGCCTGGCTGAACGCTTATAGCACTAATAATGAATACAGTGCCAGTGACCTTTCTGTCTTCAAACACATTATAATTCATGTACACTATATCGGTCATTTATTTCAATTTTTCAAGTTTGCAAAATTTTTTAATGCGTAATTCCTTATAAAAATACCAAAATTTTATGCTAATAAGATATTTTAAGAACCGCTCATTAAAATTCTGCCCATGTGAACTGCTTCTAGCATTAATTGCGATCACAGTGCTACTGACCTTTCTGCTGTCATTTCAAGTTCATTATAATTCATGTTCATTATATCGGTCATCTACATCAATTTTACCTATTTTCAATTGTACAAAACCTACTTAATGCATAATTCCCTTAAAATATCTAAAATTTTTAATGTTATTGGTTCATGAAATTATTTTGGGATTCGGAAAACCTCATGTATTATTTTGAAAGTTATTGTGTAAATCGCCATTCTTGCAACTTTCCGATAGATAAGAATTCCATTTCTGAAATATTTTGGATATTATCATTGAAAACAGTCGCACTAATTCCCGAGCTTCCATTTGATGACGCTAACAGAAATAAAATGACACTGACTTATGTCCGATCTACAGTATGACATTATAGAATAGAAAAATTAATAAATCGCTGATAGCGCAGTGATAATTCTTCAGATCATAAAGTTAATGCAATAATTTAAATCAATAAATAGCTTAACACTACCAAAAATTAATCCCGAAAATGCAATGAGAAAATGGTGCTTTCCAATTCTGATTCTTGACTCTTAAATCAATCCGAATTTGTTATGAAGCAGCTTTGGCACAATGGATAGAAAATATATTTCTCCAAACCCCTGTTTCTTTGTTTACATGATTGGATTCCTTTGATTAGTCATGAAACTAATAACTAAACTAAAATTGAAACCACATTATGTACACGGTAATGTATATAATTTCTTCTAACAATGCAACTGATTGAGGGATACAAGACTTTAGTCTCTCAAGTAATGACCATACAAATGCTGTATCAATAGAATTTTTCTTCCTGCATATGGTAGGGTACCACTATTTACCACTGAACTTAGAAAATTTCATTTTCTAGCAAACATTATTTGCATGTTTTCTTATCACTACGAAGCTGATTTTAATTTTGAGACTTATTGCATCTTCAGTAAATATCTAACTTAGTAAGTAACATCTTTCACAAATAACTAGCCGCGTTTGGTGCCCGGTTATTTCACAGACATTATTAATTGTTTTACACTTCATTTAAATCTCTTGTGAATGATTTGATGCTCATGTTTCTTTAAACAAGGAATTTTTAAGCTTGAGATTGTAGTAAACATTAAAATACCCTTATATCTGCCACGCCGGGAGGGGCACCTCGAAATGAGGATGAGATGCTTCCGGTATGGTGATTGGATCTCACCAACTCGGTGGGTACAATAAAAGCTGGGGGCACTGACCCTCCCATCAATGTTGAGACGTACTCCTTTCGGGGAGGGTTGCACCGTGACCGGTGATGGCCATTATGACTCAACCTCAGTTCTCGCCAGTGTTGCTGTTGCGGCGGCCCTTGCGAGGTTTCACCCGTGCACCTTAGGGCTGGTCGGAGGTCAGTTAGTTGGCTTACCCCTATATTTGTACTAATTATTATGAACATGAAGTTTTCTAAAGGTTTTGAAATTCGTGATAATAAAGCATCATTGATTCGAAATTCAACTTTTCCTTGTCTTTTCGGTAACATGGCCACTTTTTGAGTTCTCATGTAAATTATGCAAATAATATCCTCAACAGCTTTTTTTTATATTTAGCTTTCAATAATAGAAAAAAATTAAATAAATACTTAAAAAGATAAAGAAAGCGGTTTGAATTTCAGGGCAAAAATTTAAATGATCGTTAAATATTATATAAAAAAATACTTTTTTTAAAAAATTGGCAAAATTCAGGAAAAGTTGTTGCAATAACTAAACCATTAACAGATTTTGAATTATTACAGGGAAAGTTAAAAGTTTTCTTCAATTTGATTAATTAAATTCCTAATTAAAATTTCAAAAAGGGGTGCTTTAAGTGCATATTCTGGCCTCCAAAGCATGTTTGTTCCAAAATATGGCAGAAGCAGGCTGTTATATGTAGAATACCAACAGACATTTCAACACATCCACTTCTATTATTATTAAAAGTTTAAAAGAACATGTGCAATTTTTGATTGGAAATACACTTAGTTATCCCATAAACAGTCAAAAGTGAAATTTAATCTTGTTGTTCATCTGCATTGAGCCAGTGGAAAAAAAAACCAATTTCTCCGCTAAAGGTTATTGCTAATTTGAAATACGCTAAGTTACTCCTAAAGGGCTCAGAAGTATATATTCCCGTTTCCACAGTATATCGGTGCCAAATTTGACTGTTTTAGGTAAAGAAATCTGTTTTATAGTCAACCATCTGACACAAAACACATCCTTTTTTATTATTGGCAGAAATTTGTAATAACGTGAGTAATTGCTGAATGGAAATACACTAGGCAAGCCCATGTGCAGCCAAAAGTGAATTTTAATCCTATTTTTCATCTGCGTGAAACAAGGGGAAAAATTCTCAATTTCTTCTCTAAGAGTAATTTCTAATTGGAAATAAGTTAGGTTACTCTATGAAAAGATGAATGAGGATTTTTATCTTATCATGTGTGTAAATTTTTCTAATTTTTCAACTAAGGGTAACTGCTGATTGGATATGCACTAGGTTAGTCAAAGAACAGTTAAAAGTGAATTTTGAACCTTATTGTCCTTCTGCGTGAAACCAAGAAAAACAAATTTATAATTTCTCCGCTAAAGAAAATTGCTAATTGATAATACGCTAGATTACACCATGAACAGTCAAAAGTGATTTTTAATTTCATCGTTTTTCTGCGTAAAATCAGGGGGGAAAAACCCTCCCAATTTCTCCTTTGAGGGTAATTTCTAATGGAGAAAAAAACGAAGTTACCCCAGAAACAGTTAAAAGTGAATTTTAACATTATTGTTCTTCTGTGTGAAACCAAGGAAAAAAAAATCCCTATTTCTCCACTAAAATTTCTTTATTAAAAGCATTCACTGAGATTCCACTTCTACATTTATTAAAAACTGGTATGATTTCATCTATATTATTTTAAATTACTTTACCAGCACAAAGTGACAAACGTCTATAAGGATATCTACCCGAGTTTAATTGTCCACACCACGTTTTTAAAAATTTCGTATTCAACTCTCCCAATTAGTCTGTGGGCAAAATCCGACTCTAGGATCCTCAGGGCGCTAAAGCTCACTTCCTGCCCTCTGACATCTCCCAAACTAGCTGTTAATGATAATTCGAACGAATTTCAACCCAATAACACGTAACGTATAATTAATGCCGATAAATATCTGAAGGTTATTTATCATCACTTGTCCCCGCTGGAAGACATCTGCCACGTGCAAAACACCCCTCACGCGAAGTGAAAGGTCAGGGGAAACTGACATATGCTTTCTCTGTGACGACCCCGCCCCATTCCAAAACTCATTCCAGACTCCGATGGGATTCTTTTTAACCAAATGCCTATCACCATATCGAAAACAATTGGGACTTTAAGCTTCTTTTTGGATTTGAGTACAAATTCATTCGATAGTCAGGATTATTATAAAAGTTGTCAGTCATACAATCTGGACTAATAATTATGAGATTCATTTTATTGAAACAGTGTAACAATCATTGTGATGGGGCGATGCAGAAACCCGAAATTACCAAATGTTTTTTTGTCTGTTAAGGCAAAAAGCAGTCATTATGCATGTAACTTTTATTCTTTTCAACTCATCAAAAGAAGTGACAAGCATACAAAAGATCATAATTTTCAGTCTCGGAAAAATTTGAATCTTAGATCAGAAAGCCCTAAAAAAAATTTCCTTTCTCATGATCAAATGTCCATCAGAAAACTTTTGATATAATTAAGAAATCGGAAAACAAATTGAAAAATGAAGTATTCATAAATTGTAATTAAAAGAAAATTAGTGAGATTATAATTATTTTAGAAATAGTTTTTTATATATATATTTTTTCACTTAGCAAAGACAGATGTATCTCACGTCGTATGTTTAGCACGTGATATGGATTTGTTGATGCGTGATTTTTAACACGTGATATTGACTATAATATCAATTAATATTCACAAATATTGAGCAGTACAGTTTTTAAATCCATTGCAAGTTAGCAAGAGTTTTGACATTACTATATAGATTTCAATAACTTGTCATTTTATTTTAGCTTACATGGATTATTACTTTGAACAATTAAGCAACAATTAGAAAAAAATTGCATGGATTATTATTGTTTGATACATGGTCTTTGGAAGTTGCTAATGAAGTATTTATTGTACAAGATAACTCTACCTTGGCCAAATATCACCTTTCTGCATTGTTACAGACGAGCATAAATTTTCAATTGGTGAAATGCTACAAAAGCTATAAAGGATTAAACTTTATACTGCTTAAGCGGGTTAAAAGATCATCTGAGAAAAAATGTAATATTTCAAAATTTTCATATGATTTCCAGATTTCTATTAGTCAGAGGGGCATTTAACATTTCTGCGACCCAGATAAGTCGAGTTATGAAACTTTGAATATCTTCATTTTAATAGAACCAATGGCAATATCCTATAAACAGAATGCATTAGTTCAGGGATCTTTGAAATGGTTGAAAATCTAATTTCACTACTAAGTAATGATTACTAAAAGTTCAGGACTTAGCTTGTTTTAACCGAGATGTGGAAAACTTTTTATTGAGTTTAGCGCATTAAAATATTTTGTCAAATATAACTAAAAATACCTGGGGGGATATATAAAAGATATCTCAATTTTTGAAATAAAACATTTGTTTTTCACAAACAATATAATTTTCTGCTTCTTCTTTATAGCCATTTCCCAAATGGGTGCTTATGCCTAAAATTCTAATGAGTTAACAAGACACGGCTATCAGATACAGTTAATGTAGATATTTCATATCCTTAAAGTTTGATAATTACGCTGAAAGATGAGATGAAAGAGACAATTGTGACACATCATTTGATAAAAACAATTCTGTTTTGTTTGTTTGTTTTTTAATTATAGAACAGATGATCTAACGATAGTGGTACATGAAAGCTTGTATGATGGATATAAAGCTACCTGTAGGAAAAAGTTTGGATGGTGGATAGAAGCTAACTATGGAAGAAAATTTGGATGATGGGAAGAAGCTAGCTATAAAAGAAAGTTTGAGTGGTGGTTATAAAATACTTATAAAATAAATTTTGGATAATGGAAATATGGTACCTATAGAAGAAAGTTTGGATGTGGATTTAATCTACCTATAGAAGGATATAAGGAATGTACACAAAATACCTTTCATACATTTTCGAAATAATTTATTAATTAAAAATTATAGATTCTGTTACCATTTATCAAATGGCATTCAATTATTATTAAAAAGATCAATTAAAAATAGACTGAAAATACAAATTTTATAAATAATTAAGGAATGAATATTTCTACTGATAATGGTAGTCTTTGGCCGAAGTGCTGCAATCTTAAAGGGAAAAATGATTCATTAGTTTAGACTTCGTCTAATTAAATTTGGTTACCTAAAAACTATTCATTTGTTGATAATTGAGGTGATTCTCATTATGATAGCATGGCAATTTTCTTTCAAAGGAAGGAATTTCGAATTTTTCAATTTGAAGGAAAACTTTGATTACTTTGTCCTTTCTTTAGCTTCTATAAAAGGCAGCAAAAAAAATAGGTGAATTGAGGCAGAGGATAGAATTTTAAACACACATAACTATATTCAACATTCGTCTGTCCCAGTACAGTGATATTTCTACGTACTAACACTTAGCCCATCCAGGCCTTCCAGCATTCTGCAGCGTTCAGCGAAACAATTGCGATTTGACAAAATAAAAGCAAACCATTGTATGTTGATTTTAATAAAGTTAACAAATGGCCTGCTATTCAAACAGATTATATTTTGCAATATTTAGTAGAAATAAAATAATTTGAATACTTTACACAGTAAACATGAGCTTTGCTATTGAAATGCACTTTTTAATGAGCTTCTGCTATTCCAGACCTTTTATTGATCCTATGATCTGATATCTGCAGATTATTGAAAAACCGATGTACTAAAAGATATCTTTCTGGTATTCTTATCCTATTTTGAATAATTTTAAAACCTAATCTTTTCAATCAAAGAAATTTCAATTATTGATTTAAAGTTAAAAACGGAACCCTCTTTTTTTTAAAAAAAAAAAAGAAAGAAAAAAATAAGAAATAACTAGAAAGACATTTATCCAACTAGATGTATATGCTTATTTCAAGTGGTTTAAAAATTAGCTACTAGGCCATAATGAAAAGTGATCTTCATCGAAAGACTTCTTCACTGCAAGCACTAAAGCAACTCCAAATGGGTTAGTAGATAAATTGAAGTCACAGAAACTTTTGCAAAAGATTTTTTAATCATATAAGATATATAACATTCAAATTGAATTTCATGATATAATGAGTTTTTTATTAAAAATTAACACCTTTAATAAAAAAATCTTTTGTTATTGTAGATTTTCTTAAAGTTTATTAAAGAAACGATTTTAATAGCATTTTAACCTTTGAACCTTTCTGTCTATTGTTGATTAATGATTCACTTTCTTTTTCATTCGAGAATTTTGAATAAACAGCAATTTTTTTAACAAAAATAGAATTTTGAAAAAGTTACCAATAGTTAATGGTTGTAGAGAGAAAAGACATCAATCCTAGATAACATAAATGATTGACTGAATATGCAGAAATATAATAACTAAGTCGATACCAATTGAAGAACTTAATCTATACAAATTGAGTGACTCGATGTAAGGTTTAAAAAGTTTGATTTGAAGAGAAAGTATAATTACAATCTATTTCGGGCAAAATTGAAGTAAATGTCGTCCTTGTAAAAATATTCAATTTATTTTACCTCAATAATACGAGCATTTAAAGCCAATAATTTCAATACTTCGTTAATAAATCTATTTAATAAAATTAAATTCAACTACTTTGAATCGATTTTATCTATTCTATTTGAATCTATTTAAACAAACCTCATTCGATATCTTATTTGAAGAACAATGCAGAGGTGGGCACCTTAATGGGATGAGAAGACGCCTAGGCGGCCGAACCAAGATCCAGATCTTGTTGTTAAGCCGTGTATTGTTGATTTTTCTGGGCTGCTCTGTACAATGAGCAAAATGAAATAATTTTGTTAATTTTTTTTTATGTGTGGGTGTGTAAAAAAATTGTTTTAGATTAGAGTTTCTAGATAACATTTTCAGTGACTTTTTTTTACAGACGAACATCTTTCATTATTACAATTCCATCATAATAATTTTCACAAGGTTTATTTTTGTTGTTGTTGTTGTTCTGGGAAAAATTATAAAATGAAAAATAGTTATCTATAGTTGCAATTACACTTAAATGAAGTAATCATTTTTGCAATTTCACCAGGATTTTTAAGAAAGATATATGAAAAATGTCTCGTATATCTTATTTTCTCACAAATCAAGATTTTCTGTATGTAAAGGATAATCTTAAGTCATTTCATAAGGAAAATTACTCATAACAGTATGAAAAAATTTCTCATTTTATAATTTAAATTTTTCGATATAAAGTGTAAAATGTAAGAAAAAAAGAAATATATAGGTTGGTTTTAGATCCTCAGGACAATCTAATCAAAATTCAAAGGATTAATGTTTGAGGGGTCTGGGTCTAAATAATAACTAAATTGTGGGAACAAAATACTGAAAATTTTTGAACTGAATTCGTCTTCCAGTATTTTCACTATAGAGTCCCAAATCTAGCTTATTTCTTACTAACATACCGTAAAAGACAAGAATAAATTAAAGTTATACTACAAAAGAAAGAATATGAGCAGAAGAACCCAACCTGGGCCGGTGCAGTCAAGATCAAATTTTCTTTTCTCCAGTTTAACATAAAAGTAAAATAGATTATTGAACTGAGGTTTATTGATTATTGAACTGAAGTTTATTGATTATTGAACTGAGGTTTATTGATTATTGAACTGATTGATTGATTATTATGTATTTTTGATTGATTATTGAAATAATACTGACTTTACCTGACTTGAATAATAATACAGACTTTACCAAAATCAGTATCACTGTGCTTTTATGTGTTCCTTGCATCTTTGATTCTGTATTGATGTATTGTAAGCAATTAGAATTCAATTACCAAAACGAGGATTCACGTCGTAAACACGAGAATACCCCTGATAGCATTAGCTGACAACAAGATATAATTTTGCTTACCTATTTCAGTTCATGCATCCAAGGGAACAAAAGTGAGTTGGTTCGCTGGCAAGAAGAGAGCCCCCTCTAGAATCAAAGTCGGCGTGAAGTACTGTACGGAGGCCACAGGGTGGGGAGACTTATGTGACTCTCCAAGACCCTATAATTTAGGATCGCGGGTAGGTGGTTTACTTGCCCTCCCTCTTCCCCTGGCCGGCAAGAGGTGCGGTCAGCTACTGCTGCGAACAGGAAGAACAAAATCAGATAATGGACCTTCAACATGAGTATTCGTGTTGTTGCTTATGGCATGGCAGGTCTTTAAATAGGGGTTTTGCGTCATCGAGGTTCAGCCCAGATTAAAGGTTGATGTCGAGGGCACCGGCGCGTGATTGAACGGTAAACAAGTGACCGTTTGGCTGTCAGCGTCACTTTGAATCGAGTTTTGAGTTTACCTGATGTTTATCCACCCCGAAAAGTAGGTGTTCTTTTAAAGGTGGGTTGAGATTTTTAAAACCAAACCGCACCCTTCATAACTAAGCTTGATGGTTTGAGGTTTGAGCAGTCTAGTCGGAAGTTGAAAGCTGTCAATGTGGGATCGCAATCCGTGAGTTCTACAAGCGAGCATTTTAAAAGCAAAAACGAAAGTTGGAATGGATATCGACACTTGTACATGCTAAATATCATATAGCGTTATTTAAAAGCAATGAAAGTGGGTGGTACAGGAATCATTTCAAATTTATACATGGTAAAGTATGTCGGCATTGATAGGATCTTAAAATGCAGACTTTTAATATAGGGTTAGTAAATTTCAGTTAAAAAATAGCTAATGATTATCACATTAACTTTTCTCAAAAGGAAGGTTATCATTCTAATGAATTTCTTAAACTGTTAATGAACAGTGAAGAAGAAAATTATGAATGTATTATAAAATAACAGACACATACAAATATTACAATATTTTAACAGATTTTTAAGAAAGTTCATGAGTATAAAAATTAACTTTTATGTCTTTATTCCGTCTTAAAAATTAGTTAAAATTTTTGCAACCAACTCATTTTAAAACTATATCTTAAGTAATTTCTGTGACCTGATGATGAATGATAGTTGGTTAAATTTGGAAGGTTATCACAGGGTCATATTTTATACTTAGGTTTAAAGGAAATGCATTGGCGATATTTTATTAGATCTTTTTAAAATTCTTAAGTTATAAAAATAATTTTTATACATAAAGAAAAAAAAATGTTTGAAGTCTTTTATTCCGTCTTAAAATATGTCAAAAATTTTCTAACACATTTCTATACCATAATTTCTGTATCTAGACTTTGAATGATTGCTGACTAAATTTCTAAGGTCATTTTTTACACTAACATCGAGAAAAGGTGCAATGGCACTGTAATGACACTCGAATGAATAGCTGAATCAAAATAGAAAGTTTATTTTAGACTTCTCGGAATTGCATTGCAAAACCCAGTAAAAAATATTTTTGAAGGAATTTTGTCTGTATGAATTATCCATTTGTCTTAGTTAAGTTTAGTTATCTTAACATCCCATTATAAAGCAACACTAATGCTATTTTGAGACGGTCCTCATATTTTTCAATCATGGTCAGATGGCAAGGACGAAGCCTGAGTTGCCCCCCCCCCTTTTTCCACATCACACAGGGGAAGACATTCGACCTGACGAATTTAACGTGCAGCAGATTCCCTTACACAACGGTTCTTTGGTGGAATAGGATGTCGAACCTGAAACCCTCCGGTCACCATAAAGAGACCTTACCATTGGGCGCCGAGGTCTATCTTCCGGCTTAATTATTTTTAAATTATAATTTTTTTAACCTCAATAATGAGAAATTGCTTAAACTATTAAACTACATTGCACATAAAAAAATTAGCTTAGTCTAAAACAAAAAATGCTCTTTTTTCTTATAGTTATTTTCAATTTCTTTTATAGAAGAGCCTTGTTTAAATTGAGAAACAAGCCTTGAAAAGCAGTCAAAAACGAAACTGCTAGGAAATCACAAAAATTTGTTTGCACTAATAACCTTTTCATATGATACTTTAAACTACTTATAAGATTACAAGTTATTTTTTCATATTATTCATCTCGAATCTATTTGGTATTGTAACTTAAACAAGCAATATAAAAAATGAACATTTAATTCAATTCCTACTTAGATCAACAAAGAAAATTTTTATTTTAGTTACTTTTTATTAAATAATTATCAAAAAAAGTAAATATAAAAAAATGATTAATTTCCGGAAAAATTGAACTCGTGTTCTTCACCTTCAGGCGAAAAATATTGAAATCATTCCATTTTACCAATTGAGTTACTGCCGATTAATTTCGATCTGCATTACAAACAGCTAAAACTCTATTTAAAGTATTAAAAATCAATTAAATTTAACTAAGAAATTAATCTAACTAAAGAACATCGTCATCCCCTACAAGCTTCTTCTTGTCGTGTCCGTGTATTCACGGAAAGGGGATGCAGTAGCTTCTGAGGGTAAAGACCCCTGAGCACCCAAAGGGTGCTTGTAGCTCACACACACGACATAACCCTTTTTACGGGGTAGTCGAACTCATTCATACACTTATTTATCCATCCGCAAGTCAGAATTTAGATCCAAATCAGAGACCGACACATCCCTGATTCAATACCCCCAGAGGTTTCGTTTTGTTATGGGAACTTGGAGGACTTTGCAATCTCGACATATTTAACGTGCCCCAACTGCCATTAGCCAACACGGCGGTCTTTGGCCGAGACGAGGACAGAACACGCGACCTTTCGGTTACGAGACTGCCGCTCTACCAACCAGGCTACCGCGGCCCTCCCTACAAGCTTAAAAAATATATTTGAACTCGAGTAGACGAATAAAAAGTATTTTATTAACGATGGAAAATTTGATCAAGATATTTAAATGAGTATATACGGAGAATGTGAACTATTAGTAGGAATTGAAAATAGTGTTCCAATACATTTTGACAGCACTTCTATCGTTCTCAGTTTCAATCTTCAATATATTTCTGCCTTATTGCATTAGTATTTTCTAGGTTACTGGAAAAAAAATTCAATTTTATTATTTTTACTAGTTGTCGGCTTCCTTTTTAGTGTTTATAGTCAGTTAAATCTACAAATATAGATGGAGGGGGGGGGGGATTTGTCACGAGAAAAAAGATTGCTACGACTTTTATTATATAATTGTTTTAATTGCGCAATATTAATCAAAGGTGACATCTATATTGATCATTAAGGAGATATCCGCTTAATGAAATTCATCTTAATTTTTCACATCTTTATTTGATATAATCATTTAATCCCTCTTCACGTTATTTGCAGTCCTATAATTGCCTCACCAATTATTTTTTAATTAATCCATTGCGCTTCTGGCAGCTTAGAAAAAGGATGCAATGCCACATTACTGTTTGAAACAGCTGTTGTCTTGTGATTGTACTTTCATGTAAATCCATTCCATTAAACTTGGTAGGATATAAAAGTCCTGAATAGAAATAAGTTTGTGCTAACATATATAGGTCAATAACAGTTTCGTCTGAAAAATAATTTTTTGGCAATTATTTCTGAATAACTTTAATGATATCCAAAAAATTTAACAATTTCTTGCGAAATACACACTGGTGCAAATGAGTTTATGTCAAGATATTTTATTTGCCTGTTTATAAGAATTTTAAAAAATGCTATTTTTCTATGAATACAAATCTCATAAATTTCGATGAAGAGTTAGGATTCAATTCGTTAGAAAGGAATATATTGAATTTATCCAGTATAAATTTGAAAAGTACCATTATTTTGCCAACAGAAACCTTGTGGTTTAATTCTCTTTTGAAATTAAACTTATTTCTTAAATAGAGAATATTTTAATTGCCCAAAATGCAATGCAAAACTTATGCAAATTAATCTGATTGCCGTAGCTGACATTCAGGACTGTCAGTTTCCGATTTTGGAATTCATTAATTGCTTTGTAGAATGGGAAGAAAGCAAAGAGCCCACGCTCATGAAGAGTAGAAAAAGGTGTGGGGGTCAGCGCTATCCTGTCATTATCTATCATGGCAGTGAGATATTTTCCTCTATTTTCCTTTCTTTTTCTTTTTTTTTCCAACCTTATTAACTTTCTTATGCGATCTGATCTTATCAATATTAAAAGGGGGAAAATAAGTAGCAGCTCTGTAACTTAAGATCGAACAATGCTGTAAAATATACATGGGTGTCCATTCTAATCATGACCCAGTAGTTAATTTTTGAACCATTAAAAATGGGTATCTGAAAAATGATTGAAATGAAATATTTTTAATAAAGTTTGGTCTTATTTTTATTGTTTCTAATGGCACTAGTCATGAACAAACCCTCTGACGAAATCTGAGATTTTTAGCCGAGAGGGGGCTCCTTTTTACTTGGGAGGCACATCTCATCATATAACAGATGAAAAGCAACTATGCCCTAACCAGGACTCAAATACAATACGCCAAGATCAAGGGAAAGACGCCCTACCCCTATGCCAGAATGCCAGCGATCATATTAATGCTATTAATATTCATCAATCAATTAATCTTACGTCGTGGTAGCACCTTGAGGAATCTATCTTTAGAAGTTAATTAAAATTGCAAAATTTTGTTTAATATAGTAAATATAATGTCTTCAGCAGTAAACTCAATCAGTTTTAACAACAGAAATACAAAAAGTGTTTACTTTGCGAGATACGAAAAGAAAATAGTTTAACTGTCAAAAAAAAGGCTGGGATTTTGAAAAAGATATATATGAAAACTTTTTGAAAAATGAATTTGAAATTTTGTCGAATCAATTTGTTTTAAACCTCCATGAGGTCAAAAAGCTTAATCTGTCGTTTAATTATGCTTGTTTGACTATGAGCAAAATAACTAGAAAACTTTTTCTGCTAGAAGGATAAAAGCTGGTAAATGGCACCATTTCCAAATTCGCATGTTGTCTTTTGCAAATTTTGGAACGAAATCCTTTCGTAGAAAATTTGTCTGGTTGTCTTAACATAAGTCTATACGATAACTACAACACGAAAAGAGAAAGATGTATAAAATTTGGTATGCAAATATTAACGTCTAAAAAATGGATATGCATCGAATTTGGGACTGAATTTGTCAAATGATCTATAGGTGTATGCTTTCATAATCATACAAATGGTACAGCTCGAAACCCTATGATTTAAATACATGGAATTTGGTTTATTATGTTGTAACTACAATTGTAGCTTTTTGGGGAGGGCGGGGGGGGAGTAAAGGACGTAAAAATATACATTGGGGTTTTGTAGCTTTTGAGTTAACCGCAACCCAACGGAAAGGATTGTACACTGGCTTATAGACTTTTTCATAATTATTATTTGCCAAAGGCATACATACGGTTAATAATACGTAAGTACATTCATAAGCACATATGCGTGATAATTTTAGGTATCCCATTTCCCATTATTTTGTTTGAAATGATAATATGGCAAGTAATTGAACTCACGGCCGTATAAGAATTTAGAAGTCATAATCTTTCAACAATACATTCATTGATTTAAAAAGTATAAAATTTAATATTGCGAAAAATGGAGTTTTCACGCCATTTTCAAATCTTGAAAGGTATATATATATATATATATATTTCTTAAATGATACTTATATAGTTTGCTGACAAATTTTCCTTGTATTTTGGAAATTTTTAAGAGCATTTTTTATAATTATAAAACAAAAGATTTGAATTATTGCATTGAAATTCATACCGCTTTTATTGTTTCTTCCCTTATTTAATCGGGTAATTCTCTTCCGTTGTTGAAAAAGATGAATACTCTTTCATATCATTGTAGTTTACATGACGAATAAGTCAGATTAAAACATCATTAAAGTTAAAATATAGTTGAACGTGATAAGTACGTTTTAAAAAACAGTGTGATGCTAAGGAACTGAAATAGTCATGTACATAATGAATAGAGAATTTACAAAACCACAAACATAACTGGTTTTAATGTCCATGATAGTTTGGTGTTCAAAAATAGTTTGCTAATGGTATCATAAATATATATTTATACCTAAAGGATTTATTTGAAATTAATTAGTATCTCAGCCGAACCAATCGATCACCAAAGATAGCATATCCAAAACAAGCTTCACTCAATGAAACTTATTGCTGGCATGCTGGAATGTTTTCTTATTCAACATAAGCCTTAAAACCAAAAAATTGAATTGACTTCGCTGGGAGTTAAATGGATGAAAATAAATGACTAAATTAAAGTTTGCTTCAGAGAAAATAACTTATTGTTCTCATAATTAATCAGTCATGTCAATCATCATATCAGTCTCAATCAGTCATGCTAGGTTTGCAGGCAAACATTTGTTAGTCAATAAAACCCCCTCTCCTTCGTTTAAACTGCATAAATTTTTCCATATTTCTGTTTTACATCTGTATATTTTGATGGAGTTTTCAGTCGTCAACGTCCTGACTGTTTTCAGGCTTTTATGGACCTTCAATAAATAATCAGTATTACATCAATGATATCTTTATCCTCATCCTCTTAGACATAGTAAATTTACTTTCAATTTTAATGGATTCTTTACCAGTAATTTTAAACTAATATGCTTGATGCAATTCTAGAATACTTGACTCTTGGGCTAAATATTCCATGAAACCAATAAACCAAATCAAAATTTTTATATTTAATTGCAAAATTAAAATCGACACTAACCTGCTGGAAATAAATGAACAAAAAAAATTGAAGGACTTGATGAAAAAAGGACGTAGCTCCAATTAGGAAAATTTGGAGTTACATGTACGTTCATATTGTAAAATAAAAACTTGTTTAGTTCCATAAAAATGTAGCTCCAATAGTTAGCTCTCACGTTAACTCAAGCGGTGGAACTGTTTGTCTCATTAGTTTGTGGCAATATAGAGGTAGTTATTAGGGCTACCACCGGGTTTCTGAAAACTTGAATAATTGGAGCTACTTTCTTTTTTTGCAACAGATCCTTCGATTCTTAGTGATGCAAATATTTAATAGAAGTGGTTTAAAAGAAAACCAAGTCATGGAATACAATTCAGGAGTAAGGGAGGAAATAGTATAAAGTTAATATCAGGAAACATTTTCGTATATTCCCTGAAATTCACCAATCACGGAATCCCCTATTTATAAGAAACATTAAACTTGTTCCATATTTTTATTTAAAAAAATTGGCGTTATATATGAATTTTCGTTGTTGTTGGAATCCAGGACATGCAGCCATAACTTGAAACTAGGTAGATCATAGAGCTGCACAAACAGCTACAATTATGAAATACACTTTTAATCCCTTGAAGTGACGGAGTTCGTATTTTTAAATTACATATCCAAAATGATTGCAAAACGTATGGAGCAATCAGATTAATAATAAAGTACAGTATACACAATATACAATTAAAAGTTTTCAGAAAAGTAGTGTCAATCACAAATGGATGAAACTGACATGACACAAGACTAGCTACACATATTTTACTCATTATGACTTACTGAAAGGGAAATCACCACTTAGCTTAGCTTAGTTATATTAATGTACCGCCGTAAAGTAACACTATGCTATTTTTGGCACGAAATTTGAACTGTGGTCGCATGACGAGGAGGACATCTGAGCTGATACTCTTGCCTCCATAACGCACCATAAAAGCGAGAGGACATTTAGTCTAACTGATTTAGCTAGCAGCAGAGCCCCTTACACGACGGATTTTAGGGGGAATCGGGTCTTGGATCTGAAACCTTACCAAACGACTACCAGTCGAAATCTTATCACCAGGCCACCGAGTCCAGAAATCTCTAAATGGGATTTTTTTCATGCAACTTCGTTTTAACAATCGGGTAAAATCAAAACCGAATGCATCCATATTAATAATTTTAGAATAAACTTTTTATTCGTGCTCATTCTAATTTTTCATATTTATTGGGAGGTACCTAGAAAAAAAATTGATTTTACTACTAATATTGGTTGTAATAGTTTAATTTGATTAACTTTGTCCTTTTGTTCTTTTTTGTTTTTTATTATAAATAATAATAATAATAATGAATATGAATTGGAAACAAAGATCCTAGAAATGTCCTTCAGTTTAGAATAGGATGGTCAGGCTTAGCTTTTGAGCCATAAAACTCCAATTAACCAACCCTGTAATTCAGCAATTTGAATCGAATAGAAACATATTATTATTTATAATAATAACTTAATATCTGCTTTTTCATTTCTAATGTATCCTTGGTGAGCTCTGATACAGATCATTTCAACATCGAGTTCAGCAGCTTTTCCTTTATATCCAATTTTATTTTTTAATTTTATTTTTCTTTCAGATAGAAGATATATTCTGTTTCCTTTAATATGCTATTTAGTATTAATCATAACTGACAAATATACCTTTTTCACTTTTTTGGTATACCGTTTTCTTCTACATGATTTATTGTTAGGAGCTAACAGATTGCAATCAAATCCAAGTATCTCTATTTGTTATTGTATCATAATAACTTAATACAAATAATATTTCGATAAGAAGAAAATAAGGTCAAAATATTCTCAAAATGCTCGAAAACTACTTCTATTCGGAAAGTGTATTTCATACAATGCCAGATCTGCAGCTAGGAGAATCATTAAAATTCGAACTTTGAACAATTTGAAGTATGCAATATTTTTCTCTCTTTATACATACTTCAAATACAGTAATTCTTTTTCAAGAAAGAGCCTATCGATTGAGTTTATTCCTCCTTTTTTGAACATTCTTTTTCCCATCCTTCGATTCCAAGAAGAAAGACGGGTTATCTGTCCTTCCAAAAATGCGAATCCGAAGAAAACGTGAGTGCTCTGCCCTACCAACCCATAAAGGCCAAAGGAAGAGTCGACAGATATTCATCCATTTCTCGACTGCGACACCTGCGCAAAAAGAAAAGTATAAAGAAAGAAAGCTAAAAGAATAAAAAAAATCGAAGATATTTATGTTAGGGAGAGGGGGGGATGACGGTCTCTACTGCCGCATTTCATCCCCTCGGGCCACTTCCCATTATCAGCCATTTGTCATAATCTTAATAACAGCGTGTCCGTAAGCACCGGTACAATCATACACAGGCCCTAATAGTTTCTACGTCCATCGCGGTTGTCCGTTAAAGGGGCACTCCTCAGTAAGTTGTCGCGGACAGACAAAAAGGATGGTTGGAACTAGAGGGGGAAGAAGAAATAAAAAACGAAATAAGAGCAAAGAACAAGAAGAGATATGGGCTTGGCTCTACTGATGCGTCCAACCTGTCAGATGGTGTTGCCCGAGGACGTACCACTCTCGACTCTATGGTTTCCCGGGCGCAATCGTCTGCAGAGATCTTTTTCTGCAAAAGGGGGGTTTTCTTCGATAAGGGATGGACGCGCAGAAGATGGATTGCCTGAGATGGCCTCTGGTATGAGGCTGCTAAATGAACAGTTTACTGATTCCGCAAAGAATCTTTTTCTTTCTTCGCGGTATTGATTTGTGGGACGGGTACGTGCCTCCGGTGAAAAGTACGTGCAATATTACCGCCTCAATCTCCTGACTTGCTGACCCCCTCTCTTTTTCGGCGCATTCCATCCTGGCCCCGGAGATCAAAACGAGAAGTGATGCGTTTTCGGTTGGTTGATTCTTGCTCGTATTAATAAAAGCGTCTAATATCGGAAGTACGTGGGTATAAAGGCAGTAGCAAAGTATGCATCAAGCTCTCTGATATAATAAACAGTAAAATACAATTAATATTAAGGAAATGAATGTGATAGAAATAAGTAATGTATTTTTGGTTAGGGGATTTTTGCTTATATAAATAAACGCATCTAATATCTGAAGTATTTGGGTATAAAGGCAGTAACAAAGTATGCATCAAGTTCTCTAATATAATAAGCAGTAAAGTACAATTAATAATAATGTTAATATTAAGGAAATGAATGAGATAGAAATAATTGATGTATTTTCGTTTGGTTGATTTTTATTTATATTAATAAAAGCATCTAATATTTGTGGGTATAAAGGCAGTGGCAAAGTATGCATCAAATTCTCTGATATAATAAACGGTAAAATATTATTAATAATAAGGATTCTTTTGACAATACAATATAGCGGGTTTTGTGTTCAGCTTCATACTGATAAGAATCTGATTTAGTGATAAAACAGATTCTTACTGATTCACAGAATCTTACAGATTCTTAAAACAGACTCAATCACGAGAATTGTTTTAAAAACAGATCTATATTTGATATTTTCTTGGGTTCCGAATAAATACATTTTTAGTATTATATCTGCTCAAAATCAATTATAAACATATAAAGAACAAATAAAAGTAATAAAATTTAAATATGATCGTAAGACAATATTGTAGATCTCAATTATTTTGGACTATATATGATAGCAAGAAGTTATTCGTCTTTTTTGTATATAACTAAAGAAAAAAGCCCTTATGAATGAAACACTGTTAGCTCATTTTTATATCACCAAATTGTAGATGAATATCTGATTTTGGATCAAATTCATTATAAAGTTGATTGTTTGTCAATATGTCTACTGGTTAGTAAGCGAACGCTCAAGGTAAAGAGTGCAATAAATTAGGACTGAGTTTTAGTACTGTAATTTACACC
This sequence comes from Argiope trifasciata, assembly GCA_026543055.1. Taxonomy (NCBI): domain Eukaryota; kingdom Metazoa; phylum Arthropoda; class Arachnida; order Araneae; family Araneidae; genus Argiope; species Argiope trifasciata. The sequence continues at coordinate 1,292,529 of JAPMOQ010001126.1, read as the reverse complement.
CATATCAAGATTGACGTCGAATTTGAATGTAATCGTTTAACAGAAGAGTTGCTGGCTTTCTGGCTTATGGGTAATGCGTCTTCACTGTGTTCTGAGAATCCCGGTTTCAAGTCCTGACTCAGGCCTGGTTGTTCTTGCCTTATGTTCTATCTTTAAAATGTGTGAATGAGTCTCCTCCCCCGTTGTGCAAACGAATGAATGTGTGCGTCATTTTCATTTGTGTTAGAAATCCCTCTTCTGCTCAGGGGTCTTTACCCTCAGAAGCCCTTGCATTCTCTTCAGTATTAACACGGAGAAGACATCATCATCCCAGGAAGAGTTATTGTTCTGTGAAGCATGTTCAATATATGACGAAACTAAACACAAACCAAAATCATAATACATTGCAGAATACAAGAAAATGAAGGAAGAATATTCTCATTGGTTTCATAAAAAGAGTTCTGGAT